>VDFB02193867.1:362273319-362749016 GCA_007258455.2 Sequoia sempervirens
GGAAACCGCTTTATACTTCACCAGATTGCTTCACAACTACGTATAAAATGATGCAAGCTTTTAAAGAGGGGGTTTCGTTTATGGAAACCGAATAGGTTCTATATGCACCCTTAAATGGTGCAACATACAATCTTGTTCAACTGAACTTACAAAACTAGATGCAAAAGATACTTAGATAGGTAGCTATCCATAAAGCTCTGATATCAATTAATGTCTATGTGCATACAAATTTTTACACCGGAATGGTTCCGAAAATAGGAAAAAAGAACAAAACTTAAAAGAATTTTTTGCTCCTCCAACATCCACAAATTATGAACTTAAAATAAAAATGTGGGAGGAGAAGGCCTTTTATAGAAACAAGGCACCCCAAAAGTTCAACTTAAAAGTATCTCAGAGAAATAAAAAACAACAAATTAAAATATGTCACGTGGGATATGCCAACTATCATCAAGAACTTTCTAGAATAAGTCAAATCTTTGACTTCATCCACAACAACACTTTTCTCCACACTTCAACATGAACACTTTATCTTCGCCGAGGCTATAAAATTTCCTTTGAAATACTGGAATGAAAAACACCTACTGGGACCAACCTGCAAAATTAACAACAAATAGATTCTATTACACTTATGGTATTCGGTATCTGGTTCTTTTCGTATTCGCTTGGCTCTGTTTCTGGATTTTTGCCTTCTTTTTTTTATTGGTACTATTGAAAAGATCTCAATATTTGGTGCATGTGTTCCTTTGAAATCCTTCTTATTGCTCTCCAGGTAAATTTGAGCCTAATATATTCTTCAGTCACTTGATGTAGGACATCATTTTTATGTGCCTTTTCTACTTCATATTTGACTATAACATTTCTACACTATATTATTTCATCGATAACCTCCCTTGTCAATAATTGAACAAGATCTCTATTTATTCTTTCTATCCATTCTTTGAAAGCCTTAGCTTCCTTCCCTTCCTACCCTAATTGTTGAGGATCAAAGCTTTGTCGCAACCATACTTCAATAAATTCTTGATTTTCTCTTATCAATCTTTTGCACTCGATGGTGACCTTTTCAAATCCTTCAATACATTATACTAACATGTCACCTTCCCATTTTAACTGTTTCTTCCACTTTCCTGGAAATGAGATTTCAGATTCTGATATTATATTGTTTTGTATTAACTCTTGGACATTTGTCTATGTGAGAATTTCCATATTTCTCCTTTCATCAATGACTTGCTCTTGGCGAAGTTTACATTCATCTTGAAATATTTTCAATTTCTGTGAACAACAGTATGCTTCCTTATACATTTTAATTGCATTTGTAATAAATTTATCTCCCTGCTTTATCCAATATTCAATCCATTCTTCAAATATATTCATTTTATGATGAAATGCAGCAATGGCATCTACTTGTTCTTGTGACATTAGCATTGGATGTTGGGGAAGTTCAACTTTCTCTTGACGAGATAAAGTTAGTGATTTGATAAAATGCTCCAATGTAGCAACCCGTTCTTTCAATTCTCTTTTCTTTTGTTTATATTTATATACTTTGGCAACAGTAGCATTCAAATTCACTTTTATTTCTTCTAGTTTTTTCTACCAAGATGAGTGTCCAAGATTAATACTTTTGATTTTATATTCCTTAGGTGTTATCTAATGTCTATCTTTGTCATTTGTTGGAGTAGCTATCTAGATGGTTTTGTTACCATCTACATTCCTTTGTATGACATTCTTTTCTTTTTCTTTGCACCTAGGTTTAGGAGTATTTAATTCCTGTATGAAATTACTAAGGTTCAGAGGTAATATTTCTACTTCCATGGGAGAAGCTAATTCCTTGATTAACCAATTAGGTGTATCATCATCTTGTTGTACCTCTATAAATCTTTCTTGTTTATGCTTATTACTTGATTCAAGAATATCATCTCTATGACTTGCCATATTTTGTGAAATGGGAATTTCTTTATCAACTTCTGACATAGACTAAGGATTAGTAGGATTTTTCATTGCCTCCTCTATTTGGAGACTTATATTTTTCTGTCTATATAGATTTTTTCGATTCTTCTCTCTGAATCTTATCTTCTTCATTTACAACTATGTTGGGATTCTCTTCATTTTCAATTCCATCTCCTATGAACTTTGTAAATTCTTCTTCTAAAATTTCGGTTTCATTTTCAATTCCAGCATGGCCTTTATCTTTTTCATCAAAAACTTGCAAAGGCTCATTAAAATTTTGCACATTCTCAAAAGAAAATTGAGAATCAAGAGTGTCTTCAATAACTCTCTTATCAATAATATTTTGCTCTTCATTTCCCCCTGTTTCCATTTCAATTATGTTAGGATTTCCTGCCTCTGAGGCAAGTGTTCCTTGAATAAATTCTTCTTCTTCAATATTTATTGTATTAGAGCTTGTATCCTGCATTTCTTCTATCATTGAGTGTATTGCAACCTTATCTTTGGATTTATTTTATTTTATCTTCTCCCACATAGCACCCCATCTATCTACTAGCTCCTTAATTCTAGCCTCATCTTCCTCAGAAATTTCCTTTAAATCCATAGGAGTCTCGTCTAGTGCTTGCTTCATACTAGCCGTATTAATAGAAGAGGAGAAGTAAATAATTTTGCAGCTCTTTGAGATGTAGATCTAGTTTTTGTACCAAAATTATCTATTACTTATGTTCCTTCATCAACAGTTATTCTAGTTCTTGGTCTGGACATAGAAGAAGATTCACCTTTAGGTCTTGTTTTAGACTTGTCTTTACCAATCTCTGCATCTTTATGTTTTTCTAATAACTTTCTGAGAACTTCCTATCTTGTTGTTCCAGGGGTTCTTTCTTCAATTCTAACACCTAAAGTAGCCTTACTGGTTTTTCTTTTCTTCTTGATAGGCTCTCTGCTTTCAAAACCAGTTTCATCTCTTTGCTTTCCTCTTTTATCTTCTAAGTAGATGGGTTCAATTCCTCTTTCTCTTAAGCTTTTACAAAAATCATCAACCCAATGTTGAGTGTACCTTATGACTGTCCTAGTAAAATCATCAATTGATGTCATGTCTTCATCTTCAACACCTAGGTCTGGAATGGGTTCATCATATATCCTATCATTATTATAAAACTAATTTAGCACTTGACCATCATCTTCCACCAATTGGTCTTGGATATCATAGAGTTTGAGCATTCGAGCAAACCCAAGAGTCATTCTTTCATACTTTTTCCTTCTAACCTCATGCTCATCTTCACAATTAAGCCAATAGTCCTCTAAATGATGTACATGAGCACGATAACCAACTATGGTTTTTTCAATATTTCCTTCAACATCATAGTACATTATTTGAAGTGGAAATTCTTCAAAATTATAATTTTTCAGTTCCTCCTCACATAAATTAGCCACCCTGATTGCACTGCACTTATAATTCCCTAGATTGTAATAGGAAATTTAAAAGAGGCCTTCTTGCAAGCATGGCTATAAAGAGCCTAAGATGGTTTTAATTGTCTCACTAATTCCAATAAAACAAATTTATCTATAGTATACCTGGGAAGCATGAATGGGTGTCCATCAAATCCCTCCACTCTGATGTAGAGTAAGTTGGGAACTGTATGTACCAGCCTCCCATAGGCCGAATGGTACTTTGTGCTTCCAGGGATAATCTCTTAGATTTATCACCTTCCATTATTCTTACAAATTTCATGGAAAACAAATCATTAACTTTTTTGTAATCACCTTTATACCCATGAACAGTGATTTGGGGTAAATGTGCATATATCAAACTATTGCCATTTTTTGTGCCCAGAGTACCAATTTGTTTTAATCTTGTTTATTGGCTCTCATAGCACAAGAGTAAATAACATATGATGACATGTAGAAACATCTGGTTTTGGGAAATGTAGTAATTTGTTCATGTAACCTGTCACTTATCAATTTTCCCCAATGCAACTCTACAGGGCTTTCTATCATTTGAGATATTATCACAAAAATCCAAGGTTTGAACTTGCTTGTATCTCTTAAACCAACTACTCTGCTAAAAAAAATTATTATGTCTTGCATTTCTTGTTTAAACTCAGACCTATGAATTACTTTGATTTGTGGTGTGATTGGTTGTTGGCACCATTGGTTGTTCAAAATTTCTCTATTGCATTCTTCAATGCTCTAATATGTCTTGGCTTTTGCTTTCACAATTTCTTTGTTGCATTTTTCAACACTCTGATAAGTTTGCATAAGTTATTCCTTCCATTTCAACAATCCTTTTGGCTGGATTATAATGGTTTATACATTGCATTACTAATTTTGGAGCTTCCATCGCTAGTGGAAACCCTCCTATAAGAAGTAACCCATTTGATATGACATTTTTAGTACATTGGGTAGCATTTTCTTGTAGCAACCGTGAATGTATTTCAATGTTAGAAGACCATCCCATGTGGGTATCTGTGACCACCATATTAATGGGAACTTCCTGTGAGTTGCAATATTTGAATTCGTCTTCTTCTCTTGCTTTAGAAGTGCTCATTTTTTATATAATGTGCTTTGCAATATTTTAAAAGATTTGTCTATGTGTGCGGGTTAGGGTTAAATTTAACCAAACATTACATTTTGTAAAACTTTCAATTCATTCTTTGATCAAATTTAATAACTTAGGAAAATTAATATCCCAATTTTAGAATGAGAAAATACCATTATCAAAGATTTATATCCTGAGAAACTCTTGTCAATAAATTGGTTATTCAGAACATACCTAGTTTTGGTTAAAATGATGATTCTTCAGAGTACAACTTCAAAAACCCTTGGATAGTTGCAACTTAGTTTCTTGAAAATTTTACCTTTGCTTACACACCAAAGTAGCTTCATGAATTTAATGTCTTTAGCAAGTTTGCAATATGACATGAAGTGGAGTGTTGTAAAAGCAATTGAACGCTTGAGGTGGTTCCAAGTACATAGGTAGTTAGCCACCATCATTAATTACCTGTTATTTCACATTAATTCCTAGAATAAAGGTGTAATCATTACGGATTATGGTTCAACTTATGAACACCTAGATTTTTGAGTTGGCTAGCCATTCAAGAAGAAAGATGACACAGTGACTATTCATGGCAGTTACATGTCATACCAATTTTATACAGGGTATATGCCATTAATGATATGAGATTAATGATGATGACCGAAGTTACAACTTGTGATAATGTCTTTGAGAAAATTCACATAACACCGGGATCTGAGAAATACTTCTCGATAAAAGAGAAAAAAAATGGAACAAGAGAAACAAAACCCAGAAACTGAAACTAAAAGATATGCTTGATGACATTTCAAAGTAGACTTTCTCGTTTTTGATCTTTTTCTTTAAAGAAAACAATAAATCACCGAACTCTGATAAAAAAGAAAAAATTACCAGGTTTATACAATTTGATTAATAAAATACCAGGTGGAACCAAAGTTATTTAAAGAAAAACTCTTTTGCCTCATGTAGGACTCCAAAATTCTAGTTTCCAATAACATAATAAACAAAAAAGACATACTAAAACATCGAAATACCGGGCGGTAAAAAGTGCATCATCAAAGAGGCCAAGTAAACTAAGAAACAACTAGCAATCGACCAATCATCAATTAAAACCATGCCGAGGAGGACAAGAACAACAAAGAAAAAAAGGGGGTCCACATTTTTCCAAAAGAGAAAAATGTGGCGTGTTGTGAGACTACACAACACATAGCATTGTACCTTGGAGGCCTAAATGGATTCTAACTCATCTTGCTTCTACATTCAACAACCTTTTTGAACAATCTTATTACAAAAATATAAATTACCATTGAAATATTGAGAGTACCTGGTAGAAGAAAACTTTCTAAATTTCTTATTGTTCTAGATATGATTGAATCCTCTTTCTTTCTTGCTATCTTGTTTTGTATTTATATATATGGAGGCATTCTTCCTATAATCTTTAGTGCAAGCTTTCTCCTCCTTTGTATTAGACTTTCCTTATACTTTAAATTTATCATATAAGTTTGAAGATGCATTGGCTATGGGGATTTTTCATTTTTCAAAACCAAGACCATATTTTTATTTTGATGGATTTTGAGAGTTAATCAACTCATTAAGAATTTCAAAACCTCCTTTCAGTTTCAATCCTTTTTCAATTTTCTCTTAAGCATTTTCTAGTTATTTTCTCAAGGCAACAACCTCTTTTTCAAGTTTTGAGCATTCATCAACTTTATCATTGAGTTTTTTATTCTAGAAATCTTCAATCCTTTTTCCTTCTTCAAATTTGATTTTCAAATTAGAGATCACATATTTTTCCTCCTTAAGTTTAATTCCACATCCTTTTTCTCCTTCTATTTGATCTTTTAGTTTCCAATTTCTTCTTTTGATTTTCTAGCTTGTGTCTTCAATTTGGCAATTATCTCCTCAAAATTTTCAAGTATAACCTCATATTTATATTTATTGGTCTTACTTCATCTATATCTTCAATAGAAGACTAGATTTATCCTTCAAAATATACTTCACAATCTTCTAGATTGATGTCCCAACCTTCAGGTTCTATTGCCTCTAGATCTAGTTCTAGAATAAACATATCATTGATCTTTGTTACAAACCACATGTGTTCAAGTACAATATCTACCTTAGATGTTAAGCTTCTCAAAGGAACTTGGCTCTAATACCAATTGTTGAACACAAGAAAGTATTGAGAGGGTGGTTGAATCTATTGGTAGTGGTTGTCATTGATGTCAACACATGGTAAGATTGTTACATATGTTTGTGAGATTGTTAATAGTGGTTGATGACAACACTTGGAAAATTGTTTGTGGTTGTCATTTTTGTTAGCACTTGAGAATGGATATTGTTGGTGGCATACAAAAAATTCACTGCCAACAATTCATCGAAGGAAAATTCACCTCCAGCAATTCACCATGGGAAAATTCACTACCATGACAAAGTCACTGCCAAGTAAAATTCACCATTAGCAATTTAGTACAGAAAATTAACCGCATTAATAGTTTTATTTTTATTATCATAAATCAAAGTTTTCAAAATATATATTAAAAAATATTAATGCGGTTAATTTTCTGTACTAAATTGCTAATGGTGAATTTTCCCACTATGAATTGTTGGTGGTAAATTTTTCATCGATGAATTACTAGTGGTGAATTTTCCTAGAGCCATTGTTGGCATTTGAAAAGATTCTTGTAGTGATTGGTACTTGGAATTGGTTGTCATTGCTGACAATATTTAGTTTGGGATAACATTGATGTATGGTGGTGTTGTTGAAGTTCATAGTTGGATGTCATGCCTTGTCTGATGTTAATCAAAGAAGTATTAAGTATTGTTGTTGTCAGTAGAGTTGGTTTCATAATGATAGATTAAGATAAGGATTAGAAGTATTAAGATGAGGATTAGAAGCATTAAAATGAGGATTATAAGTGTTTTTGACCATGGAGAGGTGTTGTTGATGGTCTACAATATGTTGTATTCTCTCTCCTATTTTTCTTGATGAAGCATATGTTGTTGAATGAAGGTTTTGGCTTCTACAAGTTGTTGAAAGGTTTTGCATTAAAGTATGTTTGGGAGAATGTTATGTATTCCTCAATAGTTGATGATATGTTCTTGCAGTTTGGGATTTAAATTTACTATTTTGTGGATGTTTCACTCCTATCTCTTTAGGTCACTTGTGTTTCCAAGGATGTTTTTGTGAATTGTAGAATCTTGGCACTATTGCTAGTTGTTTTGACTGATCCAATTTTTTTTTTGCATTTCTTTGTATTGATGTATTTTATCCTATGGATTGATGAATGTGTTCTCAATGTATATGTAGTATCTAAGTTCCAACTTCATTTATTGAAGTGGTCCACAAGTTGATTTTTTGATGTTATATCTCTTGAATGAATTGTTTGTTCTTTTGGGATGAAGTATTCTATTCCTATTTAGTTTGTGGTGGCTGTTAGTGGCATGATAGTATGAAATAAGTTTTTGGAAGTGTTGTTGCATGTTCATGGAACATCCCCATGTGATCCACACGATGTTTGTTAATCTATTTGGTGTTGAATTTTTTCTTGAGTTGGTTTTCTAGGTTATTTGTGGATATATGGTCGACAGGGCTTGTTCCTTTGCTTATGTCATGTGCTTGGAGGTTTGTGGAAACATTTGAAGATACTTTATGATGGATTTAGTCCCTAAACTATCTTTTTGGGAACCATAATTAGTTAATTCAATTAAAATTATGTTTTTGGGTTGACTTGTTATGTGCTTTGTTATCCTTGAATCTAGTTGTGCTTGATTCATGGGATAACCCCTATGAAACTAGTCCATTTTGTAGGCTCATGGACTCTAAGTATGTAAAACGAGGAAAATTTCAATTTTCCTTCACGCGTGGTCCTGAGCCTTGAATCATCCCTTCCAACACTTATCTTTTTTTGTTTCTCAAAAACCTTCAAAATGAATATTTTTGTCAATTTTCAATCTATGGGAGTTAGAAAAAAAATTTCCCATGCAAGGGCACTATTTTTCAGTGTCCCTACATGAGCAATTTAAAAAACTATCTAAGTGTAGTGGCATTGTTTTTCAATGCCATTACACTTTTTCTCTCACCCTTCACATGTTAAAGCACTATTTTTTAGCATTGTTGCATTTGATGTCTTGTTCAAGTTTTTGGATGTTAGGGCGGTGTTTTTCACAGCCTTTGTAATTTTGTGTTCTGTCAAGTTTTGAATATGTCAAGGTAGTAATTTTCACCACCCTTACATATTCCCACCTAGTTCCACACGAGTGAATTAATGAACTTATAGTTCATTAATGACCCTTGTTTATGTCTTTTAAAAAACTTTTTAAGCCATTTTAATTTCATTTTGTGTTGATTAAACCTGATTTCTTCTTTCCATCATGCATGTTCTACATTTGAGACCTTCGAGTTTTGGATTGGAGTTTTTCATGTGAAAGTATTCAATTCTAGGGTTTTCGCGTTTGATGTTTCTTGGGTGCATCATTCTTATTCTCTTCCATTTAGTAATTCATTACTTGTGAATGCCTATGTTTATTTTCTTGAATCATTTTTCTTTTGGTTTTATTGCTCCATAATTTTCTAAGTCTTCCAAGGGTTTACATTTGTTTTTTCTTGTCCCTTTCTCCATTTATGGTGTGTTATTTTGTTTTCTTGGCATGCGTTTTGTGTGTTCTCTTGAATGTTCAATGACATTTCACTGCTCAATGATTTTGAAGTTATTTCCCTATGTAAGGGCATTGGAATTTGATTCCATAGCCTTTATATTTCCTTAGACACCATGGATGTATATGTAATGATTTTCACTACTAACACATTCATGTGTTTCCCCTGGTCTTATGGTGTGAAAATAAATTCCTTGAATTTTTTGTCATCTTCATACACATGTCCTAGTGGTGATTTTCACCACCTTTGTGATGTGTATGAGGATTTTCGCCAAACATATGTCAAGGCGGTAATTTTCACTTCCTCAACATGTATAACAATTCTTTAACCTCTAGATGTAGGAGCGGTGAAAATCACCACCCCTACCAAACATAACTCATTTCCCATGATGCGTAGGCAGTGATTTTCACCACCTTTGCATGCAAAAGTTATGTCCCAAGCAAGAGATTTATAGGCGTTAATTTTCACCACCATTGCAAGAAAACAGTCTACCCAAGAAATGTCAAGGCATTGCAAAAATAATGCTCATGCATGATTACTTCCAAGTCATTTCAAAGATGCAGAAGCACTGTATTTTTGCATTGTTAAAAAAGATTCAATTCATTCCAAGTGTAAGGGCACCGATTTTCAATGCCCTTGCACAAAAAACATAAATTTCACTAACACTCAAAATTGTTCCAAAATGCATTCTGAAATTTGTTCCTTCTACATTTTTCCAATTTTTTGTGCTCCATAGCTCATGTCTGGTCGCTCCAAAGATCTTTCCTAGTTTCACATATTTTGATTGCTCCTGTAATGCATATGCTCCTCACATTGAATAAATCCATGTTTCCTTGCAATTACCTTTAGCTCCTATCAATATTCTTTGAAGGTGGTTTTCAATAATCTCTTGTGCTCTTAATGACAACGAAAGAGTCTCCTTCATCATCCAAGAAAGACAAGATGAAGTATAAGTATCAATGAATTTACCCACCCACATTTGTCACATCTAAGATCGATGAGATCAAGGATACAAAGATTGGTCACCTTGACATGGAGGACTTTGTTAAGAAAACATAAAAGTAGCCCTTGGAAAAGGATTTGGACGGCATTGTCCACAACAATCTTCATCGAGTGGCCTTATTTCCAATAGCTTCTCATTGCCTAGAATTTTTTCTACAAGTTGCTTCACACTATGTCAGAAATGACAAAAGTATACAAAATTTTCCATTCAACAAGGTTAGGAGGCTTACGAAAAAGATCATAACAAAGCCAAGAAGTTGATGAACACACAATGGTTGAAAATTTTGAGGCCCACCATTTCTAGATGGCCTAAAGGTCTTACACATAGTGACTTCAAAGAAGATGTTTGAGACATGATCACTCTTCTAAGCAGGGTGAAAGGTTTACCCATCTCGTCTAATTTCCAAGAATGGATGTACGAGTCCATCAGAATCATTAGGAGGAAGAAGACACATATAAATTAGGGTACATAGATTAGTGATGAGATTCATGAACAACTAATCAATGTGCAGTCAAGCTTGAATTTCTACATGGCCTCCTACCTAGTGTATGTTGTTGTTGTCATGATACAATTCCCATGATTCTCAATTGAAGGAAATAGGAGTGTTGTGCCAGTGTATAAATTCTATTCTCAAATCACTTTGAGAGGGAGCATCAAACATTTTAGAAGAGTGAACGATGCTTTATTTACACCTTTTCTTTTCATGTTTGATTCAACTTTATAAAATAAAAGAGTATCTGATGAGGCGTGGAAATTTGTCAGCAAGTTTGGATGTATTTTCTTGCATTTTCCTACTTTTACATACTTAAGAGTAGGGTGCTATACAAGATCCCACTACATGTTACCAAGATAGCCTTCTGATAAGTGGGTTTTGATGGAATTATGAAAACAACTGATCACAGTACACAAGGAATGCCAGGTTATTCACAAACTAGGCTTTAGATTTCCAATTTCTATTGGAAGATACTCAATTCAAAGTGTACAAAATGCCAAATCAGTCGTAGCAAAGATGCATATTTTGACCATAAGGTCATATAGGTATAGGCATGATTTTGACTATAGAGATGTAAAAAGAAAAATCAAGAAGTTTCATAGTCATGTGCATCATTTTGAAGACATATGGGCAGAATGTAGAGATTGTTGGACTCAGGGAACATTGAGAGGGGGGGAGAATCAGTGTTCAACAAGATTTAAACTTTAATTCTAATCATAAACCATTTTAAAAACATAAATAGAAATAAAGATGCAATCACATGAACAAGACAATCAAAGCACCATAACACCAATATTTTTATGTGGAAACCCTATTAGGGGAAAAACTGTGGTGGAGATTAATCCACAATTTATACTTTGTTAAAAGTATGAAGAAAAGGGAATGCACATGCATTCAAGCACACTTCCTAGAGCTCACTGCTCAAAATAAGGAAGGCTCACTGCCTTACAGAATGTTTTTGATTACAAAAAAAGGTTGAACTGAAAGGATAGCATCTGCATATGCCAAAATATAGTTCTGATTAAGCTCATAAATCAAATTCTGGACCTGTTGACTCCTTCTGGACTTCACTCTGCTCTGTTCTAACTTGTTTCCACAAACTCTTAATACACAAGTGAAAATGTGCTTAACTCACTCAGTCACCCTTCTAATATTCACACATACATCTTCTCTGCTCTTTTCACACACTCACACACATCGATGCACATCAAAATGAATTACCAATCTCATATATATACCCACTACCAAAATTTCAATTAATCCAAGTTAGCTTCAGCAAAATATGAAATATTCTTCACATGTCGGCTCAAATCATGAGCAATATTTGATGCACACCCACACAAGTCTGTTGGACTATAGCTACAACCCAAAAAAAAATAACTAACACAAGAAACAATTAATCAATTACTCTGTATACATCCACAACATGTGACATTCACTAGGTCAGCCACAATGAGGAAATAAACAGATTAACATCCTACCAAATCTCCAAGCTCGTACACTGATTAATGCAACATCACAAAACTTACCATTAAGGTAAGATATATTCTTAACAAACTATCCTGGGGATCCACAACACAAAATGATGTCCAGTGAAGCATATAGATCAACAAAAGAACCAGATACCCTATCCTTTCTGCTTTCTGCCAGTAGAACACTGTTCTCTACTTTTCTTGTCGGTATGAATAAATTCTGATCTGTGGACTGGGATAATGACTTCAATTGCCATAAATGACAACACTAGAATCCATATTCAAAAAATCTCCCTGATCCATATGCCAACAATCTCCCCCTTTGACATTGATGGCAACACTTAGTGAAAAATGACTAAGTGTCAAAACTAGAGATACACTGCCAAAATTTCAAAACTTTCAAAACGTTGCTCCCCCTTAAAATGCCAAGGAATTTTTCACAACACTCTCTCCCCCTTTGAAATAAATGAAAATTTCTCATTTATTTCTCTCTCCCCCTTTTCTAATTAGAAATAGGATCAAAATTTGAATAACTACAACTGCTACACAAGTCAAAAAATGATTTTATACTTATCTTTCATTTATGGAAGAAATTTCTTCCAAGCATCTACTGCAATCCCAATGATTATGATCAAGCTATTATTTTTTGATGTCCGGTTGATGATCTGGATGAGGGATTCTATAATTTTAATTACTTCTTCTAACATCTGTCCTTTCCTCAGAACCTCAATTCGCTACTCCATTCTACATTCAATTAAATCCTTAACTTTACAGAAAATGTCCATAAAAGTGTTTCTGGAAAAGTGAAATTTTGCATGCTTTGAGTAGTCTGCAACTCCTGAATCCTTTTCTTGATTGCACCATCCTGGTCCTAAACCATGTGTCAACAATCTTCTGCATTCCATCTTCCTCTTGAACAATTTGTAGTATCTTTGTTTTGAATAAAGCACCTTCTTCATCGCTTCATTATGCTATTATTACATTCAATTCAAATAATTCTGGTTCATCTCTTGGAGTGTACTCATCAAAATCTAATCTTAATTTGGTATATCCATAATTATCTTTCCTTTGCCTTTTCCTTCATATTGTGGAGACTTTTGTGTTGGATTAGTGTCATGAACAAAATCTAGATCCCTTTTCTGCTTCCTCTCCATCTTACCATAATATGATTCAACTTCAAGTGCTTTTACCAGAATGGAAATTCTAACTACTCCATACTTTCCCGACAATTCATTAAAGAAATTTGCATATTCATGCTTACAATTTTCCAGAGTATTAGAATGTTCAAAAAATTACCGGTTCATTTTCCTTCCATACCACATTACAATTCTAAGGTAATAAATTCAGAAAATACATGATACATATGACCAAAGTACCAAACATGAAGGGGTAATCTGTATCCTTTGTTAATTGCACATTCTCCATCAATTGTTCTTTTAGAAAATTGCACAGGTAGAAGTCTTGGTCCTCCATTATCATTTTATGAGATATGTAAACTACACCTCCCGAGGTTGCGCCTTCCCTATTTTTGAAGAAAATTTTCTATGAAATCACATGTGCAATGTACCTCATTATTGAATCTTTGATTGTTGAAATTATCAGAGCCCTTTGATCTCTTGTTACTCTAGTTAGGGTTTCGACTTCAATGTTCTGAATCGACTTGTTTTTCAGAATATCCCTAACATTGCATAATCTAGTTAAGTTTGTGATCACCTCTTTTGAAATGAGATAGGGTTTATCCAGAGTGAGAGTGTACTCATTCAATTTGTTCAAGATAAACCTAAGAACTTCTTTGTTGAAAAAGTAAGGAAACTCATTCCAAATGTCCAAACTTTTATGTTTCACACCTTCAAGCCACTTCAATTCATCGGTTAGAAACATATTTCTTACATCTCTGATCTTCCTACTACTATATTCATCCAAATTCACAATTCCTCTAATTTGCCTCATTTTTCTTTTCGTACCAAACAAGTTTTCCTTTCGAGCACAAAATTAGGAATTCAACAAGTGATCAGAAATACCTAATGAATTCACTGCCAAATTTACTTGAATCCTTCAAAATTTGTTGTAGAGGCTCTCCTTCTATTCTCCTTCAATGCAAGGTGACGAAGAAGGGTTCCAAATTTTCTTTTATAACTTCACACCTACCCTTTGTTGGAAATATATGCCCCAATCCCACAGGCTGAAACCTCTAAGAGAGGCAAGTCGGTGTGACATCCTTTGGGTCTGGCTGACTAGCAACTTTGGATCTTGTGGTTTGTACAAGTCGCCGAGACAATGTTTAAGTCATGCCAAAGAAGATTATCACTGTGACTTGTGACTGTCGTTGTAACCCTACCGAGTGGAGATTCTGGCCAATAGGCCATTCATATCGTATATCAGGGACACCCTTGGCCGAAAGGCTTACTTTGGTGTGAAGTCCCAGTGATAGCTATTGTCTCACCGACAACGTTTTCTATTGAATCCTTCGAGGAGAGTCTTGGGTGTTCGGTAAGAAGTCTTACCGATAGGAAAGTCTTGCCGACAGTATACACTCAGAGTAACATGTGGTGGCTCGGTAAGAAGTCTTACTGATGTGTGATGTCTTGCCGAACAGTTTTGCATTGAAGTCATCAGGATAATGAAAGGGGTCTCGGTGTGAAGTCTCAGCGACGAACGATAGTCTTGCCGACTGTTGATCACTTCGGAGAGAGTCTTAGATGTTCGGTATGATCTCTCAGCGAAAGACATTTGTCTTTCCAATGTGAACACTCATGTCTATGTGACTTATGGAGCTTCGGTATGATGTTTCACCAATAGCGATGAGTCTTGGCGATAGCGATACATGTGAAGAACTTTGGTATGAGGTCTTGGCGACATGGCGAAGTCTGAGTGATAGCTCTCTGGACTCGATGTAACATCTTGGCGATAAGGATGACTCTTGGTGACATCGATGATGAAGCCTTTGGGCATCGAGGAGACACTTCTTGTGTCTCACCGACATGCCAACATAGGTTGATCACTCTGACTGAGAGAAGACCATCCTACATGGTGAATAAATGGCCAATCAAAGGATCCGAATGGGAACCGTTGGAAGATAGTTCATTGTGGCAGTTACTGAGAGGAAGCTCAACAAATAGGGGTGAGATGGTTATAGTCTGGAATAGAAAATGATGTCTAGTTCGATGGATCAATGGATTGCTATGTGGTTGTATGATTAGTGGATGAATTCTATTATGTGAAGACTGTAATGTAAATGGTCTATAACAAGGTTGTTCATTGAGAATGTTGCTGTAAACTGACATCAGAAAGATAAGTCAGAACTCTGTTTGTAATCTTTATTACTGTAATACAAAGTGAATTTTCTTGGTGTGGTTGGTTTTTCTCCCATAAGGGTTTTCCCACGTATATCTGGTGTTCATATGTGTTTGTCTATTTCTCTATTTTTGTAATCTCTTTCTAGTGCATCTTAATTAGACTGTGATTGTAAAATTTAAAAGGTATCTCTGCATTCTTCCCTAAGGTTTTGACGTTAGGAGAGTTGCTTCCACATCTAGCTTTCCTTACACCCTTTTTACCGCATTAAATGTTTTTCCCTAGGAGTTCTGATAACTTTGTTTTCTCAAACAACAAGAGAAGAATTCATCTGTGAATCTTCCAGATCACAAATTCCTGCACAAATGATCATGGACACATTTGAAGACTAATGGCACAACTACTAAAAATTTCTTGCATTCTGGTGCCAACTACAAATAGGGGAACAAAGGATTTTTCTTGAAAGACTCCCCCTAGGCTAATGGCCTGAGATCAATTTCTAGAGGAATTACTAGAGACTGCTTCAGGTACAAGCTTATTTCCTTCATTAGATTCACTCTTCTTTACCCACATTTTCTTCATCTAATCACTTATCTCCTCCATAGTCACTTATCCTTTTCCTTTGTCATCTTTCTATGAAATTCTTCCTTTGTATACCAGACCTCTTTTATCCATGTTTTTGTTCCTACAAAAATTTTCAATGTGACCAAATCTATTGCAATTGTAACACACTAGATTTCTTTGTCTAGACCACTCATTCCATTGATTTCCCTTTGACCTACATTGATTAGCAACATGCCCAATTGTTCCACAGGTGTAGCATTTAGCATTCCTTACACTAACAGACATACTTCTGCATTCAATTGACTTATGACCAAACTTTTTGCAACTAAAACACTGACTCAAAAATGATGGACTACTTGAATTTATTTTACTTCTACACTATGAATCCATATGACCAAATTTATTGCAAGAAAAGTAGTAATCATTAAACTTTTTAGCATTGGGTTATCTTATCAGATACCTTCTGCCTTTTTTCATTTGATTTCTTGTCTGGAATCATTGTGTTCAGATCCAAAGCTTTCTCCTTTCTCATAGGCAAGACCTCACTTATCATTTGCATCCTTCTATCCTTTATTCAGCTCATCAAGCTTAGTAGAACTGATCTTGAACTTCTCCTTGCATTCATTTGTAGTAGTGAGTTTATCTATGAGAATAACTATCTTTCTTTCAAGCTCTTGTTCATTATTTCTAGATTGTTGCAGTTCAATCTCCAGCTGAATGAGTCCCCTATTTACTCTGCTACATTCTTTAGAATTTTATTTTAAAGACTAGGAAAAATTCTCCTCATTCTTATTCCTTTCTTCAATATCCTTAGTTAGCTTCATTGCCACAGATTCCATCTCAAGTTTTAGAGTAGCATTGTCCCTAGCAAGCCTTTCACATTCTTCAGTTATTTCTTTTAGGGTCTAATTTAGGTGAACATCTTCCAAGCTTTTATTCTCTTTCTGCTTCAACTGATCACAAAGTTCCTTCCTCTTTTCTCTTGACTCGTTGATTTTATCCTTCAATGATTGAATGAATTTTTCAGCATCCACAAGATTTTCTTTTAATTCCATGACTTCCACTTTAGATTGATCAAGATCATCAAGTGCCACCATAAGTTGTTGTTGAAGACCACCAGAGTCCATTGAAATTCAAGATCCACCTCAAGCTATTAAAATTCTACAGAGGAACCTTGCTTTGATACCAATTGTTGGACTCAGAGAACACTGAGAGGGGGGTGAATCAGTTTTCAATGAGATTTAAACTTTAATTCTGATCATAAACCATTTATAGCACATAAACAAAAATAAAGAAGAAAGAACATGAACAAGATAATCAAAGCACCATAACACCAATATTTTATGTGGAAACCCTATTAGGGAAAAACCACGATGGAGATTAATCCACAATTTATACTCTATTAAAAGTATGAAGAAAAGGGAACACATGCATTCAGAGGCACACTTCCTAGAGCTCACTGCAAAAAATAAGGAAAGCTCACTACCTTACAAAATGTTTGTGATTACAACAAAAGGTTCAACTAAAAGGATAGCATCTTCAGATGCCAAAATACAGTTCCAGTTAAGCTCATAAATTAGATTCTAGACTTGTTGACTCCTTCTGGAATTCACTCTGCTCTGCTCTAACTTGCTTCCACAAAATCTTAATGCACAAGTGAAATTGTGCATAACTTGCTCAATCACCCTTCTGATATTCACACATACATATGGTCTGATATTTTTGCGCACTCACACACCTTCACACACATCAAAATGAATTACCGATCTCATATATATACCCACTAAAAAAAATTCAATTACTCCAAGTCAGCTTCAGCAAAATATGAAATATTCTTCACATATCAGCTCAAATCATGAGCAATCTTTGGTATGCACCCACAAAAGTGAGCTAGACTATAGCTATGACCCAAAACAAAATAACCAACACAAGAAACAATTCATTAATTACTCCTTATACATCTGCAGCATGCAACATTCACTAGGTCAGACACAATGAGCAAATAAACAAAAAAACATCCTACTAGATTTCCAAGCTCATATGTTGATTAATGTAACATCACAAAACTTACCAATAAGGTAACATATATGCTTAAAAAACTATCCTGGGGATGCACAACACAAAATGATGATCCGGTGAAGCATACAGATCGACAAACTAACCTAATATCCTGTTCTTTCTGCTTTCTACCTATAGAACATTGTTCTCTACTTTTCAAGTCGGTATGAATAAATTCTGATTTGGGGATTGGGATAATGACTTCAGTTACCATCAATGAAAAAACTAGAATCCATATGCAAAAAGTATCCCCAAGCCATATGCCAACAGAGATGAGGAAGACATTCAAAGAATGGACTTATGTTTACTCATTGTGGAACATATCAGAGATTTAGGCTTGGTAGATCTTCCAGAAGATTTTCAAGATCTTAGTGACATTCTAGACACTGCATATGATGAAAAAGATATTGAAAGTAAACCCTTTCCACTAATCCAATGGTATATAAAGGAGAACATTTCTATTTGACAAAGGATTTCTCCCATTTTGCACAAAACAAATGAATGGTTGTAGAGACATTGTTTTCAGTTGAATCCCTTTAGGATAGAGTTTGAAGGAGAAGTATCTGAAGGTGAAGCTAGCCACTAGAAAGAGCTTCAAACCAAGCATAGAATAGGTTTTCCCCCCTCTTCCTCACATAGAGGTCCTAAAATTACATTTACCTATGGGAAGAGTAAAACACAAGCTAGTGAAGAGGAGAAAACTACTGAAGAAAAGTGCATTATTGAGGAGGGAAAAGTTGTTGAAGAGGAACTAGATCCTACATCAGAAGAGCATCCTAAAGAAGAAGGAGTTAAAAGTGAAGAATCTAAAGAATCTAGTCAGGATGAACAATTAGAAGAAGATCGAGAAGAAGAGGAAGGTAATGAGAAAGAGGAAAGGCATGATGAGGAAATGTAAGTGTCCACAAGAGAACATTAATGAAGATCCACCACATACATCATCACCCATCATTCCTACCACTCCTCACACTCCTCCTATTCCCACTTCTCCTCCACCACCTCTTCCTACTTTACCTCTACCTATAGCTGGTTTGCATACACTGAAAGTAAAAGTTCTCCCATAAGTGCATTCAGTTCTTTCCACTCCTTCCATTAGATCAATTTTGCAAAGTATTGATGTTTCATCAAGTTCTCCTTCATTAATTCCAAGTCTATCTTCACCATCACATGATATTTCCTCACAAGTTGTGTTTGATCGATTTATGAAAGAATCATTGTTGGATCCATCCAATTTGTAAACTCCTAGAGCAATAATGACTAAAACAATGCCAACTGTGACTATGACACTTGTTTCTACAGATGCAACTATTACACAAGAATTGGTAGTGGATCAAGAAGGTAATGCTTCATTTCTTCCTCCATGGTTAGTCTCACAAGTATCTAAACAAAAAAACCAAATGGTTTCTCTTGATGAATTAGAACTTGAGGAGATAGTACTTACAAAATACAAAGGGAAGAAAAAGGCAAAGATTCACTCTAAATTACATGTGGATAAATTAGGCTATAAATATGTGGATTGCAGCACCTCCACAAGATAAGAGTGAAGTCAGCATGGAAGATTACACGATGATACTGATTGAACTTGGGAAGGTCACTAATACAAGCACCAAAGAAGATTCCCAAGTGTCTCTTAATGCATTGGCAAATAGGCTTGATAAGATGGAGGAAGCCAAAAACATGTATAAGGAGAGGGTTGAACATTAAGTATCAGTATTGAGGAAAATCATAGGAACTTTAGAGAACATACAACCAATGGCCATGATGAGTATTGAGGAACCAGTTGATCAAAAGGTGGAAAAGTACATTATTCAAAAGGTAAAATCATTTATGAGTTTGTTGATAGAATAATTGAACAAGGATTGAAGTACATGATTGTTTCATTGAATAAGATTGATTAGATTTCCATGATTGATATAGAGTTGGATATAATAGTAGATACACTTTCTACTACAAAAAAACAAATGGAGCAAAATCTTGAGTCATGGTTGTAGTTAAAAGAGGTGAAATTGAGTAAGTTAGTACATGATGGGGTCATTCCTAACAAAGAAAAGTATGTGTAGATTAAGGGGTCTATTAAGAATCACATACTCATCATCAAGAATCTCATCAAAGATACTCAATAAGTACAAGAATATGTTGAAGAAAATTGAGTTATCTTGGTGAATAGAATTGAAGAGATACTCGGGAGGCTTCTTGATGAAGATCATACCTTTCTCCTGAAAAGAAAGATTGTTCAAGTTTACAAGGAAGCTATCCATAAATAGATGGAAGGTGAAGCATTTTCATTAACTTCAATGGATGCTTTTGTTGACATACAACTAGCCTTAGACAATCTCAAGACACATCTGGATAGGTGTAAGAAAACATTTTTTGCTGTGAAAAAGTCTATCACAAAGGTTCACACAATCATTTATTATACCGCTAGACCGGATGTGGCAACAATGCAGTCAATTATGAAGAAATATAAAGATTTCCAAGAAAAGAGTGAAGAACCATAAAGTCTTCTTACGTTTCCAGAGATAGATAGATTTTTATGCTTTCCCTATGCTTTATGTAAATAATCTTGACATTTTTATGTCATTTTGTAAAATGTAATTGCATGTAAAAATAGAGATGTTCTCCTACATTCATGGACATCACATTTGAATAAGTCAATAGTTAGTTAGGATTTTTACTAGTTTAGCTCTCTTCTCTCATCTATAAATATGAGAGGGTTCTATTTTTTTATTTACCTTTTGTCTTATGCAATGAAGTGCTTCTCAATTTTGAAGCAATTTTGAAACTTTGAGTTCTTATTGCGAAACTATGTTCAAATCAATAAAGAAGGCTAAATTGCATACCAAAATTTGAGTTGGGTCAATTTGAACATATGTGAATGTACTTATGTCATTCTCATAAGTTTATCTTATTATTGGATTGGATTGGTGGTGTTTTATAAATTGAGATTGAAAGGATTTCAAGATAATTTGTGTAGACTTTGTGTTACACCTCTTTGCTTGGAATTACAAAATTGTTGATGATATTGGTGAATGATTTATAATAATTTGTGCTTATAGTTGTTCATGTTATTTGTGGATCTATCTGTGAAGTATATTGAAGACATTGTTCTTTATTTACATTGTTGGTTACGTTATTGTGAAATTCATCATTGAAGACTATGAAACAACTATGTGCCTCCATGAGCCTTTTGTTTACATATATTTATCACACTAGTACTCCTAGACTATACTTTGACAAGTTAGAAGTATTGGAATTATTGCTTAGATATTATTTAGAGTTGTATTGCTTCCAGAAATATAAAGCGTGTAACATTGTAAACATATTCTCTGAGAAAAGAGAGAATCATGAATGTGACACACCCCCATATGATTAATATAGTGTATATATTAGAATAGTTTACCTTTCAGTTTCGTAAGAAGTAAGAAGGGTGCCTCCCCTTTCTGAGAGGAGATATTTCATCTCGCATAACTATGGCTGAAATTCAAGTTTTGTAATCCGTAAAGGGATTACAAAATTTTCACCCAACATTCTTTACATTTCATCTACATGTTTCCTTGTTGTTGAATTTAGTTGATGTGTGTCAGCATGTGAATTTTTTTGGATCACATTGGATGTTGTAACAAGTTTTTTTTGGACCTCTTATCCTTGGGATAGGACCACATTATTTTTTGAAAGGAAGTTGGGTGAGTGGAAACAACTTCCTACACTAATCCAATCAAGAGAGAGTTACAAAAGTTTTCCTTTTAACACTTTTAACAATCGCAACTAGAAAAGAACATACAAAATAATGGAAATAGAACAATAAAAATGCATAAAAATAGTAACACCAAATATATCATGGGGAAAAACCTTTTGGGTAAGAAAACTCCACCCTTCAAAATCACATTACTTCTCTTTTATATCAAATAGGAGTTACAACATATCACCAAGTACAAAGCTTCAACAAGTGCTTCAACATGAACACCTATTTTGGAGTAATACTGGAAGTACTTCATTACCTGCAAACAAACTATGCATTCTACAACTCCAGACACTCAATAAATAGAGTGTTACAAGCTTCAAGAAGCATCTAAAAGGTGAGGGGTTCCCAAATCCAAAAGGCACAATATTAAACACCTTAGAAATGCATTTGGACACTTGTACAACATTCCCTTACACCCCATACACTTGTCAAACATGCAAATACTCTTCTTCCAAGCTTTGGTGTATAGAATATGATAAAAATAGCTTATGACATATCCCTTACACATCTTATAGCTGTCATAAAATTTTTCATAGCTGACAACACTTATAGCTGTAAGAGAATCTGTTATAACTGACTAAAAATAGGTGATTATCTTACATCCTCTCATAACCCAACTTGGGCGCCAAATTTTCACCCATGCATTCAAAGATGCCTTATGATGTTTCATAGAATCTATCATACGTAATATATTCTAGAGTGGGATGCCTATGTCCACTTGGGATGATGATGTGTCATCCAATCACCTCCAACGAGGATGCCACCTAGTTGGTGGCTCATAATTAGTGACATGACACCATAGGAATTTAAATAATACAAATAAATACATTAAATTACATAAAATAAATTCATGTTAGGACTCTAAGGTTGAGACACCTTAATTCCAACATTCTACCACTTGTCGAAGACCTGCCAAGAGTCATACAGAATCATATGCTTAGGGCCCCAAGGCCCGTGGAATCAAAACACCATCTAAACTTCTCTATGCTCACTGGTTTTGTCAGTGCATCTGCAACATTCACCAAAGTGTCAACCTTCTTTGGGTTCACCTTTCCATCTTCTACCATATCACGAAAAAATGATATTGTACATCAATGTGCTTTGTTCTGACATGGAAAGTAGGATTCTTTGCTAGAAAAATTGCACTTTGGCTATCACAAAAAAAAAAATCTATCCTGCATCTAAACCAAATTAGAATACAATATCTTAAGCCAAATAGGTTCCTTATAGGAATGAGTGGCTACCATATACTTTGCCTCTATCATGGAAAAAGTTACTTCAATGTGTCGCTTACTCATCCAACTGATAGCACTACCAAATATTATAAACACATAACTGTTGGTGGATCTTCTACTGTCAATGTCACCTACCCAATCTAAATCCAATGCTCACAGAATTCTTAGGTCCAGTAGGATAGTTCCATGAAAACATAAGGCATACTTAGAAGTACCTCATAAATAGTTGAACACTCTTAATAGCATCCCAATGCACCCGTCCAAGATTAGCCATAAAATGACTAAGGAATCCCACTACTTGGACAATGTATGGTCTCGTATAGACCATCGCTTACATCAGATTGCCAACTGCACTTGCATATGGTACTCTAGTCATGTCCTCCATCTCAGTAGGATATTTTGGACAATCATTCATAGAAAACTTTGTCCCTTGCATCATAGGAACAACTACTTGTCTGCAATCTACCATGTTGAATCTCTCCAAAATAGAGTTCACATACTTGATTTAGCTTAACCAAATCTTTCTATTAGCTCTGTCTCTCATGATTTCCATTACTAGAATGTACCTAGTTGCACCCACGTCTTTCATCTCAAATTGTGCTAACAACTAAAACTTCAAATATGAAATCATACTTTTACCATTTCCAATTAATAACATATCATCTATGTATAGAACAATAATGAGAATGCAACCATTATCAGTTTTAAAGTATACATAGTGGTCAGATTTAGATTTGTGAAATCCCAATGACAACACATAGGTATCAAAATTTTGATACCACATTTTAGGAGACTGTTTCAAACCATAAAGAGACTTCTTTAGTTTGCAAACCAAATTTTCTTTACCTTTCTCAATGAAATGCTCTGGCTGTGACATGTAAATCTCTTCCTCCAAATCACCATGAAGGAACACTTTCTTCACATCCATTTGTTCCACTTCTAAGTCATACACTACTGCAAGTGACAATAAAAGTCAAATAGAAGTTAGCTTCACTACATGAGATAATATCTCCCCATAATCAATTCCCTCCACCTAGGAATACCCCTTAGCAATACCCCTTAGCAACCAACCATGCCTTATACTTCTCAACATGGCCATCAAGACCACTCTTTTTCTTGAAAACCCATTTACAACCAATAGGTTTATGTCCAGTAGGTAAAGGTAAAAGGTCCCAAGTCTTGTTTTTCTTTAATGAAGCCTTCTCCTCTTCCATGGATTGCATCTAGGAATCTAAATCATTCATACTCATAGCCTCTCTAACAATCCTTGGCTCATTAGTATTAGTAATCAAGGAAAATATGCAACTGGAATCCAATAATGAATATCCAAACCTTTCTGGTTGCCACCTAATTCATCTAGAACTCCTCAAAGGCTAAGGTTGAGGTTCTCCTTCTTCTTAAAAATTTTCAAAACTACTTGAGCTCTCCTCATCATCAGGTCCAACATGAGTACTTTGTTCTTCTTTCTTCAGAGTAGGTGGAATTTGAAGTACCTCCCTTTTATGTTTCTCCTCTTTCTCTAGTTGTGGCTCAATAGAGGAAGGTTTCATGTCTCTAAAGATCACAGTTCTACTATAGAGAACCTTTTGTGCTTCTAGATCCCAAAGCTTGTACCCTTTCACATTGACACCATAGCCGATAAAGATACACTTAGCAACCTTGCTTTCCAAATTTGACCTTTTCTTAATTGGAACATGAGCATAAGCTTCATGACCAAATACTCTGAGATGTCTCATCGAAGCATTTTTACTAGACCACGCCTCCATGGGTGTCTTTCCAACAACTACTAATGTATGAGATTTATTGATCAAATAACATGCAGTCGCTACTACTTCAGCCCAAAATTTATGCTCAAGGATATCACCACTCAACATACTCCTAGCCCTCTCCATCAACATTCTATTCATCCTCTCTGTAACTCCATTTTGCTATGGAGTATAGGGATTTGTCTTATTTCTCTCAATCCCATGCTCTTTACAGAACTTGTGAAACTCTTGTTAGAAGCTTTGCAACATGAGCATGAAGTATGGATGGTTGTGCTGGTTGTTCCTATGTTGTCATTAATGTTAACATGGTAATAACTACATGGTGATAACTATATGGGAAGTTTGCTTGGTTTACCAGAAGTTGTTATTTGCTAGTAATACTCTTTTGTGATAGATCAATGTGTTGGTATGTGTTCGGAACTCACCAAAAGATCTGATATGACTCTATTCTCTTAACCATGTTTTATTTCAGAATCATCCATATTTCTATTTCTTGGATCTTGATATGTATTTTTCTATGAACAAAAAATTATCTCTAACAGATTTTAACTCTATATCCTACAATTGTTCTATGTGAGGTATATTGTGTCAGAGACTCCGCATTCTACTAAGGTGAACATTCTTATACTGTGGTTTTGCTTATGGTCTCTTTACTAGTAGTATGATAGGAAATGAATGTGTTCTCAGATCTAGAAGATGTTTGCTTTGAGCATTATTTGTCGGTTTGGAGAATTGTGTTTTAGTCTTGGCCATCTCAGCGAATGTAATATATTATGAAGACTAGTAGCTAACTTGGCATAATGAACTACATGGATAAAATGTTCAAATCTTATATAGTGCCGATGAAGAAAGGTTTTTGATTATTTTGTGTTCATCCAATTTATGCCGACCTAATTGATAAATAATATATGCTTGTATATATATAAGATGAAAGATAGAAGAGAGATGTATAAGAGAGTGAGAAGGAGAAAGTGTGTGTGTGTGTGCAAGAAAGTGAACAAAGGAGAATATCAGAGCCTAAATGCTTTATTAGTAGAACGAATTTTTTGAGTGATGTATTACTTTATATTCTAAGCTTCAATGGAACTGAACCCTACACATTGAAGGTGTATTCCATCAATTCATTCTTTTGGAAGTGAGCCACTATCATTGTATTTTGGCAATGAATCATCTTTTGTACTCAGGTTGCGAGCCTTTTAAGGACAATGAGTCCTAGAAATGAGCCCCATAATATTTTGTATCTAGATATAATATATTGTGAGTTAACCCTCATCGTGGTTTTTCCATTTTGGGTTTTCTACATAAAAATCTTGGTGTTCATGTGTGTGATCGCATTGACTTATTTCTATGTTCTCTCTTATTGATTCATTCAAAATTGTAATAATGGTTAAGTGGATTTTATTATCGATTTGTGGAATATTGATCCCCCCTCTCAGTATTCTGGATGTTCAACAATTGGTATCAAATCTTGGTTCCTCGGAAGAAGCCTAATAGCTTGAGGAAGGTCCCAAAACTTGAACATGAGAATTTTTTTCCTTCGAAAATAGTCTTTGCTGAATTTTTAGAAGAAATGGAAGCCTTGAAGGACAAGTTGATAAAAGAAAATGAGCACATTGAAAAGATACAAAGTACAAGTATGGATGCATGCGATTTGTTGACTGAAGGAGAAGAAATCGTCACTAGCCTGCTAGAACAATTGGACAAGAAGAAAATAATTAAAGAATGTTAGGAAATTGAAATTTGAAAGTGTAGACATGGAAAATATATCGACATACTTGATCCCGATTATTAACATCATTTCATCCTAAACCATCCCTTAGTCTAACCATTTAATCAGATACCCTTATTTGATTAAATTCATCAATTTTCCTCTCTTAATTAAATAAATCATTTTATCTAATTAAGTCTTTCTCTCTTGTTAATTAAATCAATCTATCTAATCTAATTAACCCTATGTTGATATTTAATTAAATAATTCACTTTATTTGATTAAATCTCTAAGGTCTATCTATTAAATTAAATAAATTAAACCTTGTTTAATTTAAGCTAACCAATCATCCTCTTTTGTTAAATAAAACAAAATATTTATTTAGCTAAGTCTAAAATCACATTCTTCTCATATTTGATTTAAATCAACCTATAAATCTAAGTCAAATTTGTGACATCATATAATCTCTCAATAAATTAATTAACCTTTGATTAATTTAATCCTAATGCAAGTCCCATCCTCTAGCTTTTTCCACTTGCACATGAAAATAGATTTAATTCATTTATTAAATTTCTATTTTCTCTCAACATGGCATAATGAAGGAATATTCTTTCAAATTTGAATTCAAATCCAAGTGGACTTTGTCTTTCCAACAAGACATTTACTTCACCTAATAAGTTTTTTTGCCTTGAGCCAAGTGGCATTTAAGACATTTCTTTTCCCTCTTACATGTCATTTCTGTTGGGGAATTTTTGGATGGTGTGATGTGGTGCTGATACATGGTTGTCATTGATGTCAACACTATTAGCATTTGATGTTCCAAGTGTTGTATATGTTGAGGAAATTGAGAAAATTATAAGTGAATGTGTTCCAGGTTCCTAGTGGAACTATGCAGGTCATGAAGGCATTACATTATGTATGTAAGAGGTTAGTTGTTGTGGATCAAAGGGTTTAATGTTGAGTATGTCTAGATCATCTACTGAAAGTTTTACAGGTCCGCATGAATTCAGGTGCAAGTTGTGGTTTGATTGTGTTTTTCTAGTCTTTGTCAAAGTTTCTGAGTGAATATTGTATGTTTCTGGTTATCTCAGTTGTTGTGGATGTCTCTCTGCTATTTATTGGGGTTTTCAGATGTCTCTAGTTCATCCTATATCTTTGTGGTACATCCACATGATTCAATGAAGCTCGTGATTGAAAATATTTTCTTGTGCATGTTCGGTTTTTCTTGTTCTTGGCCAACATGTTGATGCTAGCATGTTGTGGATGTTTGATGCATGGTTAATTAGAGTATTCTAGTTTTGGAGAAGTGAATTTGGGTCCCCACTATGTTGTGGCTGACCTTGGTGGGTGTGCATTAAAAATTTAATTGTGAATTTGAGCCAACATTGAAAATATATTCTTTTCCTTTGGCTGACTTTGTTATGGTGAAATATTTGTGGTAGATATATAAGAAGCAATTGTATGGTTAGTGTGTTGAGTATGCATTGTGTGCTCTTGTGTGCATAAGTGGGAATATGATTGAAGAGAAAGTGTGTAGAAGGTTGAGCGAATTATGCAAAAGTATTGTGCCTAATTGGAACTGTAATCTGGCTTGGACAAAAGCCATTCTCTCAGTTCAAATTTCTAGATGGTTTTAATCTAAATCTTTCTGTAAGAAAGTGAGTCTTCTATTTGTAATTGAGAAATGATCTCTAGGCACTGAGCCTGAATGAATGTGCATTCTCCTTATTATTTTCCTTTATACTTTTAACAGAGTATAATATTGTGGACTGACATCCACCTTGGTTTTTCCCCTAACAGGGTTTCCACATAAAAAATCTTGGTGTTGTTTGTCTCTCTGATGTGTTAATTGCTTATGGTTAATTGTTTATTCATCAGATCTAAGATTAAAGTTGAGTTAAGTTTGTAAAGTTTAAATTTCTGTGACAACTGATTCACCCCCCCTCTTAGTTGTTTTTCCTTTCTTTTGCCAACAATTGGTATCAGAGCCAGGTTGAATCAGTTGTGTAGTAAAAAATATTTATATTCTACACTTCTCGTTGGAAAGATTTTTCATGTTGTACTTCTCCCCCTTAGATATTTATATTTTTCACATTACACTTCTCCCCTTTTGACATCAATGGAAAAGGTAACGATGACCTTTCCACACACATGATCTGAACCATATCTCTGCATATTTGACTACTCCCCTTGAGTAGCAGCCACAGAAACATCAATCTAGATTAGAATATAGAAATGTAGCTCACAGATTGATGCAAGTAAATGCATCATTTAGTTCTTGTTAGGAGGAGTAATTACCCCTAGCATTCCTCTGAGATACTCAAAAGTATCTTTTGGCAATGGATTTGTAAAGATATCTGCAATCTATTCTTGTCTCTACAATTGTGCAGTGTGTTGGGTTGATGGTATTTTTCACATCATGTGTTGCCATCAATGCGAAAGGGGGAGATTGTTGGGAAATTGTTGGATGGTGTGATGTGGTGTTGATACATGGTTTTCATTGATGTCAACACTATTAGCATTTGATGTTCTAAGTGTTGTATATGTCGAGGATATTGAGAAAATTAGAAGTGAATGTGTTCTAGGTTCTTAGTGGAACTCTATAGGTCATGAAGGAATTACGTTATGTACGTAAAAGGTTAGTTGTTGTGGATCAAAGGGTTTAATGTTGAGTATGTCTATATCATCTACCAGAAGTTTCAGAGGTCCACATGAATTCATGTGCAAGTTGTGGTCTGAGAATGTTTTACTGGTCTCTGTCAGAGTTTCTGAGTGAATATTGTATGTCCCTGGTTATCTCGGTTGCCACAGATGTCTCTCTGCTATTTCTTGGTGTTTTCAGATGTCTCTAGTTCTTCCTTTATCTTTGAGGTACGTCCACATGATCTAGTGAAGCTCATGATTGAAAATATTTTCTTGCGCATGTTTGGTTTTTCTTGTTCTTGGGCGATATGTTGATGCTAGCGTGTTGTGGATGTTCGAGGCATGATTAATTAGAGTATTCTTGTTTTGGAGAAGTGAATTTGGATCCTCACTATGTTGTGGCTGACCTTGGTGGGTGCGCATTGAAAATTTATTTGTGAATTTGAGTCGACATTGAAAATATATTATTTTCCTTTGGCTGACTTTGTTATGGTGAAATATTTGTGGATGATATATAAGAAGCAATTGTATGGTTAGTGTGCTGAGTATGCGTTGTGTTCTCTTGTGTGCATAAGTGTGAGTATCATTGAAGAGCAAGTGTGTAGAAGGTTGAGTGAAGTATGCAGAATTATTGTTCCTAATTGGAACTGTAATCCGGCTTGGACAAAAGCCATTCTCTTAGTTCAAATTTCTGGATGGTTTTAATCTGAATCTTTCTGTAAGATAGTGAATCTTCTATTTGTAATTGAGTAGTGAGCTCTAGGCAATAAGCTTGAATGCATGTGCATTATCCTTGTTATTTTCCTTTATAATTTTAATAGAGTATAATCTTGTGGATTGACATCCAGCGTGGCTTTTCCCCTAACAGGGTTTCCACGTAAAAAATCTTGGTGTTCTTTGTCTCTTTGATGTGTTAATTGCTTATGGTTAATTTTTTATTCACCAGATTTGAGATTAAAGTTAAGTTAAGTTTGTAAAGTTTAAATTTTTGTGACAACTGATTCACCCCCCCTCTCAGTTGTCTATCCTTTCTTTTTCCAACAATTTCACTAATTTCGAATATCACCTAATTGCATTTATAGGCACATTTAACAAAATATGCACATCCTCCATCCATTCACATCTAGACAAGTTGCACCTTGCCATTGGTTGAATGTTAGTCCCACATTGCTCCATTTTGGGCATTTCTCCAAATTGTCATTCTATAAATAAGAGGTCTCTTTCCTCATTTCATCATCCACAATTTGAGCAAAGTTATTATACTCAAATCCATAGCAATTCCCATCCATTTTTATCAAATCTTAGCTAGGTTATGCAGGTTTCTCATCTTGAAGCATACTTGAATCTTCAACAAAGTGGATCACTCTTCATCAGCAATCAAAATTGCATCATCAGAGTTGGGAAAGGGCCAATTTCCACATCAAATTGGCACCAATTCCCCCATGGGATCAAGAGTTTTATTTTTTAATTAGGATTCAATCTCTTTTTATTGCTTTCTTATTGTGTTCTTCATCTCATTTCCTAATTTAAGCTTTGTGAATGGATTTCATGGGGAACTTAGATTCTAACTTGCATTTCAATCTTCTAATGTGGTTGTTCTTTGTGTTTTGTAGGTACTAGGATCTTGGTTCATACATTTGGCGCTAGAAGGAGGGTCAACCAAAAGTTCTAATCATGTTTTTTTATTAAATTTCGTGCTTTTTTTGTTGTTTTTGTGTCTCTATAGGGAACTCCACCACTAGCAGACCAGTCGCTATATAGAACCACTGGGACTCTAGCACCGCTACAAATTTTGAACTTCGACGCTTTGCTATTCCTACCCAAGATTTAAATTTTTTAAGTGCACTGCTAGTTCTGTTTCCACCCGCTGGAAATTTTAAATTTCAAACTCCACTGCTGACCAAAATAGTGACACAATCATGCTCTCTATCCTTTCTATAGAATGATGCTAATTGGTAAGCGATACTATATAGCACTATTCAAGAGATTCAAACTCCACTTCCTATGCAGATTTCACCACTAAGGGAAAGTTAAAATTGAAATTTAGTTTTTTTATGACATGTGCCTTTTTCAATTTTGATCATTTGGGTTATTACATGCTTTTATGACCTCTGTTTTGTAGATCTAACTAGTTTCTTGTAGGTTGGCTTGATCAAAGTGAAGGAGAAAAGAGGCATGATGACATCACTTTCTCATAATACCAAGTGTTTTTCAGCACTTTAGTGTTTGCTTAACACTCTTAGAGAATTCATAATTTCTCTTAAAGGATGTGTTGTCTTTCACGTGCTTAAGACCTACTAGATTTCTTTTGGGTTCTAAAAAGAACATTTAAAATTTTTCTACAAAGGGCTTAAAATGAACTTTAGGACATAACTCACTAGATTTTGTTTGAGGCTAACAATTGAACAAGGAAAATTCCACATTTGATTTGGTGCTATAAAAAGAATTCACTTTTTCTATATGGACTTAAAATGGACAAGTGTTTCTTTTTCTTGTAATTACTTACTCAAAGTAATACCATCAAAAGGGCATATGTGCTTCTCTCACGCCTCACAAGGATCTTGAGAATCAAAAGGCCTTTTGGTGATCTTAAGTTGGGTAAAGTAATTGCCTCCACATTTCATTTTGGGATTAAAATTGAAAAAAATATCTTGCGAGTGTGAGTGGAACATATTGCATGTTTTCTCTCTTTGTTTCTCAACAAAGATTGATCAAACTACGAATATGTTTGCTCACTTTTGTTTATCTTAGAAGACCTGCCCATGGGAAAAAGTACTCACCCAATGGAACAACCCAACTGGTAACACACTAAATCCAAGTGTATTTCCAGCTGGGATATAAAAGTGGGTATTGGAACAAAGGCTAGTATCATGCAGTTGGTCCCGACGTGAAGCATAGCAATGATCTCTCGCCACATGGGTCAATCTCCACGAATGGAAATTAAAAATTAAAACCCTTGTGTAGAAAGGCCAAAATCCCTCTCTATTTGTTGGTGCAAGAACAATCGTTCTAAAGCCGCCCCACACTTTTATGTCTTTTAGTAGAGATGGAAGGTATGCCATGGGAGATTCATGGGTACTGATGCTTGGCTGCCCCGAAAGAAGTGTTGAGCCATGGAGGGGAGCCAGTGGGGTCAAGAATCTAACCATCCACTGAAAGTAGGCATAGCAAGACTTGTCCAAGTGGGGGCTCAACAAATATTGTCTCAAATATCCATAGGGTTGTACTTTTTGTTGAAATCAAAACACATTGCTTGATCAAAAACATTGGAAAACAAACATTTAACATGAGCATCAAATCTTAAACCCTTTAGGAGAAGAAAATATCCTTGAATGAATTCACGTGCCCTTGCTTGTCCTTGGGATTCATATCCTTAGAGGTTTCTAGGCACTTGAATCTTATCTCAATTTTCTACTACTAAAGTAAACATTTAGTAACTCTTGCTTTGATTTCCTTAATTTCCACATAATACACTTTGTGCGATGAGAAAAAATTAAAACATTAGATGTCTAGTTTCGAAGCTTAATCAAGAATGTTTGTGGTAAAACGAAGTCATTAATCAAAGACTAAAGAAAATGAATCCCACACATGTGTCCCAAATGATTTCACGCAAGATCAAGATCAAGAAACTAAAGGTAAAAGCTCTTAGTCCAAAAGATCACCAAAAGCATCTCTCAACGCTATAAGAATTCAAACGAAGATTTCTTTTTAACTTCTACAGGAAAGCTTCCAGAAACAATCCTAGTTTTTACTCATTCTATTATTGTCAAAACCCAAATCTTTTTAGGGAATTTCAGCATCTTGTTTAGAGAAAAGCATGTTCTTCAAAACTGAGGTCTAGTAAGCAAGTGTCTTTTTAGGTAAACCTAGGATCAAAATCAAACATTCATCCATCTTTGAACATCAAAACCAAAATCATCTCATTATCAAATCTTTGAAAATCTTTGGAAAATCCTCCATGTTAAACTTTGGGAAAATCATTTGAAACCAATCCAAAACCATCTTGTTTGACTAGATGTGTGTAGATGCATCCTTCTCCACATATTTAACCAAATTATCAAATATTGTGAACAAATTCATCCCTTGATAACATCCAACATCTTGGGATTTAGGATTTCATTATCCAAAATCAAAATCAAACCAATCAAAATCATCTTGTTTGGATAGGTGTGTTTAGATGAATCCTTATTCTCACACCTAGACAAATTAGCATCTTATGAACAAAATCTACTCTAGGACAACATCCAACCTCTTAGAGTTAATGAGTTCACCATCAAAATCAAAATCCAATCAATCCCAAATCTAAAAAAAGAAAACATCAAAATCAAGTCCTAAAATTTTAATATACCCTTCAAGATTTTCTCAAGAGTTCCAATCATCCATCAAACATCCATCTTTCATATATATCATTATCACCCTTTGATCTTTAAATCATCCTAAAAATTTCTCTTTTGTACCTAAAGATATATCATTCTAAATAATTATAGGTTCATCTCTTGTATTCTTGAAAAATTGTTTCCTATTTTATGGTGCAAACTAGATCTCAATGCAAGGACATGGAAGCCCACAAAGAAACATCAACTTCAAGTGATCACAGTCAAACCAAAACCGACATGAATCTTGTTGGATCAAACAATCCTATGATCAATACTTCACTCCCTCAATACCATCAAGAGGATGGATAGGTGGAAGAACTCACAAAAAACCCTCTTGGTATGACCCAAGATGAGATCAATGAGATGGTTCAAAATCCTGAAAATCATAGGATTGTCAACATCATGATGAAAATCCATCCCCAAAAATACATGCTCTAACTATTAAAATGAGGGACTAAACTCCCTTTTGATTATGACATGAGCACCATTATGGAACCACCTTCGACATCATTCACACTTCCCATATCATCCACACTCCACATCACATCAACATCCCTATTTCAAAATATCACTCAATCCATCCCCCAAATCACATCATCAATTGCTCCAACTCAACTAATCATTAACAAAGAGAGTGCATTTCTCAATGCATTACAAACACACCCTCTTGTAAACAATCAAGATTTGGATGCAAACACTATTTTGGGTCAAACCAACCCCCAAAACCCATTACATACATATGTCCCCCTCACCTTTCATAATGACCCATCATCATCATCATTTAATGCAACACCGCAAACCTCTCTCCCCATGACCTCACAAGGAGAAGGTGACCTATTTGGACCAGAGGGGCATTTTTGACCCATAATCATCATCATTTCCTCATGGGAGCTTACCACTCACTTTCCCACCACTCCCACCCTTTCCATTAACATATGTCTCACCTCTTGGTTTGGGGCTATCACCACTTCTGTCGTTCAATCAAAACACCCCCCCAACCATCAATCAAGGAATCATACCAAATCCTCCTCTCTTGCTAGCGATATTGCAACAACAGATGGAAACCATTTCCATATCACTAACAAACAACACATCATCTATCATCCCTCAAAATATGGTCTCTCAAGGACCAATCATATCAATCGCACCATCCACTACAATGGTGCTTCTCATCACCACAACAAGCACCATCCCAACTCCACCACCACCACCAATACCACCACAATCAAACACACAAAGTCAATATAGCATTGTGTTTCAAGTAGCTTAGCAAGCTACCTTTCAAAAGGCACTCCAGCAAGTGAAAAATCAACAAGCCGCACAACTAGCTGCTCAACATGTTGCTCAAGTTGCCCAAGCCACATTACAAGCACAAAAAGTGCAACAAGCACAATAGGCTACTCAAGCCCAAATCTTATTACAACAACAACAACAAGCATAACAAGCACAACAGGCTGCTCAAGCCCAAATCTTATTGCAACAACATCAATAACAAGATGCACAGGCACAATTTCAAGCTCAAGCCCAAGCTCAAGCGCAAGCTGAAGCCCAAGCCCAATATCAAACACAACAAGCGCAAGCACAAGCATAGTATCTCACACAAAAACAAGCAGCAAAACAACAAGCATATCAACAAACGTTAAAGAAATATCAAGAATAGCAGGAAGTAGCCCAATTATCAGCTCAACAACAAGTGTTGTTGGCTCAATAGCTTGATAGAAAGCTTAGCAACAGGCCTTAATAGCACAACAACAACAGGACCAACAAAAATTATAGGCATATTTGGTGCAACAACACATGTAAACACCATCCATCAACATACCAACCAATCCACCCATCCCTCCAACACCTCCACCTCTCCAAAACACATTCATTCCACCACCTGATTCGCAGGATGATGTATCAACACAAATCAAGTTGCTCTCGCAACAAGTGCTTGATCTAAAACCACAAAATCACCCAACAACTTGTGTCCTTATCCCTTTGAGAGGAGCTTGGAAATGAAACCATTCCTAAAGGGATTTGAGATTCCCAAATTTGACAAATATCGTAGGATAGGAAACGTTGAAGATCACATTAGGGAATTCCATGTTCATTGCATGAAAGTTGCATATGACGATACCTATCTGATGCAGCTCTTTCCTAGAAGCTTGGTAGGCCAAGCCATGGAGTGGTTCTCTCGCCTTCCTCTAGGCATCAAAAAATTCCAAGAGATCATAGATGCATTCATCAAAAATTATGCATTCAACATTGAAATGGATGTCAGTCTAGAGGAACTATCAGCTCTAAAATAAGGAAATAATGAATCATTTGCTTCATTCCTACAATGATGGTGATCCAAGGCTAGTTAGAGAAAATGGTCCATGCCAAAAGAATAACAAGTGTGCACTATCATCTCCAACCTTGACAACACCTTGTCTTTCCATCTCAAAGTCCAAGGGATCACTACATATGATCAGTTGATCTCCAAGGCGCTTAACATTGAACGAGCCCTTGGTATGCAACCAATGACACAAACATATATTGATCAACACAACAACCACCCATCTACAAGATATAATGACAAACCTCACACATGGGAAAGAAACAAAAACATTACCAATGATGGTGTTGTCGACGCCAAAGTTGTCATCAGTGGACCTTGACAAAACACACCCGCACCTCAACAACAACCCCAAAATCACCATCAAAACAATCACCAAGCTAACATGATAACTCAACAGCCAAACAATCAAACCATCAACAATGTCAATGATCAAAGGGGAGCACCCCAATGAAACAAAAACTCTCCCAAGTAGTACATTACCCTTGGGGAACCACTTGAGGTCATCATGAAGAAATTGATAAACGAAAATCTCATCAAGGCTCCCACCTATGAGAATTATCAGGAACCAGACATGAAACCACCCTAGTACAATGAAAAAAAATTTGTGACTTTCAAATAATCAAAGGACACACCACTAACAGCTGCATGAGGTTGAAGAACCTAGTCCAAGACCTCATTGATCAAAAAATCATAAACATGGAGCAGCTAGCTTGAAACTAGAACCTCAAAATATACATGAATTCGATGCTAAACCATAACAAAAAAGGAAAAAATAATAATGATAAGGGGAAGGGAACATTCAAAAGCATCAATCATGTATACGACCATGTTGTTGCATCCTTGGATGAGTATTGCACCACTATCACTATCAAAGGAGGAGCCCACACTAATTGTGAAGTCACCACAAGAGGCGACAAAATTACCATCGCAGGGTCATCACAATCTAACAGAGCATCCACTTCCAACCCAAGATCTGTCCCCAATGGCTATAATGTCCTTGATCAATTAAAAATAACCCCAACTTAGAACTTCATCATGGAGTTACTGAAGATATCATCAACCATTAAAATATCCTTGAAGAAGCAGTAGCCTCATCGACTGTCTTCATAAATCTTGATGTGAAACAATTCTAAGCTATGGTCAGCAACATCATTACTCCAAACCTCCTTACATTCTCCCATCAAGACTTCCCTACCCAACCATCTCACAATTGTGCACTCCATCTAGAGGTCCTGGTATATAAGAACAAAGTCAAGAGGGTTTTGATGGATGTAGGTGCAAGGTTAAACATTTATTCCCTTAAAAGAGTAAAGAATGTGGGAATCTCTGAGGATACCATAGACAAAGGCAAGGGCATCACAATCAGGGCATATGATGATCAAGAGAGAGTGTCACAAGGTACTATCCAACTCCTTGTCCAAGTAGGACCAACAATAATGGAAACCACCTGTCAGGTCCTGGACCTTGATTTGTCGTATAATATTCTCTTGGGATGTCTGTGGATCCATGGGATGCAAGTAGTGGCATCAACCTTTCATCAATGTTTCAAATTCACATATCAAGGCCAAGAGGTCACAATCCATGGGGATCCTGAACCATTCTCTTACTGCAAGAGTCTATAAGCCAAATATTATGAAATTCCCCAAGTGCCAAAGAATGATGAAGGCCCATCTACTCCATACATTGATCCAGCCACTCTCACCTCCACTTCTACGACAAAGACACCCACCATCCCCGCCATCTCTGAAATCAAGCTTATTATCTAGGAAAATGGGTGTGGAAACTATACAATCCCAAAGAATGCCTTTGTGGTAGGAGAGTTACCACAATCTTAGGGCACGAGGATGACCACAATCAAATGAAGCCTCAACATCCCAAACATCCATGAAAGGATACTACAACTTTAGAAGTTGGGGAGATCTCAGCCTAGAAGTAATAGAGGAGGAGCTATCCCATCTCCTGTATCAAGACAATAGACCAGCAACTGATCTACCAATGGATGATAGAAGTAAGGGTTTAGAAATAATGCTCGCCATGGTTTGTGATAGAAATAAAAAGTTGGGGCAAAATGAAAATGGGCTTTTAATACCTATCATTCATGAGATGCGAGTGAGAAATCTTGGCCTTAGATGTACCCCTCTAAGTATAACCATACGTGGCCAGAATCCCCCAGTTAGGAAGGTCAAAACTCCTAAGCAAACAGAAGACAAACTTCACTTACCCATATCTATAGATCGAGTCATAGATAACTTCACATTCAATATAACTAACATCTGTAGTAGTAGTGATGATGAAGATCCCATAACAAACCTACCTAGGATTTTTGAGGACACCACCCTTCTTATGATCAACTCCCTATGCTATGAGTTAGAAAACCAAAACTATGAAATCATCTAGTATATCCCCAACTCATTGATCACGACCAACGAGGACTGCCAATTCTTGACACATTCAAAAACGATGAGGCGCTCTCAGAATTCATGGGACTGTGGGATAATATTCCATGTGGGGATCAAAAAGTAGGATTTATCATTGAGCTGGACACATAGGCATATTATGGAGAAACAATTGAATCCCTTAGTCGCAAAAGCAAAAAATTGAGAATAATCTCTAGGTCCATGAGTGAAAACCGCACCGTGGCACTCTTCGACCCAAAAATAGTAAAAAGAAAGGACACATCCAATGGTGAAAACCTCTATGAGGCACCCGAGGATGGGGGATTCAATCTTCCTCTTAGAGCTCTCCATCAGCAAAAATCAACAGTCCTAGTCGAAAAATGCAATCTAGTTAATTTTGGAACAGAGGAGACCCCGCACATCACATTATATGTAGAATCATTACTATCAAAGGAACAAGAGCTTCTAGCAGCCTTCTTGAGAGAAAGACAAGATAATTTTGCATGGAGCTATGCGAACATGCCTGGGCTCGATCTAGAGATTGTGGTTCATCACTTAGCAGTCTACTCTGAAGAAAAGCCAGTTAGACAAAAACTCAAGAAAATGCATCCTCAGATTGCTTTATTGGTGAAGATGGAATTGAAGAAACTACTAGATGCAGGATTTATACGACCAATTGACTATCCAGAATGGGTATCAAATTTGGTTCCTGTCTCAAAACCCGATGGGGGCATCCAAATCTACATGGATTTCAGAGACCTAAACAAGGCATGTCTGAAAGATGATTTCCCATTGCCAAACATTGACATGATAGTAGACATGACAATATGACATGAAATGCTTTCTCTAATGGATGATTTCTCTGGGTACAACTAAATAATGATCGCCAAAGAAGACCAACATAAAACAACCTTCACATGTCCATGGGGGACCTACTGCTGGAATATGATGCCATTTGGCTTAAAAAATGTTGGAGCCACCTATCAAAGAGCCATGATGTTAATCTTCCATGACATGATCCACAAGACTATTGAAGATTACGTTGATGACATACTACCAATCTAGAAAGAGGAGAGATCACATAGCAACCTTGAGTGCTATTTTTGGCAGGCTGGAGGAATATAAGGTCCGTTTAAATCCAAAGAAGTGTATCTTTGGCATACAGTATTGGGATACATAGTATCAATGAGGGGTATCAAAATAGATCCTGCAAAGGTAAAAGAAATCCTTGAGATGGAGGCACCCAAAACATTGAAATAGTTGAGAGGCCTCCAAGGCAGGCTTCAGTCCATTCGTAGATTCATAGCACAACTGGCAGATAAACAAAACCCATATTCTCACCTACTTCACAAGGGAGAGCGTAAAAATGGGATGACAAATGTGAGGAAGCCTTCAACAAAATCAAAGAATATTTGCTCACACCTCCAGTCCTCGTGCCACCGATCCCAAGAAACCCACTAATCTTCTATGTGTCAACAACAACAATATCCCTCGGTGTTCTTTTAGCTTAGCATGATGAAAATGGGACAAAAAGGGCCATCTATTACATCAGCTACACAATGGTCAAGCATGAGTTAAACTACTCATTCATCGAAAGAGCCTATCTAGCAGTAGTGTTTGCTTCACAAAAATTCAGACACTACATGTTGGCACACAAAATAAAACTCATCGCCAAAATCAACCACCTCAAATACCTTCTATCAAAGAAAATTCTCACAGGAAGGATGACCAAGTGGGTCATGATTCTATCTGAATATGACATTGAGTATGTGGAACAGAAAGCAATCAAAGGCCAGGTGATCACAGATCAACTTGCAGAAGCACCTATATATTCAAACAATCCACTCATATCAAAGTTTCCAGATGAATCCATCTTCAATCTTAGCATAGAAGACCATTGGAAACTCTACTTTGATGGTTCCTACACATAGCATGGATCAGGAGCTGGTGTTTTCTTCATCACCCTACAAGGGGATTGCATATCGAGGTCCTACAAATTGGCATTTTCCTACACTAACAACATTGAAGAGTACAAGGCTTTAACCATAGGTCTCAAAATAGCAGTGTAGTGGAACATCATGACCCTCAAAGTATATGGAGACTCCCAGCTAATAATAAATCAAGTGAATGATGGGTACCAAACAAAGGATGATAAGCTGACTCCATACAAAAAATTGGTAGAGAGCCTAAAAGAATCATTCATCGATATCACATTTGAGTTGATTATGAGAGCCAACAATAGAGCAGCAGATGCCATGGAAATGATTGGATCCCTATTGGACATCCCTTGTAACATCCCAAAACATGAATTCTTGGTAGAGTAGCATCTCATACCCGCATTTGAGGTATCAAAGTCAGAATTCGTGTGCGAAATCGTTGGTCCCAGTGATCCCTGGTACCATGAAATTTATACCCACTTGCGAATAGAGGTCCTACCTGCTGATTTACCTTCAAGCCTAAAAATAACCTTTGTCAAGAAAGCATCTCGATTTGTCATCCTAGGAAACACACTTTGTCGTAGGAGCATAGAGGGAACCTTATTACATTGCCTAAATGTTGAGGAGGCATTAACCACCTTAACTGAGGTGTATAACGGTATTTGTGGATCACACTCGAGCAGAATGACCTTGGCCAAGAAATTGCTGAGGATGGGGTATTATTGGCCTACAATGGAAAGAGAGGCATATGATTACATCAAAAGTTTCCTACAATGTCAGCAGCATGGGGACCTTATCCATGTTCGAGCTCAAGAGCTTCATCTTATTGTCACACCATGACCCTTTTTGCAGTGGTGACTTGATCTCATTGGAAAGATAACTCCCACCTCATCCAATGGCCACAAGTTCATCATAACCACCACTAAGTACTTTACCAAGTGGGTGGAGGCCATCCCCGTGACATACATAATGGGAAAGTAGATATCTAAGTTCATCTTGAACTACCTCATATGGCGATACGATGTTCCCCAATTTATTATCTCAAATAATGGGACACCATTCAAGAATCATGATGTCCGTGACTTATGTGAAAAATTCAAAATCCAACATCGTTTTTCCACTTCGTATTATCCCCAAGGCAATGGCCAAGCAGAAGCCACCAACAAAACCATTCTAAAAATCCTCAAAAAGATAGTCAATGACGCAGGTCATGATTGGCATCTACAGCTAAATCCTGCACTATGGGCCTATCAAACAAGCATCCGCACACCCACTGGTGCCACCCCATTCTCCCTGGTGTACGGATCAAAAGCCATATTGCCCATTGAGATTGAGCTTCCATCACTGAGAATATCACTGCAAAACCTCATCATGGATGAAGAATACCGAGTATCAAGACTAAATGAGCTGGAGCTACTAGATGAGCAGTGTTGGCACTCTCAAATTTCTCAAATTTGAGATGCCCATTTCAAAATTTTGCCTCTCAACCTTTAGAAGTGCACCTGAGAAATCTGCCTGAATGACCTTCTTTCGAAGGTCATAATTTAGTGCCTGTTGATTTTTGTGCAAAACCCATTTGCAGACTCACTCATGTGTCCTATGTGAGTGTACATGTCAATTTTCAGCTTCCCACGATGAGTTTTGTTAGGGTTTTGAAAAGCGAAGCTGGAGGGTTTTGTCACTTTTCAACTATTTGCAAACCTTCATTTCTACAAAGTAGCTTCCCATTTGAGCTTGGATTTTGCAACTAGATGACTGTCAAGTCAAAGTGATTGTATTTTCCAGTTCTCCATGTCAAGATGAACTCACATGTCAGTTTTTAGGGCCTTACGACTTGATTTGCTATTTTTAGCAGATCAAAACCAAATGCAATTTCTCTTGTTTTGCATCTGCATTTCCAGAAACGTTTCTGAAAGGCTAGCTTTGAGCATCAATATCTTTTGATGGGAGATGATTCAAGCTAATCCCTCTTCTACATGTATTTAAAATACCAAAATGATCTACTGTGTCCAGTGGCAGCTCGCCGGGAGTTGATTTGATATTTTTGCGACGAGGTGATTTCATCAGTCTTAATTGGTTCTAAACAGCTGATTGTTGCAGAAAGTCCGAAAGGGAAAATTTTTCAGTTAATAAATTTCACCCCATAACTCATTTGGCTGAGTCGTTTGTTGCATTCAATTTTCTAGACTAGTGTCTACACGCCTACAAGTTTTTATGTCTCTAGGAGGTTGTTTGACCAGTTTTCAAAGTCGATTCCAGAGTCCACTTGGCCAATTTTCACCCTTTTGCAAAAGTGCTAGAAAGTAAATTCTAATGGCAACCCAGTTCATTTTTGAACTCCAAAATTATTTAGAAGTTGCCTAAAGTCATATTTGTGCCAAAAAGTTGTTTGAAAATGATTTTTTTTTTTAGCCGGGTCCACATGGGGACTCGACTTGCTCCACCTGGTTATGAGGCCGCAAGTGTTGGGTTACATCCTGTCTAAGAACACTGTGGTTATCAGAACATGAATTGCATGGTAGTGTTTCATCATTAGGCCCTCAAATGCCTTATCACAATTTCTCCCATCGATATGAATGAGAGTGGTCTTACATCTGAGATACCACGAGGTGGGGTCAAAACATTATCAAATCTTGTTCTTAATTAATAACATTTTGTTACCACAGTCCATGATCATTAGTAATCAAGATTTCTGGATTAAACTGTGTCCGATTTTTTCCATCAACGTTTCGGATCATACTCCATGATCCATCATCAGGATGATTAGCAGATAGAGGATGATTTCTCTCTCTATCTGCTAATCATCCTGATGATGGATCATGGAGTATGATCCGAAACGTTGATGGAAAAAATCGCACACAGTTTAATCCAGAAATCTTGATTACTAAATCTTGTTCTGTCATAAGAATAAGCTACACAATGTTGAAAAGGAAAATTTTCTCATCGAGCTAATACTCTCCAAGTTCCCTGATTACTCGATATACATATCTTTGCTTTGCAACCATGGTTTGTGATTCTAAATGAATCCCATTTGAGATTAGTACTCATAGAGAATGCAACTAAGGTAGATAAAACAAACTCATCAAATGCTCTGTTATACTTGGCAGCATAAAGCAAAAGGATTTTTAAAGCAACATAAGATGAATCTGATGCAAGATACACTTGGGTCGGTGTTTCTCTTGGAAATTGGTGAGGAATTGATGCTATGATAGGCAAGAGTTTGTGTATACAATAGCTGTGTTTCAAAGTGTCTGAAGATGGTGTAGCTAGAGCGAATAAATTAGCCAATGGACAGCTACTACATTGCTGAGCAAAATAGAACAGATTGAAGGATGAGAATGACTTAGTGAACCATGCAACGTATCTTTAGAAGGCTTGAAATTGGTATTGAGAATCGAGGGCATCGAATGAAATACATCTAATTAGTTTGGGGACCTTATGTTGGTGGCTACCCTGCTGGTTTTAGGATTGAATAACAAGAATTTGTTGAGGAAAACATTAAAAATATTTGACTCGGCAAATAGGCAGCCAGTAGGCATCAAAAATGATTATTGAAAGTCTTTAGAAATTCCCAAGAAAATGAATAGACTTTCAACCAAAAGCAATCTGCAGTTGAAGGCTGCGCCATGGTTGCAGGGTACGCACCAAATGGTTGTTACAAAAACTTTAGAAACTTTCAAAAGCAAATGTAAAGTGCTCAAACCCTTTGTGAAGAACCAGATTAAAGCCTAAGTGTCCATAGAAGCATGAAGACAGCCAAGAATGAATTTTTGAAAATCTCTAGTAGCTTTCAAGTGAATGCCACTGCGCCCAGGTGACATACAACCAACAAAGCATCAGTGAATAGAGGCGCGCGCATGAGAGAGGGCTGGGCTTAAGTGTCACACACTAAGCCCTGACTTTTAGTGAGTCAACAATAAATATTTTCCGTTTCCGTTTTCCGTTTAGCTGGGCACTGCCACCGCTGGGCTTCGTACAAGTCACTGTCACGTACATGCATCAAACATTGTACCGTTCACTTCTGCTCCGATATTTTATGAAGGGAGCTCAAAATTATTGTATGGGGAAGTTTGAAGATATGTTCATGTGAAAATGCCAAGTACTTTGAAAAGTAAATTTGTTTTTTCCGCTGGTAAGCATGAATTGGCTATAGATAATGCAAAGTAATTTTTTTTTTCGCTGGTAATCACGAATTATCTATAGATAATGCAAAGTAATTTCTTTTTTTCGCTGGTAATCACGAATTATCTATAGCTAATGCAAAGTAATTTCTTTTTTCAAGTGGTAAGCACGGATGTCTATAGATTTATTTTGGATTTATGGTAAGGTTATTTATTATTTTATTTTTTTCTAATTTATATAAAAATGTTTAATATGATTGAATAATGTAATAAATTAATAAGAAAAATTTAAGTAAATCTATTGCAATTGATATATATTTGAAATGTTTTTATTTAAAATTTGTTTATAAAGATTAATAATAATATATCAATTATTATATATTACTTATTTATACATTATATTATATTATAGATTTAGATTTAGACTATAAATATAAAATTGTTTGTGGTATATTAATATGATTCCTAAAGGTGGGTGAAAAAGATATAAAATAAAGCTTAAAACCATTTTAAAAAGATAGTAACAATGTAATAGCTATGAAACAAAATGATTTTCTAAAGAGTTTTTCTTCTATCTAAAAATAGGATGTATATGTCATAAATATGTTGATATGGAAAATCTTGATAAGAAATCTTAAAAATAAATTAGATTATGTGAGATTAGAGAGTTTCACCAAATATAAGATAATTAAATAAATGTAATTAATTAAATACAAATCAACAGATATAATGTGATGATAGTTGAGACTAATAAATCATATTATTGTACTAACTACTTTAAAAATGTAAATCAAAGGGTGCCATCACCAAAGAAGGTCGATGCTAAGTTAAGAGGACTGTTGAAAACTCTCGTGCAAATGCAAACATAGGAGTTGCAGAGCGACTGGATGTGTGAAGTAAAAGTTATGGAAAAATTGTGAAGACAACAGAGCAATATAACAAGATCTACAGTGGAGAAAAGAGATCACAATCCAGCCAAATCCTCACCGTTCCCTACTATCCCACGGGTTGGAATTGCAAGCTCATTAATTTGAGCGAGGTTGGCGAGAAGGCACATAAATGGTGGGCTCGGGAACAAATTAATAAATGACTATAGTTTGCATGGAGATATTAAAACTTTAGCCCTCCCCGCTATCTCGCGGGCTTAAAATGAAACTTTATTTTCTCGTGCGGGATCACTGAGAATAAGAGAAATGTGGGGCCTGAGGAAACTTTTGTGCATGGTGGTGATTTAAATGTAATGTTTTAAATAAAATATTTAAATGCTAGCGAAAATTTGATTCTTTCCCGTGAGCTCGCGGATGCAAAGGGAAAGACCATTATTCTTCGCGGGGTCAACGGAATCATGCCATGTGGCATGTGGGCCCAAGGCATTTTAAGGGAAAAACATTTAGAATTAAATGTTTGCAAAGATTAAACATTAGTAAAGATGGGCCCAGCGAAGGAAATATTTATGTGCCCAATAAAAGGGGAAAGGCTCTCATTGATTTTGATTAAGTGGCTCAAGCAAACATTCACGGGGGTCAGTAAAGTGCAAATGCATAAATAACCCAAAGCGTTATATTTAAAGTGTTTTACAAGTGAAGTAAAAGTGGGCCTTCAGGGTAGGAAATTTTATATGAGAAAATATTTCAAGTGAAGTAATGGCAATGGAGGTGAAAACATAAATGTGCAAGTGAATAGTTGGCCTTGACTATAATGCTCGAGAAGTATTTTATTTCAAAGTGAATAAGTATTCACTGTATGCAATTAGCTGTGTATGCAATTAGCTGGAAAGTGCAAGGGAGTGAATACAATAAAAAAAATTGGTGAAGGAAGAAAACAAAGCTTTGTCGTCCCTCTGTATTATTTGGCATTAATGTCATAACACCAAAGTCGAGGTATCAAGTTGTGCACATGGTGATCTTTTTGTTCAGCTCTTCTTGTGTGAGTTTAGTTTTCAGTTTGACATGATAATGTCCATTTGCATGATAATATTGGTCAGGTGCAATGATAAGTTGTTTATCCAAAGCATGTTCAAAAAACACCTTGCATTTTTTATAAGGCAACACATTTCCATAGTGCATCTACAAATAAGGTTTGGTGATTGCAAATGTAATATGGGTGTTATTATTATGAAATCATTTGTAGGTGGAAAAGTTTTTTTTCTCAATGATAATAATAAAACACAAAAAGTTGCAATGATAGTTTTTTTATAAAGTCAAAATGTGGTGTGAACATTGCACTATCGGTGGCGATTATTGTTTTTTGTTGAATGGGAATATTTCCCATCATAATACCTAGACTTCAAAAGTCATTATGTTGAAGTAAAGAAACTTCTATGAGACTTCAATGAGCATAGATAATTGATTCATTTTTGTTTGGTAGGGTTTGTTACCCTAATCATGGCAACAGTGGTAAGTGAAGATTTGTTTCAAAAATCAGTTACAATGGTTTTTGAGGGGACACGAAATTACAATGAAGAGCAAGACAGTGAAGAAATTATGGTTATACACTTCTAACTCCAACTATAATCTTTATCATTTTTTTCTTGTGAACTCATGAGCATTAGATCTATCTTGTTGTTCATAATATTGGTTAGTTGTATTCGGGTTCTTGATTTGTTTACTTAACAATGGAAAATATTATATCTGTTTGTAAAGGAAAACAGTTACACATTCTTCAGTTGGACAGTTTCTGTAATTGGAAACTATTTCAAATGGCAGAATCAGAAGATGAATAAAAAAGCAGTGTTGGACACTATGTATTGTGAGATGTTTTTGATAAAGAAAAAAGGAAGGTTGTAATGTTGAAAGGCCTTTGGTAACACAATGCAAAATATTTTGTGAATATATATATATATACTTGGTATTTTGGAGACTCCACATACACTAAGTTTTCAAAATATTAAGTGTATAAGGTTGTGAAAAATGGTATTTTTTTGAAATAGAGTAACCCTCTGTAACTTTTCCCATCATGGTTGAATTAGATTTTTTCTAGTGAGGCACAAAATAGCCAGTGAGGCATCCTTGTCAGTGAGGCACATTATTCAGCTAGTGAGGCATTGTAACAGTGAGTTTTGAAATTAAGCCAGTGAGGCATTTTCGAGTGGTTTTATTCCCCGGGAGGGTTTCCACTTAGGACAAATGTGGTGTAATCATTTAATGTTTTTTTTATTTGGTATTGTTACATAATCATTTTCTTTAAAGCTTTCTCCTTACAATTTTTATAAGTACATTTGATTTATGTTGATCAATTCAATAGAGAAAAACACATTTTGTGTCAATTTTTGTGAAAAGAAAAAATTAACCTGAGACACTGATTCACCCCCCCTCTCGGTGTCTTCACCACTCCAACAAGTGGTATCAGATCCAAACCCTTGAATATTGGTCTAATAAGTTTAGGGGTTCCTAGTTTTTTGGAGTGTTGTGGTTAATATGGCAAAAAGTAGAAGGAATAGAGGAAAAAGAAGTTCACAACAAAATTCCAATCATCAAATTCTGCCTGAACCTAATATGTGTAGTAATGAAGAAGTGACCATAATTAGTAACTCTGAAATGATTGAGTACCCTAGATCTGGAACTCCTTAGTTCGAAGGTACAAACTTTATTTTGTGGAAACATAGGAAGTTAATTGAAATGAATCAGAATGGTGAGTTGCAAGAGGAGATATCTTTGGATATTGAAATAAGTTGTGAAACATCTGCAAGTGAAGAAGGTGTAAACCTTCATAGTTTTGAAAAGAATCTAACTGAATCCAAAGAGATTATTAATGAACATTCAAATGATCTAGAAACTAGTGTAGAAGTAGATCAACTTTTGGGTGAGGTTAACTCTGAACAAGAATATGATGAACAAGAAAGTGAGGCTGATTTGGAAGGTGAACTCCTGTGTGCCTTAGATATGATTAAGCGGCTTAGAAGAGAAAACAAGAATTTAAAAAGACAACTTCAACAGGAAAAAAATGTCACAGAAAAACTAAGCTCAAATCTTGTGGAAGCAAAACTACAAGTTGAAGAAGCTAGAAAGATTGAGGGAGAAGTTAAAATCCAACTTAAGGGAAAAAAATAGAATATAGAAAAACTTGAATGTCAAGTGGTCTTACTGAGGAACATTGATAAAGCGTCAAAGCAGTTAAGTAATGAGAAAATTAATGAGAATGGCTCCATGTCTTTGGATACAATCATTGGTATGCAAAAAGCTCCAAGTGACAAAAGTGGTCTAGGCCTAGAGGAAGGACAGTGCTCCAAGGTTAGGAAAACACCTAGAACAAAGGTAGATTTAAACTTTCATGTTGCTAACCTTGAAACTGTAGGAAGCAAACAACACGAGGATATCAACAGAGGAGGAAGGAATAGAACAAACAAATTCACAGGATCTCCCTCTGCTTGGCAAGGTATAATTATTCTTTTTTAGGCTATTGTTATTCTTGTTTTGAATATGGCCATAGAGCATCTGAGTTCTTGAAAAAAGTGTAGAAAAATAATTGGAAAAAGAACTATGATATTTTCACATGCTTCAAGTGTAGTCAGTCTGGTCATAAGGAAAGGTTTTGTAAGGAGAAATCATCTGGAAATGGATCTCTAAGGGTCTGGAGAAGAATTCAAGGAAAGGAGAAGGGAGGACTTAGTCGTGTGCATGATGCATAAGGAGCATCTCTTAGCACTTAAATGGCTGCATGGTTTTAGGGGGGGTGATCCAATGTCTTATTTTCTACCCCCAAGGAGTCTTAGGATGTAGTGGAACAAGTTTTTTCATTAAGTTTTGATGTAATTTTCCTACCTCATGGATTAGGTGAAAAAATATTAGTCTTTCTGGAGCTGCAATTATTTTGGTTGACATGACTGCTGTCATGTATCTGATATATATTTTTTGCCAAATGTCATGAATGATAGGTGCAGACAACACCTGATACATTTTATTGATGTATGATTTTGTTATGATTTCATTTTGTCAAAAGTTGTCTTATTCTCTTCAAGAAGTTGTTCTTATGGTTGAGATAGTACACAAGAACAGTGGTATATTTTGTGTCAATAACTTCTTATACAGTGTTTCAGTATAATAAGTTAGTATTGCTTTGTCATTACATTATTATGGACACATTAGTATTACTCAATGAAGTGTGTTGTAAATGATCGCATCTTAGCTGTTGTGATGTCAGAGGTTAAAGATAAATTCATGGCACACTATTTGTACTCTAACTATGATATAGTTATGACTTTCTTCTATCAATAGTATTTATGCATGTTACTTGGACAAGGACAGTCAGTGGCTTGAAGATTATAGTCTTATTGGTGACAAATCTTATGAAGTTGTAATAAGTTTTATAAATCTTCATAACAGTACGAATTTATGCATGGATAGTGGTTTGCAACAAGACTTCAGTACGAATTTTCTCTATGCTTGAACTCGTAACAATGGTAGATGAATCTTTGATATGTTGTTTTTGTGTTGATAGTGATATTTCTTAAAGACAGTCCACAGTGAATTTGGAATTGAATTTTTTTTGTGAAGTACATTTTTTGCAAAAGACAACATGAAGAATAGTTCATGAAAGGCATTATGTTAGTCAGTTACAATGAATGCAATAAATTCATTGTTGATGGATTAAATCTAGAAAAAGTCCTTGTTGATCTTTTGTGGTGTTGATCTTTCCTTGATGCTAGTACTGTGTCAATATTCATCAGGTGTTCAGGGAGAAATATGTTTATGTGGTTGTAAGAGGTACAAGGTCTTTCCATACTTTGACATAACCAAAAGTATGTATGCATGTAGTGACTGTGTTTTTTTACATTTATAGATTGGATCATATCTGATGAAAAAGGTTAGATAAGGTATTTAGATGATGTGTTTGATGCAAAAGAAGGTATTTGTTCAAATAAAGTGACAGTCACAGGTTGCTGGTGATCTTTGTTCTTACTTTCCAATATAGTATGGTTCATAAGAGGACAATATCTTATGATTAACACAGATGGAAATTTGAATATGTTGACTTATAGGTAACAGGCCACAAGTTTTCTATCTTGAAAATGTTTTTGATAATAGTTATTCAGTTATACAGTAATATTTTCTCAATTATGCTTTGCTCTTAGAACTAAAATGGTGTCCTTTGTTCTGATATACTACAATGGTGATCTTTTACAGTTTACAAATGTCCTTATTCACAGAGGGCTGGTAGTTGTCAGTACTTTTTGTTTGGTGATGCGATAGTGAAATTTTTGGTTCACTGTCATGGTTTAATGTCTCACTCTTATTCTCAGTAACATTGGTTGTTTATAATATGACTGAGTTCAATTCTTTGTTGATAGTGGATGGTTTCATTGTACACTTGGTTCATGACCAGTATGTTTGCAGTAGAAGTTCATTCATTTCTTTAATATAAATGGTGTTCATAAAGTATATACCAGTTAGGAGGAGAAGTGCAGTATTTTCTTTGCTATGATTTACTTGGATGCTTGGACAATGGTGAAATGGTGAACTAGTGAACATGAGTAGATCCAGATAGTAGTCATCTTTGCTTAACATTGGATAGTGGAATAATAAATGATCAATGCTCTTTCAAGTCTTTTCTCTTGCATGATTCCTTGACAATGGTAGGTTGTTCAAGTAAAGTTTTTGATGCATAATCCCAAGCTTTGAATTGCTTGGTGAAATGGAAATTTGCATGTTGCAATGAAATTTCATTTTATGGATGTTGATATCAGTGACTTTTCATTGCATGTGAAGTGATAGTAGCTTACATGTTCTATGTTTTTGCCACAACAATTATTTTGTAGTGCAAGTATAAGATGACAGTGAGGTATGTTTTATTTGGTTCTTGTTTGTAGACAATAGTATACTGTACAAGACACAAGGTGGTAAATAAGAAACAATCCCCACAATACATCATCTCAGTAAATGGTCAGACAGTGCACAAAAATTAATGGTAACAGGTGGATGACATCTATGATACATGTGATATCTTGTCAATGTATTTATATGATGCAAGTTTATTGATTTCATTAGTATGTCTATTAGTCTAACATTTCATTGGGTAGTAACAATAAGTACATGTGGACAGTGTTTAAGGAATCTAATAGTGATTTCAATTATTGCTCTTGTGCATTCAAATAGGGGGAATAGTTCATGCATATTCTTTTCTCCCTCAATATTTATTTGGCATTATGAGCATGTTTCATGTTTGGTTCAGTTTCTTTTCCTTTGGCATTGTGTCAAAAGGGGGAGAATTTGGAGGTTTATTTTGCAATGTTCAGTTCAGGTTATGCAGTGACAGTGATATGATCTGTTTATGCAATTTTTCAATTGTATCTAATGGTTTCTTTGATATGTGACAGGATGGATATGTACATCATGCAGTCATCATGTTCAGAATAGGTATATTATAGCTATGATATTATTGATTAACTTTAGTGTTTGACATCAATGCCAAAGGGGGAGTTTGTTGTCCCTCAGTATTATTTGGTATTAATGTCATAACACCAAAGTTGGGGTATCAGGTTGTGCACATGGTGATCTTTTTGTTCAACTCTTCTTGTATGAGTTTAGTTTTCAGTTTGAGATTATAATGTCCATTTACATGATAATATTGGTTAGGTGCAATGATAAGTTGTTTATCCAAAGCATGTTCAAAAAGCACATTGTATTTTTTATAAGGCAACACATTGCCATAGTGCATCTACAAATAAGGTTTGGTGATTGCAAATGTAATATGGGTATTATTATTATGAAATCATTTGTAGGTGGAAAAGTTTATTTTCTCAATGATAATAATAAAACACAAAAATTTTCAATGATAGTTTTTTTATAAAGTCAAAATGTGGTGTGATCATTGCATTTTTGGTGGTGATTATTGTTTTTGTTGAATGGGAATATTTCCCATCATAATACCTGGACTTCAAAATTCATTATGTCGAAGTAAAGAAAATTCTATGAGACTTCGATGCACATAGATAATTGATTCATTTTTGTTTGGTAGGGTTTGTTACCCTAATCATGGTGACAGTGGTAAGTAAAGATTTGTTTCAGAAATCAGTTACAATGGTTTTTGAGGGGACAAGAAATTACAGTGAAGAGCAAGACAATGAAGAAATTATGGTTATACACTTCTGACTCCAACTATAATATTTATCATTTTTTCTTGTGAACTCATGAGCATTAGATCTATCTTGTTGTTCATAATACTGGTTAGTTGTATTTGGGTTCTTGATTTGTTTACTTAACAATGGAAAATATTATATCTGTTTGTAAAGGAAAACAGTTACACATTCTCCTGTTGGGAAGTTTCTGTAATTGGAAACTATTTCAAATGGCAGAATAAGAAGATGAATAAAAAGAAAAGTAGTGCTAGACCCTATGTATTGCGAGATGTTTTTGAAAAAGAAAAAAGGAAGGTTGTAATGTTGAAAGGCCTTTGGTAACACAATGCAAAATATTTTGTGAATATATATATATATATACTTGGTATTTTGGAGACTCCACATACACTAAGGTTTCAGAATATTAAGTGTATAGGGTTTTGAAAAATTGTATTGTTGTGAAACAAAGTAACCCTCTGTAACTTTTCTCATTCATGGTTGAATTAGATTTTTTCTAGTGAGGCACAAAACAACCAGTGAGGCATCCTTGCCAGTGAGGCATTGTAATAGTGAGTTTTGAAATTAAGCCAATGAGGCATTTTCGAGTGGTTTTATTCCTCAAGAGGGTTTCCACTTAGGAAAAACGTGGTGTAATCATTTTCAAAAAATTTATTTGGCATTGTTACATAATCATTTTCTTTAAAGATTTCTGCTTACAATTTTTATAAGTGCATTTGATTTATGTTGATCAAGTCAATAGAGAAAAACACATTTTACAGTGTTAATTTTTGTTAAGAGCAAAAATTAACTTGAGACACTTATTCACCACCCCCCCCCTCTTAGTGTCTCCACCACTCCAACAAGCTTTTACGGGGAGATATTTTCTAGCTAGAGGTGAAATGGGGAATTCCATCACATGGAAAAATTTCAGTTGCTTGGCAACTTGAAACAAAGGCAGATTGTGGAAAATTCTTTTGCAAACAAGAAATATGAGAGAGGCTTTATAGATTTGTTGATCAACGGGAGAGAATTTTCCAAATGGCAATTTTAGATCAGCTCTTGAGCTTCTTTTGTAATCTTCCAATTCTCTATATCGTCTCTTTTCTTCTCATTTTGTACAGGATTCTGAGGTTTTGTATGGGGCTGGGTAGATAGATAAGTGTTAATCCTGAGTCATTTTATGTCTGTAAGTTGTAAATGAAGATTTTATGAGAAAATATCAACTAGTTTGCACAAGGAATTCATGAATGTCTTCAAAGTGTTTGCATATTCATGAAATATCTTCAAATTGTCTCTAGACTTGTACATTTTCAGTCATTCAAATTCAATAATACCAAGTATCTTTGAGTTTGGCTTCTCAATTTCACGAGATTGTTTTATTTGTTTATGAGTCTATTTCAATGAAATGGTTAAATGTTTTGAGCAGATAATTATGATTGAAGTGTGCAGGTTGGACTTGATAAGCATAATTTTATAGATAACAGGAGAGGATATGTTGATGTAATACATTAACAATTGTGAGTCCATTGGTTGAAATATGTTTGCTTATGAATTATTTTCATGATTTTGACTCAATGGCCCAGAATTAGGCACTAATCTGTCATTTATTTTTATGCATCTCAGAAACATCTTTAAATTCAAAATCATTTTAATCCCTGTTGTTTGGTGTTGAGTCCTGCTTCCTAATTGCTGAGTGAGTGTTGAGTTATTGAGAATGTAGCCAAATTTGAAGTTATCAATGCTTTCCTTGGTATATTTTCATTGGGATTTATCTGCTATAAAAAGCAATGTCAGTGTGTAAGTGAATTAAGTCTTGGGCATTGTATAGGTTGACCCACCTTGGTCCTATAGAGCCAGAAGTGTAGAAGATCTCATTCTTTGACTGAATCTTGTTAGTTGGCCAAATCAACCTTTGAGTCTGAGCATAAGACCTTGGCTTAGTCTTTAGGATTCAATTTTTATGTTGATATTTGGAACACCAACAAGTAGTGTATGGATGCCTTAAATAATTTGCATGTCTATCAAAATTGGCTTAAAAGGAGTTACGACAAGAAGATCAAGAGTAGGAGCTTCCAATTCAGAGAACTTGTCCTAAAGGAGAATCAGAAGAATGTCCCAAACCCAAATTGTAAAGGAAAATTTGAACCTAGGTTGGGACCATTTGTTATCACAACGAGCTACAAGTCAAGGGCATATCAATTATCAACACCTGAAGGGGAACCTCTATAGGAACCCATGAACAACTCCTATCTCAAAAAAAATTATGCCTAATCTTTCAAGGTATAGAACCAAAAATCCAAAAAATCAGAAAAAGACCTGAGAAAATGATCACCCTGATGAAAACCTAGCAAACAAGCATCTTGGTGACAACCAAAAAAAAAAATTAGAAAAAAGATTGAAAATAGTAAAGAAAAGCAAATCATCATCTAGTGAAAACCACTTCGGTGGTGCTTTGGGCAAGTACCTTGGTGAAAACCTAGCAAATAGGAGCCTTGAGTGAATAAGCACTTTCCATCCACTAGGATCTTCGTGGCTTGTTCTACATCATCCCTCCATCAAGATTCCATCATCCATTGCAATCCATATCTCCATCCATCGTCCACCCACATCCACATCATAGCTTGGTCTGGTGTTCGTGTCATGATCCCTCCTAGTACTACTCGGCCCATTCTCAAGGTCAGTTTGTCCTGCCTCCATCGAAGTATTATATTACATCGCACTATAGAATTGTTCTCATCGGATCTGATTCATGCATATTCTTGAAGTCCCTAAAATCAAAAAATTCAAAAACATCATAAAATCAAAATCTCAAAACATTCAAAACATATTAAAATCCAAAAATAGGTCAAACATCAGTCAGAAAAGTCAAAAATAGAGTTGTCCTATTGAACTACGAGTCTTTGAGCCTTAAACGTAGGCAATATTGATCTTTGATTATCCCCTGAGACACTTAGGTCAGTCCTTTAGGAGTCTGTCATAATAAACTGGAAATCGATATGTTCATATCTCATAAAAAAATCAAGTTTGTGTCAGTCAAACTATGTAGTCTTTGCGTGTATAACGTAGGCAAGGATAATCTATTGATTAGCCCCCAAGGCCCCTAGGATAGGTCCTTAGGTTATTCTCTTGGTCAAAATCTTAGAAAACCCCAAAACATTTGAAAATCAAAAATCAAAACAATTGAAAATATCAAAAATACCAAAAAACAGACTTAAAACATTTGAAAACTCCAAAAACATCCAAATAAAAAAGAAAAAATCCATCTTTCTCATCTCATTTTCACCTGCAATAAACATCACTCATAATAAATCAATCGTCATCCTCAACCTTTGGTGAAACAATTGGAAAAAAGTCTAGCAAGTCAAAAAGTAAAACACCCAAACATCAAAATCTCAAGTCTAGGTTAGTAAGTAAACAAGTTGGTCAACTTTGTGTCAATAGCCTATCATCCAGTCAGTCCCATATCAAATCATCTGATATCGTCATGTCCTAGGATGTATCCTTCCTACAATGGACATCAACATTAGGCATCATAGTAGTTTAGTCTCAGCTAGTGGTTTTGAAGAACATCAACTTGTTTATTTTATCCTTGTCTTTTGATTTATCTTATTGCGCTCATTCCAAGGACCCCTTGATGATACCCAAACAAAGGATTTAGAGAGATAGGAATGGGGCAACGATCATTATCTTTTACATGTTGTGCAAGTGTTGGATATTTTCGTAATATAACTTGGTCATGCATGCTTTGTTTAGGTATAGGGAGGATGTTCTTTATATCTTGTTGACCACATAGGAAGGCTTACTTTTCTATGTTTTGGTTTGAGATGTTTGGAATATCTAAACTATATTTTGAATAAGGTTTTGTACACCATGTGTTGACAAGGATACTCCTATTTGATTTTCAAGTCAAATTCCATCACACTAGGTACAACACCATCTTGGTTCTTTATACCTTGATGCATCGTACCTATGTGTGTTATCAAACATAAGTTAATTGGCCCTTTGAAAATCATAAACTCCTTGGCAAGCAATCATCATTATCATTATCTCATGTCTTCTTGGAATCTCTTGCTTTCTTCTATCTCTTACTTTTCACGCTAACATGGTACCGTGACAATTATTCATCATCATTATCATTGCATCCATCCTGCATCCATAAAATATCAACACATTGCATGTTGCATATCATATCATATAGCAACATAAACCATTAAACATGTACTGCATTTCCATACATATAGATTGGTTATTCTAAGCATTACATAAATTATACATAAGAATCCATCATATATAAACATGAAAAGCACTTATCCCATAACATCATAAAACATTTGCATCATCATATCATACACTATCATAGCATCATTTGCATTATCCTATAACACATATATGCATCCATTATGCTATCACATACTCATCATCTATCAAAAGCATCCATTTGCATATCGTAACCATTGTATCATTTCATAAAACATCATCATCATAGCATCACATCATTACCATAACATCATAAAATGCATATCTACATGAGGAAATTACACACATTGCATAATATAGATTTTTTAGTCTAAGTATAACGCATATCATAATATTTTGCATACATCCTGAAAAGTGCATCACAAAAAGATACTGAAAAAAAAATGCATCCATAAACCATTTACACCATCATATAGAATCATTACATAAGCATATAGAAGGTAAAGACACCCATAGATGCATCGCATATCATATTGAATCAAAATCATCATCATATATATATCATCAAAATATGTACATTGTCACAGTACAATAAGAATCAGGTCAAGTATCAAATACATAAGTACAATTGGCCCATGGGGCTATAAAAAATGAGCCCAAAGTGTGCAAAAAGAATCCTATCTCTGATCAAAATGAAGTCCTAGCCCTGTTGGCTACTACCCTCGCCACTTGCTTTATCCCTATGACCCTATACAGGTCTATGGCTGGTCCACTATGAAAAATCAAGGACTTGTCCTACTATCGACACGACCTGGTGGTAGTGCATCCTATAATAATTAGCCTCCCGAATGGCCTCCATGTATGATCAAAGCGATACTGTGCTCCAGGAGGAAGATGAATCCATACTCTCTAACTGTTGCCAGTGCCCCATCTCAACTGCTTCCTATAACTCTATGACCTACCTCTACTGGATGGCCTAGTCTCGCTCTACTTTGGCCTAGTTCCTCTCAGTCATCAATATTTGTATCTAGGCTTGTAATTGTAAAATCTACCCATCCCTTGGATCTGGTTGTAGAGGGGCTGCATGTGAGGTTGATCCTCACCCTCATCTCTAGGCAGTGTCGCAACCCAATCCTAGTGCTCGTCCTGTTCATCATGCTGCCCATGGTCCTGATCCTATATCGAGACATCCTAGTGGGGTTGATCCTGCTGATCCCTGGGTGGCTGAACCTGTGGACCCTGATCCTTGGCTAACTGATCTGGTGCTAGTCCTCTGCCAACCTGATCTTGATCCTTGTCTCCCTGACCTTGTCCTGCACCATGCCTCTCACTCTCTATCAAGCGGATGGTGTACTTGGAACTGTCAACCTTAGGGGAGGCCTGAACTAATCTCGGTATGCTTGTGTGGTCCCAAGATTTTCCTAACCTTGGTCATATGGCCACGACCTATCCACCAACTGCATAAAGCTCTGAACTACCTCGTGGGCAAGTATGTACCATCCCCAGGAGCTCTACATCATCATCCTCAAAAAAATAGCCATATACTAATCATCAAGCATGTCCTGTGGCTTCCTGAATTATCTCTGGACCCAACCCGATAGATACATCTCTAGCATGGTATGCTCTTGCCCCTACATGAGTCAGTCCTAATGAGAAAAGTCTTGTTGTGCAGTTTTGCACACACGCCTCACTTAGAGTAGGGACCCTCTTTTGAAAATGTCTTTTGACCTTTGGTTTTATTGGACTTGTCTTTTTGAGGTCTTGAGATGTTGGTCTTGCTAGCTTTGGTCTTGCTTGGAGGCTTGAATTGGTTAAAATTGGTTTTTAATGAAAATCCGGGTTTTGACCTAAATCTGGGATTTTCCAGCTCTGGCGGATTTTCCTGGGTCCTGGTTCTTTGTTCTTTTATGGCTTAATTTTCTGAAATCTGGGTTTCTACTCAAGTCCGGGATTTTCCGACCTGAGCGGATTTTCCCGAACTTCATTAAAATCCCAGTTTCTGCCGTATCCGTGGAATTCGTGTTCGGTCGGATTTTCCGTGTGTCTTGGTTTTTTCCGAGATTCTGTCCTGGGCTCGGGTTTCCAGTTTTTTCTGACATGTCTTGTCGCTCATTAATGCTCGAAGTACCTTTGCTCAGACGTGAGTATGGATGGATTTAAGGTCTTTTGGGCATCATTTTGATTCATTCTTCACTTTCTTTCTGCTTTGGCATTGGAGAGTTTCCATTTGAGGTCCTGATTGCTGAATTCGAGCTGCCACTTGTGGATTGATTGAGCGCTGGTCAAAGTTTTTGTTGCTAGGGCACGTCGTCTCACAGTCACCACCTCGAGCTTGAGCCTTGTTTGGATTCCATGGTAATTCGTTGCTAGCCCCTCTTTTTTTTGCGTCATGATCGAATCTTTCGAGATGATTGATAGTCATTTTAGGTCGGCCTTTGCTTGAGTATGATTGTATATTTATAGAGCTAGGGTTTGACCTCACTCTTCACAAGATTTCATCATTCGCACTATGCATGCCCTTTTTTACCAAATGAATGTCGAATAGATCAATGTAGATGGGCGTTCTGGGTAGGATTTTTCTCCTAGGTGTGTAATTTGCTATATTTTGCGAGATTGGGGTTTTTGGTGTTTTGTTCGGAATAGTTGATCTATCATGATTTTTATATCTGGTGTTTGGATCAAATCTGCTTGTGCCTTGAGGAGTCTCGGTGTGCTCTAGCCTGATCATTTAAGGGTAGTCTTTCAAACCTCGAAGCTTACCCTAGTTTTCATGGTGGAGGGTCTAGTTGTCAAAATTAGGGCATCATTGTTTCGCTATGAAGATTAATCATTTGAGAACTTTGGGGATTTGAATCCATGTGCATCTGAAATTTTGCTTATTGGTGTCGATTTTGGGACCATTTGAATCCAAGTAGGAAGGTTTGAAGTGATCATCCAATTCTTTATTTGTGTGGTAGTAATCATCGGGTTTCTACCGTATCCGCAAAATTACTGCGCACCCGAATTTTCCCGATATCTATCAAGTCCACGGAGCATGGCAAATTCCAGAGTATTTGAACCGTCTGTGAAAATCTGTCCTACCCGGATTTTTTCGGTTTTCCTGCTTGATTTCATTCTTTTCGATTTTTGAGGCTAGGACTAATGGGGTAAAGTGCTAAATGATGATTTCTTGTTGCTAATAGATGAATTTCATGATAATATCATAACCTTTTTGTCCATACTAATGACTTATTTGGAAAATGATGTCTTGGCAGCAGGAATCCATCTAGGTCAGATTTCTCTAAAATTCCGCCCCAACAGGATTTTCTCGGTTTACCTCATTTCCCCAGATTGCTTCATTCTTCGAATTTTCAAAGATTGATGAATTTGTGATGGATCTTGATTGCTTTATGCGGTTTTATGCTAACCCTTTGATTGGAATAGGTGTGATAATTGTATGCTCATGACACTCTATTGTGAATGCAGGCTGAATCAAGTAGGGCGGCTGCAGGAAAGTCCAAAGGTGATATAGAGGGATCCTCCATTTCGGAGGCAGAAAAATTGGGATTGGATACCAAGAGTCAACTTCCTGACAGCAAGATATCTTCTGTGTGGTCTGAGGTTTCAGACACGAATGTTGGAGCCTAGAGATACAAGGAATTCAAAGAGAGAATAGCTCAGAAGGATCTGGCGGTCCTGAGACAAGGGATGATGAAGTCCAGATTGGTCCATGTGGCAGGGTTCCCTCCTGCAATCCAGTGCTATGAGTTGATACTAGAGTGTGCTCGACAGTATGATTTTGACACACAAAGGGTTGTAAGTACTGAGGGGAGAGTCTTGGCAAATTTCAATCCTGTTTCTATTGCTCAAGCTTTTGACATGCTGGATTTTCCATTTGTGTGTGCCCTGAAGATGGATCTGGCTAAAACCTATTATGAGAACGAGCCCACCAAAGCCCAGCAAATGATTAATTCCTAGTTGGAGAAACCAAAATCTCACTTTTCCAAACTGCCCAAGCAATTACATAGAGTCAAATTCAGATCAGACATATATGATGCTATCACATTTTTTAGCAGGGTGGCTGGTTTGGAGAGTGCCGGAGTACTGGAAAACTGGATGGTACATGTGATCAACAAAATTGAACAAGGTACTAATTACCATTAGGTAGGACTCATCAGTGCTGTGATTGATGGGCAGCTGAGGGATGTCTTAGAAACAAAGAGGTTCACCATGTCTTCCTATGTGATGTATGTGTTAGCTAGATTCTACCCATATAGGGGTTTGAATCCGAAGGGGACATTTGGATAGGATGTAATCTATGACATATACCCGGAATTGCACCTAGGACACTAAGATTACAGAAGAGCAAACAATGCATTTACAATGCATATCACTAGGTTGCTTCAAAATGTGGAGCATGTGAGATTGTTCGATGGAGCAAAGGAGTTAATAAAGGGATATGGAGCTTGGTTCATTCAGTTTCCCACCTTCTCCTACATTAGAATTGATTGGTGTCAGGCTGCTCCATACTGGTTGCCTAGGTATCCGACTGATCATATTGTGCTATTGGAGGTTGTAAAACAGATATGTGACTTTGATGCAATTGTCAAGAAAGCAAAGCATAAAATGGGTTTTGGTGGGGATTTCCCTCTCAAAATTGGTATAGCTGAGGTGTGCCCTTCCATCCAATTGGCACATGTGGCAGGGGACGAACTAGCTGCTTATGGTTTCTCCTTCCATTCCAAGAGGACAAACTTTGATATCACCAGGGAAGCACAGAAGAAGGCCACCAAAGAATACCGTCATAAGGAAGACCTAGAAGACTATTGGGCAAATATTAAAAATGATTTTGAGGCAAGGAAGAAAAGGTACTCTAGGCTTCCAGTTGATGTGATAAGGAAATACAATGTTAAGTTGATCCCCGACCAACTAGAAGATGACAGGAATCTGGTGCAGGACCATGCATATGAGTCTGTCAAAGACAGATCAATCGGAAAGATAAACTGGAATGATGATGAAGTGACTGAGCTAGAAGAACCAATGGCCCCTGTCATGAGATTTACTACTTCCTGGTTGAAGCATAAGGTTTGGGAGTTGGAAAGTGAGAAGGTACCTTGTACCTTTAATTTGATGGGAAATCTCAATCCTATGTCCACTTCAGAAGAATCCAGGGAAGATGACCCCAAAGGGAAAACTAAAGGGAGCTCACCCTTCAAAATTAAAATCAGGGGTCCTCAAGAAAGTGAGCCAGAACCGAAAAGAAAACCAAAGGGGAAGAAAAGAAGTAGAACTTTGAAAATTGGTAAGTCTGCAGAGGAAGAGGAATTTGAAAAGGCAAAAGAAGAGGATGCTCCTCCATGGCCAAAGAAGACAAGGACAACTAGGGTTTCAAGGAGGAAAGGTTAGGAAACTTCCAAGGACGAGACTCCTATTGTTGATGTGGAAAGTTCAAGAGAAAAGACTAAAGTTTATACGAGGAGATCAAGGACTCCATCTCCTAAAGAGACTATGCAAGAGATGGACCCTCTTCCGAGGGCACCAGTTGTGGAGCAACCTAAGGCTACTTCCCCTTCACTGAGTTTACCTGAGCAAACAGCCCATCAAGAGCAAGAGACTAGTGGAGAGGCAGAACCTTTCAAGGAAGGAGAACTCTTTGGTGCAGTAGCTGAGCTTGAGGTTGAAGAGGTAGAAAGACACCCTTCTCCACTAGTTCAATATGAAGATTCTCTGGAGAGTAGAAAAGGTAACAGATCACCTGAAAAGGAGGATGCCTCTGTTAGAACCCCATCACCTGTGCAAGAAGAGGAACCTGAATTGAGTAACCAGGGTGATCAATCTCCTGAGAAAGGAAGGGAGGAAACACCGGAACAACATGAAGAGATCGAAACAGAAGAAATCCAGGTGGATCCTGCGGTTTTGGATTGGTTAGAAAAGGAGATTACAAGGAAGAAATAGGTTATTGTTGAGGACACTCCTCTTGATTGGGATGAGATGTTAACTAAGATTTGTAAAGGCAAGAAGAAGAAGATGGCCAAGGTAGTTTCAAGGATAGAAAGAGATGAAGCAAGTAACAAGGTCATCCACATTGCCACCCCTGCTGCGGATAAAACTAAAGAAGAGGTCACCAGAAAAGATTATAATGTGCAGACCATTAATCTTGGACCAGCTTCCATGGAGCAAGATATTGAAGAATATGAGGGGTCCAATGTAGTAATAATTGGGAGGTTAAGGAAAGAAACTCAGTCCAAACATGAGCTTAGAAAGGAAAATGAGAGGCTTAAGAAGTGTCTAGAAGATGTAATGAAACCTCTGCAATCTCTCCACCCATCTTCCTCTGTGACTCCTGGTTTCTTGCCCAAGGAAACCATTTCTGAAATTGAAAAGATGAAGGCTTCCACCCAGACTGCAACAAATTAGTTGAAGGATGTGCAAGTGAAAGGAGACAATGCAATAAAGGATGTCCTTTCGGTTGGAAAGGATGCAGTCAGAGCCAAAGACTTGTTGGAACATGTGCTATCCCAAGATAAGGAGGACATCGATCTTCTGTTGTAGAAGTCTAAAGTAATTATGGAATATGGAAAAGATTAGTTGGCTGTAGATGGGATTCTTCCTTCCTCCAAACTTAATGAACCTTGGGAATGGTTTGAGGCTTTGCAGATTCGGCAAAAGGCCATGAAGAAGATTCATAAATGAAAGAAGCTGATAGATGGTGACCTGACTGGAGTATATGATGGGTGCATTGTATTTTTTGAGATTATGACCAGCAGGAGGAAAATTGCTCCTAAGTACTTGAGCCTAGAACAATTAAGGGAATGGTGGCATGATATTGATGCCCCAGATTCTAAAAATGTCATAACAGGACACTAGCTGGATGATGCATCAACCTACTTGGCTGTGATGGATATGTATCAAGCTCACAAGGATGATTGAAATAAAATTGTTAAACAGTCAAAGGAGGAGATTGGCTCCATTGAATGTCGGCTTAAGATCTTTCCCTTGCCACCTATCACCGAGCTAGATAAAGTATTTTTGAGAGTTCATGGATCATTGGCTCAGAATAAGGATAAGGGAGGAGGTAGTTAATGTCCCTTTTGAGATTTGTGCTTCCCTATTATTATAGGGCATGTATTGATCCGGGCTACATTGGGGAATGTGTCTAGGCTGACCTTGATGATGTATCGGCATTCAATGTGTGCCTAATTTTGAAATTTCTTAGGCCAACTTGTTTTGGGCTAAATATATTTTGTAAAATGTTGGCTGGGTCAACATGTCTTGAGAATTTGTTATGAAGGGCATTCTTGCCTCATTGTAAGGAGCTAGGAGGAAGATAATAGAGACAAGTTAGATCAGAAAAGAGCTAGAGTATTTTGTAGTACAAGTAGTAGTCAATTTCTTGAAGCAAATATTGTAACAGAATAGTGGAATTGTTGCAGCATTTTGGTAATCTAATATAATAGAAGGCATTGTGGTTTTATTGGTGAAATCTTTTGTGTTAGTTATCTTGCATGGTTCCTATTGTTTCATCTTTCAAATTGCTTAAAGATTTAGAATTTAGTGTTTTGGAGTTGGATTAGTTTGGTAAATGATGTTCATGATTTCATATTTGGAATGTTTGTAGCAATCTCTGGTCTATACTCCCAGTAACTATCTGATTGTAGTAGGCTGGTGAAGTCAACCTGGACCATATATCTATTTTGTGCTTAGTTCGATTGTGGATGAATGTCTATGATTTGAAAATCTATATGCCTTAGAAGATTGCACCATTCTTGTGATATTGCACTATGGGTTAAGCAAGAATTGGTTATTCGAGATTGGTCCATTCTTGATATCTGTCATTTGCATGGTTCATCTTAGAAATAGTTTAGGTTTCACTGCTTCTCTTGCACTCTCATATTTTGCTGTTTCTTTATTATCTGGTTAGATTTAGGACTTGAGATCATCATATTGCAAGATCGGATAAATTGGAAAGATATAGTTTGCTTGTAGTAAGGTTCGATTGTGATTACCAGCATTTTCACATATTATCTAAGTTGTTTATGCATTGTTATGACCTGACACCCAAGAGACCTTGGGGTGATTTTCAATAATTTATAGTTGAAGATTACCTTTCAAGAGAGATAGAATATTGTATTATGTTTGAGTTGTTGTTGTGCAGAAAACACCATCAACAAGTCTAACTGTTGCACATTATCAAACCAAGTTGGCTATCCAAGGTAGGGATACCATATGAACACTCGCATATCATCGAGGATCCTCCTCCAGTGAGGAATCCCGTGTTGTTTGATATGAGTGAAAGAAAGACCCCCTCTGTATTGCCAGACCACTGGATCATCTGGCTCCATCAGAATTGGAACAACTTGAGGACGAAGCACGAGGATGTGCTCTCATGCCTAGATATGCAAGAGTGTGACCCCCGCTCTTAGTGCTCTATCATCGATATAGGAAAACTCGTGTAGATCCTTGTAAAGTGAGGCTAGTAAAACTGCCCCCGATGCAAAAAGTGTTTGTCATCGCCGAACCATCAGCTCTCAAGCGAGCACCCATCTAGGATTGACACATTAGCCTCACCAATCTAGGGCAACAAGACTCGATATAATGGCTACAATAACCAAGTGGTAGGGTGATATGATAGGCCTGTGGCACTTTAACTTGATCTGGCCCTTGTAGAATACAATCTGGTCAGTACCCATAACATCGTAGCAGGCCTCCCTCCCAACATCCATATTGTAGATAGCCCGCTCACCATGGATCAGCAATCTCAAAATCCACCACACATCCTCTAGTGTGAATGTGGCCTCACTTGTCGGAAGGTGAAATGAGGAGGTCTCACTGTGCCATCTCTCAGCAAGGGCCATCATCATGCTCAGGTGTGTCCGCATAGGCAGTGCATAGGCAATGTACCAAAGTCCCATCTCTCCTAGGCACTCTTTCTATTGCTCAAAAAAATCCTATAGATACCCTAAAATATCTTGAGAACTATGCTCGTGTGAATAGATCTCTCTCACCTCCTCCTACATTAGGAAAGTCACCGTGTTAAAAATCATTAAAAAAAGTCTTGATTGTAGCTTGAACTAGCATCCCAAAGTGACTCCAACATCATTGCCTATGAAGGAAATGCAGTTTGTAAACATCAAATTGTGCTACTAGAGCCTTCAAATTCCCAAATTGCACCACGATGGTTCAATTTGCAATGGTGACAGAGTTTAATCCGAAACCCTAACCCTAAAGAGCATCGCGACAGTGCAATCTGCAAAGGTGCTGGAGTTTGAAATTTAACCCTAAATTTCAAATTGCAACGTGGTGTCATACCTTGCAACAACGGTGTAGTTTAAACATAGAGTGTCACAATTTAAAATTCTAGTGGGTGTATATAGCACCGCTCCTAAAGACCTAGTTTTTAAGCTTCATAAATGCATGCAAAAATCAAAAAATCAAGTTGGGTCAAGTTGACTCACTGGTGGTCCAGTGCCAGGAAGTCTCTAGTGTGTCTGTACTCTATCAAAAATGTGCATGGGGAGTTGTCGTTGTGCCATCTCGCCAAGGTGTTAGAGCTCAAAATCATAAGATCTCTAAAGGCTGAATGTGAAAATGAATTGGAAGTGGCCCCCCAAAGCCTATTTAAGCCTAAAAATTATGGTTTTCTAACCTCGTTTAGCTATCCAAGAGGGGTCTAGGTCCCCTCGTCCCATTTTCATCCATCCAAGGTCTGTTTTATATTGTTTTTTGCATTTTATCTCATCTTTTGACCTCTTGGAGCCTTTCTGGATCTGTCAGGCACCTTGACCTCTTTTTTTGTGAGATCAACCAAAATTCATAATTTTCGTCCGATCTCTCGAGGGGGCAATATATTGGCATGTTTTCCTTCGCCAGGGCAGTAGTGGAGCAAGTTTTGAAATCAAAAAATGTTGGTGTTTGATCGAGACAATTTATTCTTTGAACCAGTGCAGCAAGTGCATTGCTTCAAAGAGGGGAAAAATGTAGACATGGAAAATATACCGACATACTTGATCCCAATTATTAATACATTTTCATCCTAAATCATCCCTCATTCTAACTATTTAATTGAATACCCTTATTTGATTAAATTCATCAATTTTCCTCTCTTAATTAAATAAATCATTTTATCTAATTAAGCCTTTCTCTCTTGTTAATTAAATCAATGTATCTGATCTAATTAACCATATGTCTATATTTAATTAAATAATTCACTTTATTTGATTAAATCTCTAAGGTCTATCTATTAAATTAAATAAATAAAACCTTGTTTAATTTAAGCTAACCAATCATCCTCTTTTTTTAAATAAAACAAAATATTTATTTAACTAAGTCTAAAATCACATTCTTCTTAATCTTTGATTTAAATCAACCTATAAATCTAAGTCAAATTTGTCACATCATCTAATCTCTCATTAAATTAATTAACCTTTGATTAATTTAATCCTAATGCAAGTCTCATCCTCTAGCTTTTGCCACTTGCACATGAAAATAGATTTAATTCATTTATTAAATCTCTATTTTCTTCAACATGGCATAATGCAGGAATATTCTCTCAAATTTGAATTCAAATCCAAGTGGACATTGTCCTTCCAACAAGACATTTAACTTCACCTAATAAGTCCTTTTTCCTTGATCCAAGTGGCATTTAAGACATTTCTTTTCCCTCTTACATGTCATTTCACTAATTTCAAATATCACCTAATTGCATTTATGGGAACATTCATCAAAATGTGCACATCCCCCATCCATTCACATATGTACAAGTGGCACCTTGCCATTGGTTGAATGTTAGTCCCACATTGCTCCATTTTGGGAATTTCTCCAAACTGTCATTCTATAAATAAGAGGTATCTTTCCTCATTTCATCATCCACAATTTGAGCAAAGTTATTATACTCAAATTGATAGCAATTCTCATCCATTTTTATCAAATCTTAGCTAGGTTATGCAGGTTTCTCATCTTGGAGCATACTTGAATCTTCAACAAAGTGGATCACTCTTCATCACCAATCAACATTGCATCATTGGAGTTGGGAAAGGGCCAATTTTCACATCAAATTAACACCAGTCCCCCATGGGATCAAGATTTTTCTTGTTTAATTAGGATTCAATCTCTTTTTATTGCTTTCTTATTTTGTTCTTCATCTCATTTCCTAATTTAAGCTTTGTGAATGGATTTCATGGGGAACTTAGATTCTAACTTTCATTTCAATCTTCTAATGTGTGTGTTCTTTTTTTTTCGCAAGTACTAGGATCTTGGTTCATACAAAAAGAAGATGGATGAATGTGCAAAACTTGAATTAGAAGCATAAATCTTGAGATCTAATCTAGAAAGGGAAAAGATTTTTGAAGATAAATTTAAGATAAGCTCAACGATGCTTGATCAATTGATTACGTCTCAAATAATTGAAAGGGATAATAGTGATTTATTGTTTGAAAAGGTCAAAGTTGTAAGTGAAGCAATCCACTAGTAAGAAGACACAAAACAAAGATAGACAAGTCAAGGAGCAAAGAAGCATTCCAAGACAATTCCTATAAAACGACATGATGTAAAAAGGTATAAATACTTCAATGGTGTTTGTCATTCCTACAATAAATTTGGTCATAAGGCAAAGGACTTCAAAACTAATGTGATTGATTCTAAGTGCAAGAAGAATGGATATAAAGATAGTCTATTGAATAAAAGGGAAAATGGAAAGAAGAATGTTACTTGTAAGTGCAGAAAACTAGAACATCCTTGTAGTAACAACAAAAGAAAGAAGAACATCTATCCAGTGAAGAAGAAAATAAATGAAAAGGATTTGGAGAAAGGAATCATCAGTATTATCTATGTCGAGCTCCAGTACAGATACTTCTGTTAATTTCTAAATGAAAGCAGTGGCTAAGGGGGAGAAATCATTAGAAAATATAATAAACCCCCTCATTGGTATTTGTGTCATATCATGACAGAAGTATATTTAATGTGGTAACAATATTAAGGTATTTTATCAGTTGCATGTGTGAAGAGTGAGGTGTACAAGATTTGAAAGAATGGAGGTATACACAATTTTCGATGCAATCTACCTACAAGTTGAAATATTTATTGCAAAATAATTTAGAATGAAAGTAATAAGTTCAGATAAAATTAAAGGCCTATGTATTTTTGGTGAAGCATTCAAAAGAATTTTAGAAGGGAATTTAGAGTTTCATAATTTAAAGAAAATATTAGAAAAATTTGAAGTGAGCTTTGGAAATAGGATGTCTCTACATTTCTTGATTGACATTTTCAGAGGTATTTTTGTTTGCACAATCTTTCACTTTTATTGATGGATAATTCAAATATTTTGAATTGTGTGTATAAAACTAAGTTGAAGAGATATACGAGGAATGTGTCGAAAGAATCTGTTGGTGCATTCTCTTGCATTCCTCTGAGAGTGTTTCCTATAGAAGATATCTATGCATTTTTTTATAGTAAGATTCAATAAATATCACTAGTTCAGTTGAATGTGCTTTGGGAAAACAAATTGAAAGAGAATCATGATGCCTATAGAGTATTAGTTGAGAAAAAAATGGATGTTTGGAGGAAAGTTCCTTTGTTTGAATTTGAGAAGAAGTATATTTGAATGGTATTGAGAAAAATTCATGATGAATCTTTGTGGATTGATGAGGCACATTTGGTTACTAGAGAAGCAATTAGAGATGTAATTGGTCTCTGTTCCTCTGGACCAATACCTAAACTGAAGACCATGAATGAGAAATAAATAATTGAGGTTATAGGTGTGAGTTCTAAAGGAAAAGAAATTGGTTTGAGATTGATTCTTGATCCGGTAATAAGGTATGTTGCTCTAGTCATTGATCATAAAGTTTGTATCCCTAACAATGACTCTACACTTTCTACTACTCAGTGAATATTGATGTTGATATGGTATTAAGAGGTATGGAATATAACTTGTGTGAACTACTTCGCATACATCTTTTGAAGAATTTAAAGGAGATCAAGAAGAGTAGAAAGAATACTTTTTGGTATGGCGATTTGGTTTTTTGTCTACTCTTTTAATTTTTGAAAGAGTTATTAGTAATAGGAAGGTTAGGATGGTCAAATTCAAAGCCTATTGCCTATCAAATTAGGAACTTCATGATAAATCTAGGTAGTTTGGATGCACAAGAATCTTCCCTTGCTGCATTTTTTGGAACATTTCAGATGAAGATGAACACAAGGTGTTGGATTTCAGTAAGTGTTGTGGTAAGATACTCCAGAAGCATAAATTTTATTGTGTCTACAAATTTATGTCACATGGAAGCAATTGAATCAAGGTTAGTATGGATATCTGAAATGGATTATGAAGTGTCAGAGGCTGAAATTGATAAATATGCTAAATTTCTCTTGGAAATCCCTAAGCATCTCAATGAAGAAAGTACCTCCAGTAGTGTGACCAAAATAGGGAAGAAAAGGAAGAATGTAGTGAAACTGGAAGTTGCAGTTTAGGAAGTGAGCTTGAACATGAGCATGAAATAATAAACATTCAAAGAGATTTGGAAGATTTGCATAAGGTTATTCCTGATACTAATTTTGATTCATCTATTTCTATTGTCGAGAATATTTGTGACATGATTAATTCTTTGAAAGTCTACATCTCCAGACTTGAAATGTTTGTTGGAACTAGGTCTGATGAAGAAGATTTGAATGATATCAAAGGAAAATGTGTGAATGCACATGATCTAGTAATGAAGGAACTGAAGAGTGTACAAGGTTGTGAAAAAGAGGCCCAGGAACTACTTTCCTTTTGTCTAGATTGGTCTGGAAATACATTGAATATGAGAAATGAGATAAGGATGAGTGAGTCATGACTGAGCACTCAGGAAGATACATATAGGTTAGCAGAAGATAAAGATAATCAGAGGTGGTCCTACATTGTGCAGCTTCAGGACAATTTTTTCTCTTTGTAGGATCAAAGAACATATGTTATCAAGAAGTTTGTGGCACTTAGATATACTTTTGTTTCTAGTGCTCTGGGTTGTATTGGTGAATTATCATAGATTAATCTTAGTACAAATACTTTAATAGATGGTATAGAGTCTCTAACTAAACTTGATCTATTTTACAAGACTCTCATCAATGTAAGAGGTTCATGGGAAGAAGGTAAAGTGTAATGGAAGGATATCCTAGAGAGTCTTAGAGGTTCTTCTTTAGGTTAATTCTATGTTCATATATTTTTGGCTACATTTTCTATATACACATTTATACTAGACCCCTTCCTTTGTAATTGATGTCAAAGGTAGACAGATAAAGAGATGGAGAGATTAAAGAGCTAGAAGAATTTTTTTTTGTGAAGAACAATTTTGATAGGGGGAGTAGTCAGAACATTCAGTTGCGGTATTCTTGAAAAGTTTTTGTCATGCATGTTGCCATCAGTGCCAAAGGGGGAGATTGTTGGAAGCTTTGCAACATGAGCATGAAGTATGGATGGTTGTGTTGGTTTTTCCTATCTTGTCATTGATGTCAACATGGTAATAACTACATGGTGATAACTATATGGGAATTTTTCTTGGTTTATTAGAAGTTGTTCTCTACTAGTAATACTCTTTTGTGATGGATTAGTGTGTTGGTATTTGAGTTTGGAACCCACTGCAAGATCTAACATGACTCTAATCTCTTAAACATTTTTTATTGACTCATTCAGACTACTATTTCTTGGATCTTGAGATGTCTTCTACTATGAACAAAAAGTTATCTCTGACATAGTTTAACTCTGTATCCTACTATTATTATCTACGAGGAATACTGTGTGGGAGACTCCACATTCTACTAAGGTGAGCATTCTTAAACTGCGGTTTTGTTGATAGTCTCTTTACTGGTAGTATGATGGGAAATTAATGTGTTCTTAGATCTGGAAATTGTTTTATTTGAGGATTATTTTTTGGTTTGGATAATTGTGTTTTAGTCTTGGCCGAATTAGTGAATGCAATATATTATGAAGACTAATATTCGACTTGGCATAATGTACTACATGGATAAAATGTTCAAATCTTATATAATGCTGACGAAGAAAGGTTTTTGATTATTCTATGTTTGTCCAATTAGGCTGACCAAATTGATGAATAAGATATGCTTGTATATATATGATGAAATATAGAAGAGATATGTACAAGAGAGTTAGAAGGAGAAAGTGTGTGTGTGTGTAAGCAAGTGAACATAGGAGAAGATCGGAGCCTAAATGGTATATTAGTAGTACAAATTTTTTGAGTGATGCAACACTTTATATTCTGAGCTTCAGTGGAACTGAACCCTGTACATTGAAGGTGTATTCCATTAGTTCATTCTTTTGATAGTGAGCCACTTGTTGGAATCAAGGAACACTAAGAGGGGGGGTGAATCAGTGTTCTATGAAATTTAACTTTATTAACCTGATCTTTAAGCCACTTATAACATTGAAGCAAAGGAAAGATGCATGAACAAAAAACAAGAAACCACAACACCATAACACAAGGATTTTTTATGTGGAAACCTTATTATGGGAAAAACCACAGCGGAGATAAATCCACAATATGAGTTGACTCAAATAAAAGTGTTTACAAAATGAATTCACATGCATTCATGCACTCTACCAGAGCTCACTACTCAAATACAAAAGGAAGACTCATTGTCTTACAATAGATTTGGATAACATCCAAAATATTTGAACTGATCAAATAACATCTGCTAATGCCTAATTACAACTCTAGTTAAGCACATTAATTGCTTTCTTGACCTTCTGTCTGATTTTTCTCTTCTTCTTTGTCTTCTTTAATTAAGATCACAAATCCTTTTCTACACAAGTGAAATTGTGCACAATCACTCTACAATCCTTCTGAATTTTGCAACACACACCAACACACTTCGTACATACATCCAAATGATATAAATGATCACTTATATATATTCGCAACAAGAGATTACATCACTACATGTTGGCTTCAAAAAAAAAAAAAATTACAAATTGTCGGCTCAAATCATGAATAATTATCAATGCGCACCAACCAAAGTTGGCCATAACATAGTGAAGACCCAAATCAACATGCTAGAACACAAAAAAAACTTAAACAATTACTCCTCAAATATCTGCAACACACTATATTCATCAAGTCAACCTTTTTGCATGGTTAACCAAAAAATCAATCAACCAGATCTTATAACTTGCACACGAATTGATACAAGGCTCTAAGATTAAAGGATAGCATAGATCATACATTGAAAAACCTTCCCTGAGATCCAAAACTCCAAATGATAATAGGGTATGTGCAGGATCATCATGGAAAAAATAGGCCCTTAAGTGGCAAAAAAATCAAAAAAATTAGCATTATGAAACTTGACATAAAAATTTGAATAAGTTATCTATATTATTTCAAAAATATGTAAGAATAGAATTTTTAGCAAATTAAATGTAGTTTCTAAACTACTACATTTGTTTAAAAAAAAAAAAATCTAGTTGGTGAAAATTTGAAATTTCAATGCAATAGTACTTAAATTTCAAGGAAAAAATAAGTAGGTATCTATCTGACCACTCTAACAATAATAAAATGATAATATTTTTTTATAAGATTTTAGATATAAGTAGAGGACTCATGCCCGATGTGATGCATATTTTTTTGTAATTTTTTTCCAAGTCAATAATTAATTATGAATTTTTTGTTACAACTTAACAAAATATATAAAAAACTCATATGTCTGACCACCTTAACCTGGTCAAAACTTCATGAAATTTATTTTTTATTTTTTTAATCATATAGTATGTGAAGCATAGAATGTGACAAATATTTTGGATTAAAAAAATGTGACATCGTTTGAAAGCTATAGATGTTTTTCAATTAGTCTATCAATAAGGACTGTACTCATAATTTGAATAGAAAACAAATAATAATTACTTATTAAATTCAAAGTAAAGCATAATTTATATTGGTGGAAAGTGGAGAATCTCCTTTAAAAACCCTTTTTGTTTCATCAATTTTGGGTTAAAAAAAAGTCGTTAGCCACATACCCATCATATTGCCACTTTTTGGCCCATCATGATCCTGCACATACTTAGCAAAAAATTGCATATGAATCGATGAACATAATTTTTTCGGATGCTCTGTTCTAGTTTGACAGTTAATCACGAAACTTCATTCTAACTTTCGGTATGATCAAATACTGACATGTAGATTGAATCACAAACTAGGGTTGCCATCAATAACAACACCAGGTGACATGTGCAGTGTCTCTTGCCAACAATCTCCCCCTTTGGCATTGATGGCAACACTTAGTGAAAAATGACTAAGTGTCAGATCAGTACCAACATGAATACACTGCCAACCTTCAAAACTTCAAAACACAACTCCCTTTGAGATGATAATGACATTTTTCACTATCCCACTCTCCCCCTTTGACATCAATGGCAAAGGTGGGAAATCCGCCTACAAAAAATAAAATAAAATTGCTATGAACAAACTGCATATGTACAAACTTGCTTCTACAACTTACATAAACTTGAATATATCTGCAAAATTACTCTTCAATAGGCTCAAACTAGTGTCCCAACCCTTTTTGAGACTCTCCAAAATAGTCATGTGACTACAGAACAAGTAATAATTTATCTCTTTTGACTCAAGGTTTGTCGGATCACTGACCACCATAGCATCTTGTGCTTCCTTCAATGCACTAAGCATTTTCTTCATCTTCGGACCAATTAGTCCTCTAAGCTCACACAGTCTTTCAACAATTTTTCCTTCTTCATGTTTCAGACTTTTAATCTTATCAAGCAGGGATATGACTTGACCTTCTTGCTTTCCAATAGAAATGGTTAGAGGATCAAATGCTTGAGATATGTCTACTAACTATTTCTCATATTCCTTCATTTTCTTTTCAATGTCCTCAATGAATTTAGACAATGATAAGCATGACTTATAAATGTTTCTACCTTTAGACAAAGCACCTTGAATATTCTTTACATAGGTAGCTAATAAAGATTTATCATTAACAATCATCCCTTTCAACCTACTAAATATTTTAGTATCAAATTCCTTCTAGACCTTATCCATAGCTGAGTTTTCAAGTGACTTAAAGTGAGTATTTATAGAATTAACAAGTTTCTTCAATTGACTGGATGGAGAATTAGATGAATCATTGACATATGAAGGCATGATCTTCTCTAGAATACCAGATGCAAGACTTAACAACCCACAATCTTCAATATGAGATTTCATAATCTCCTCCCTTGCCTTGGTTTGAGAAAATGATGCAACTTTCAACTTCTCAATGGGAGATAAAGTAGCCAAGTTGATAGGTCCTTTAACTAGTTCAAGATCAAATTCCTCCTATTGTTCTTCCAAAAACTCATTTACTACCTTAGCAGTGTCTCTTGCTTCCACATGAATCTCCTTCATCTCATCCTTGTTCTCTTCATTCAAAGGTTCTTCCTTAGCTTCAGGAATCTTAATTTCATCAACTGACAAAACTTTATGAGCTTCAGTCTCCATAGGAATTTCAGTGTCATGTATATCTAGAGTATTTAGACTATCCTCAAATATGTCCTCTTCAATTCCCAGACTAGATGGAATATATTCAACATGCACTTCTTCAAAAACAACATTGTATCTATTCTTTAACATAATTGCCTTAAGGATTTTCTCAGTGTCTTTTGCCACCTCTTCAATCTACCCAATCATCAACTTATTCACCCTTGTATTTCTCTTAAAATCCCTTTTTGCTTCATTGAGAATATTCTTCATCTCTTCTATAGACATCACCAGGCATAGATCAACAAGTATCTATTCTCTCATTTGCTCTTCTTTAGTTCTTGCATTCACTGTCCTCATTTCTAAAACTTCATATAGAGATTTAGGTAACTTAGACATTATTTCAATGAGAGTCATATTGAAATTATTCAAATAATTTATTGTAGCTTCTTCAAGAATTCTTTGACCGACACTATCAAAGGTGTCATACCAATCACAAAGTGGCCTAAGATTACCATCCTTAATCAAAGCTTTTTCTACTTCCTCTACATACATACTTGATTTATCAATTTTCACCTTTTTATTTTTTTCTCTTCATCGAAGGGCTTGTCCTTAGAGACTTTAGATGATTTTGATCCTTTATGCTTGATTTCTCTTACCTCTTCATCAGATTCAATTTCTTCATCTTCTAAAATAGCAACATATACTCTTGTGCTCTTGTCCTTCTTCCTCTTTCCTTCTCTACTAGATGTATTGGCTTGAGCTTTCAAAGGGCTTGACTTCTTTGCTAGACCGCATGAGAAAGCAAAGCTCCTTGTGGATCTAGATCTGGTAGAGGATGTTTTCAGACTAGCAGAATTAGTTCTAGCTGGCTCTCTTGCTTCAACTTGTTCTCTTTTCCTCCTAGCTTCTCTCACTGCTTCAGCTGATATCCCCATGCTTTTTGCAAAAGATTCCACTTCTTTTATTTCCTTCCAAATTATCATTGGCTTCTTCAATTGTGTATGAACTTCCATATTATTTTCCTCAAAGGTACCAAACCTTTCGTATGTTGGATCCCAAGGATGTCTTAGCAAGTTTTGAGCATATAGCTCCAAAATGTGTTCTTCAACCTCGTAACCCATAGGCATTATCCACACTATTCTAAGATCAATAGTTTCCATCAAACACTGATCAATATCAACCATGAAGAAAATTGTGTCCTTATACTTTTCCACAATAGATGTAGGAATCCTTTCCCTGGCTTGCATCTCATTCTAAAAGTTCTTGAAATAACCCCAGATAGTAGTTTTTCTAGTTTTGTTGTCACCAATTCCATACAATATATCTCTAATTTGAATAGCTACCGATTTATCACCTTGCCATTGAAATTTTCCAACTCCTGGAACTTCATTCATGAAATAAAAGAATAAACATAGCAACATATTACCATAATTAAAATAATTCTTGTTATCCTTCTTAATTTTGTCAAGATTTTCAATTAATTGGCTTCAGAGTAACTCACATGGGTCATAATCTGTATTTTCTTTGATCATCTGATATGCTGCATAGATTGTTGTACTGAATACAAAATTTTCTCAATTGGAGTGATAAATCTTATACCCAATGACCATAGAAGCAAATCTCACATCCACTTCAATAATATCATCAATTTTCATAGCTCTTTTCTCGAACACTGAACCGGTTGCATCTGTGACTATTTGATTCTTCAAAAATTTCAATGTCAGCAATCCACTGGATGAATTCAAACCAATAAAAATCCTTATAGCTTCCTTTGTGATATTAAAAGGCTGACTTAACCACATAAACTCGCCATTCACTTGACTAAATATATTTCAAACCCATTCATTTTATTGAAACATGGGAAACTTCATAATTTGAGTGAATTTATTCTCCTCCAAAGATTTGAATTTAGGTTTTACATGGAGATCTTCTCCCACAATGTGATTGGTGTACAAATTCAACAACTGGGAGCTTCCTAATTCTTCAACATTTGAATGAATGTACGTCCTATTATCTTTGATATACAAAACACCATATAGAAGGAGGAAAATGCACCTAAAGTTTTTGTTTCAGTGGATTTGAATGGGTTCCATTTGAATTTCGAACGGGTCTATCCTTAATATCAAAAACCAATAGAGCAACCATTTCCAAAATTTTCATGTTCACAAGTTTGCAGATAAATACCTTTCACCTCATTAGGGTTTGATCGTTGAATCACCTCCAGACTTGAATCTTTGCCAAACTTTTCCAAAGTTCACTTCAGAGCTCTCCAAACTTCTTCTTCTTGAAATGCAATGTGAAAAATGAGGGATAGAAATGAATTTTATCATTTTCACACCTAACTTTTTCATCGCAATAAATGCTTTTCCCTAGGTCTTCTGGATACCTTGTTCTCATAGACTGTGAAAGAAAACTCTTCTACAGACCTTCAATTTGCATAAATTTTCCTTACAAGAGATCCAAAAATATTTGCACATCACTAATGGAATCATTGCAATCTGCCACATTTCAGTTCCAACTACGGAAAAGGGGGTTAAAATAATTTCTTGAGAACTCCCCCTAGGCCAAAGGCCTTAAGCTAATTTCTGGAGGAATTACCAAAACCAAATTCTGGTGCTAAACCATTTCCTACATCAGAGGAACTCTTCTTCACCCATGTATTCTTCATTTGCTTCATGATCTCATTTGTAGTAGCTTTTCCTTTTCCCTTTTCATCCTTCTGCATGTTTTTCCTTTGATTTATTGGACCCTTTCTTCCTCTACAAAATCTTGCAATGTGACCAGATTTGTTGCAATTATAGCACACCACATTTCTTTGTCTAGACTAGTTATTCCATTGATTTTCTCTTGATCTGCACTAGTTAGCAATATGGCCAAATCTATTGCATGTATAACATCTAACATCTCTATTGAAAAGGTTGTTTGACACATTTGTGCATTCAACTGACTTATGACCATACTTATTGCAATTGAAACACTAACCGAAGAATGATGGACCACTTGAATTCATTCTACTTCTACATTGAGCAGCCATATGACCAAATTTATTACAAACAAAACAATAACCATTGAACCTTTGACCATTAGGTTGTCTTACCGGATACCTTCCAGCTTTGTTCATTTTATTTCCTTGCCTAAATCTCCTTTGTCTAGATCTGAATTTTTCTCCTTGATCATATCCAAGACCTTGCTTGTCACTTCGAGTCCTATGACTTTTAATCAGTTCATCAAGCTTGGCTGAGCTAATCTTGAACTTCTCCTTGAATTCATTTGCAATAGCAAGTTCATCTTTGAGAATAACAATCTAATTTTCAAGCTCTTCTTCATTATTTATGGATTGTTCCAATTCAATCTCCAATTGATTGAATCCATCAGTAATTCACCTACATTCTTCATATTTTTATTTCAAGGACTGAGCAAGATTCTCTTCATTATTATTTTGGTCTTCAATATCCTTGGTCATCCTCATCACAATAGATTCCATCTCATGCTTTAGGACAACATTATCTCTAGTAAACTTTTCACATTCTTCTATCTTCTCCTTTAGGGCTTGACTCAGTTGTTCATCTTCAATGCTTTTAGTCTCTTTCTGCTTGATCTAATCACATATTTCCCTTCTCATCTCCCTGGACTTATTGATTTTATCTTTCAATGATTGAATGAATTTCTTAGCATCCATGAGGCTTTGTTGCAATTCCCAGACTTCATATTTGGATTGATCAAGATCATCTAGCACCACCAAAAGTTGTTGAAGACTTCTTGACTCCATTGAGTTACTTTTTCAAATCTTCCCCAAGCTTTTAAACTTCTTTTGAGGAACTAGGCTTTGATACCAATTGGTAGAATCAAGGAACACTGAGAAGGGGGGTGAATCAATTTTCTACAAAATTTAACTTTATTAACCTAATCTTTAAGCTACTTATAGCATTGAAGCAAAAGAAAGATGCATGAACACAAAACAAGAAACCACAACACCATAACACAAGGATTTTTTACATGGAAACCCTGTTAGGTGAAAAAAATAGTGGAGATCAATCCACAATATGAGTAAACTCAAATAAAAGTGTTTACAAAAGGAATGCACATGCATTCACGCACACTACCTAGAGCTCACTGCTCAAATACAAAAGGAAGACTCATTGTCTTACCAAATATTTGGATTACATCCTGAAGATTTGAACTAAGAAAATAGCATCTACTAATGCTTGATTATAGTTTCAGTTAAGCACACTAATTGCTTTCTTGACCTTCTGTCCGATTCTTCTCTTCTGCTCTGTCTACTTTAATTCAAATCACAAATCCTTTTCTGCACAAGTGAAACTATGCACAATTGCTCTAAAATCCTTCTAATTTTTGTAATACACACCAACACACTTTGTACATACATCCAAATGATATAAATGATCTCTTATATGTATCTGTAACAAGAGATTACATCGCTGCATGTTGTCTTCAATAAAATAATAAAAATATTTACAAACTATTGGCTCAAATCATGAATAATTTTCAATATGCACCAACCAAAGTCGGCCATAACATAGTGAGGACCCAAATAAACATGCTCAAACAAAAAAAAACACTTAAAAAATTATTCCTCGAATATCCGCAACACGCTATATTCATCAAGTCGGCCTTTTTGCACTCCTAAGCAGAAAATCAATCAATTGGATCTTCTAACTTGCAAATGAATTCATATGAGGATCTAAGATTCAAGGATAGCATAGATCATACATCAAAAAAAACTTCCCTGAGATCCACAACTCAAAATGATAATAGAAAATTTCATATGAATCGATGAACACAATTTTGTCGGATGCTTTGTTCTAGTTTGACAATTAATCACAAAACTTCATTTTGACTTTCGGTATGATCAAATACTGACATGTGTATCAAATCATCTATGGAGAAAAATCACCACTATTATCAATTCTCAAACACTTAATCTTTATGTTAGTTTTATTTTCTACCATGGCCTTAAAATCCTTAAACCGACTAAAGACTTCAACTTTACTTCGTAGGAAATAAACAAATGTCCTTCTATTGCAATCATCTATGAAAGAAACAAAATATACAAATTTTGATAATGAAAGAACATTTACAAGACCAAAACATCTGAATATACATAATCCAAGACCCCAGAAGACTTGTGAGAACTAGAGTAAAAAGAAACATAGTGTTGTTTTCCATATACACAATGTTCAAAAAATTCAAACTCGAGATTACAATCATCAAGGCCCTCAACAAGGATCTTATTTTTCAAGGTTCTATGATCCTTCTCACCAATGTGACCATTTCCATGCCATAACATTGTCTTCTCTATAGGAAATCTTCATTTCCATAGATTGAGCACCCTTAGGTACCCAAAATGCATGACCATGGGCTATAGTTGCAACATGCTTCTTTTCTACACAATTTGATGGTGAGGATGAAGAGTCCAAAGGTCTCTTCTTCGATACATCAACAGAACTATTGCATTGTGCAGTGCATGCATCAAGCTGAAACAGAGTACCAATACGAACTCCCTTAGCCAACACCATAGCTCCTCTTGCAATCTTTCATCCTCCACTAGAGAAAACAACTTGCACTCCTTAATCATTCAGTTTACTTACAAAAAGTAGGTTTCATGCCAAACCCATGATATGCAAGACACCATATATCCCTTTCACTCTTCCATTAGGAAATATGATTTTGACTCTTCCACAACCAACAATCTTCATGTGAGGGTCATCACCCAAGTAAACCTTTCCACCATCGAACTCATCATACTTCAAGAACCAATCTCTATGAGAAGTCATGTGAAAGGATGCACCTGAATCTATCAACCACACATCATCTAATGCATGGGCTACCAAGGCTATAATAAATGCTTCTCCATCATCTTGGGATGATTTCTTAGATTCAAAATCGAAGAAAGACTTCTTTTTCTTCTTCTTATCCTTCTTGCAATCTTTATGAATGTGACCAAATTCACCATAATTCCAATATTTTTCCTTGGACTTCTTACCAGGAAACTTTCATCTCCCAAAAGACTTTGACTTAGATTTCTTGTCTTTCTTTTCATTTCTCTCTTTTAGTCTGCCATGGACTGCAAGGGCCTCCTTGACCATCTTAGAAGACTTCCTTCACATCTCCTCAGATAGTAATGAGGCAACAACTTCATCCATCTTGAAGGTGGAAGTAGTGTTTCCAATAGCCATTACCAAGTGATCCCAAGAGTTCGGCAATGCACACAAAAGCAACATGCAATGGTCTTGTTCATCTATTTTTTCTCCAATGGAACCTAGTTGTGCAGACAATGCAACACAAAAGCAACATGCAATGGTCTTGTTCATCTATTTTTTCTCCAACGGAACCTAGTTGTGCAACCAACATATTAAAAGAGTTCAACTAATCTGCAACAAATCCTCCATCTTCCATTTTCAGAGAATACATCTTCTTTCTCAGGAAAAGCTTGTTTACTAGGGATTTAGCCTAATAGACATCACCAAGCTTCTTCCACAAAGAAACATAATTTTTCTCTTCATGGACATTCAAGAGAAAAAAATCAACCAAATAGAATGTAATAAGACCGTTGGCTTTCCTATTCATGAGATCCCAATCCTCTTGTTTCATGCCTAAAGGTTTGGTTCTAGAAATTGCAAGCCATAGTCTCGGTCTACTAACATGTCTTCCAATTTGAGCTTCCACAACTCAAAATTACCACCATTAAATTTTTTCATCTCAACCCTCCTAGATGTGCTTTCCATCTCTTTCCTGAAACAAGATTGTAAAATACACACTTCTATAAAAAATACCAATGAAATAGAGATTAACTCAAAAAACCCTTCTACCCAACCAAGGTTGGCTAGGTTCTGATACCAATTGAAAGGAAGTCGTGTGAGTAGAAACAACTTCCTACACTAATCTTATCAAGAGAGAGTCACAAAAAAAATTCTTTTTAGGAACTTTAATAGTTGTGACTAGAAAAGCACATAGAGAATAATGGAAATAAAACAGTAACAAGGCATAAAAATAGTGACACCAAAAATGTCATGGGGAAAACCCTTTCGGGTAAAAAAACCCACCATCCAAAAGCACAACACTTTCCTATTATATCAAATAAGAGTTACAAAATATCACCAAGTACAAAGCTTCTTCAACAAGTGATTCAGCGCAAACACCTATTTTGGAGTAATATTGGGAGCACTTCGTTACTTGCAAACAAACTATGCATTCTACAACTCAAGGCACTCATTAAATAGAGTGATAAAAGATTCAAGAAGCATCTAGAAGGTGAGGGGCGTCCAAATCCAAAGATACCTTATGATGCATCATAAAATTTGTCATATGTCATAGATTCCAAAGTGGGATGCCTATGTTCACTTGGGATGATGATGTGTCATCTAGTCACCTCCAATAGGGATGCCACCTAGCTGGTGGGTCCCAATTAGTGACATGACACCATAGACATTTAAATAATACAAATTGTAGACACTGAAATTTGGTCTAAGCCTGCGACTTCAATTTCTTCATAATTCATATTTTCATGGTCGTGATTAAATAATGTTAATTATTTAATTATTTTCTAAAGTCCTTTCTCATCTATTAGTTAAATAGCTTTTAATTATTTAATTAATTCACTTTAACATTTATTCATCTATTAATTAAATAAACTTAATTATTTAATTAATTCACATTATCTTTATTCTATCCTGATTAATTAAATAAACGTTCTTTATTTAATTACATCACTAATTAACTTTATCCTCTTTCTTAAATTAAATAAATTATTATTTAATTTATCTTTATCGTATTTTTGACTATAATTAAATAAATACTTTAATTATTCATTTAACCTTTTCTTTGCTCAATTAAATAAATATTATTTATTTAATTTATCCCTAAATGTCGAATCTTGAATTAAATAATCATTTAATTCATAAATGTCTATTTTTGGCATTTCCTTCTATATTTAGATAATTGTTTAAGTTATCTAAGTATTCATTCCCACTTGACTCAAGATCTATTTGAATTAGTCAATTATCTCCTAATTTAATGTCTGAGTGTCTTTTGCGAATAAATTCTCTATCATAATTAGTTAGTTATCTAGTTAAGGTGCTTATGCATGTACACATTTTTTAATTAAATATATTTATTTAATTAATTAATTTATGTGCGTGTTTGAACAGATCATTTTTGTTATTCTATCTTTATCCTACTCATGCAAACATTATTCTTCTACTTTCAAATACTCTCAAGCTGAGATTAAATCATTATTTAATCTTATCTCTATTCTTAGGTTTTATCACTCATGTAAGTACTAACAATTATCATAATGCATGCCAAATCCTTTAATCTAGATTGTTCATTTATCTTTCAATCTTGGCCTCTCATTCAAATGATCAATTTTCTATAAATTGATCTAGCTTTCATCATTGTCTCTCCTCCCAAAATTGTATGACTTTTGGAGCACTTGTTAATCTTTGATATTTTCCTATAATCACATACATCAAGGATATACTTGCACACAATACTGAAAATTTGAGGGAAAGAATACCAACATGGTTAAAAGGAGAAGGAAAAAAGAGGTTATCCATAGAGTTACATCAATCTTTGGTGAGATTGTTTTATGTTTTAGCTATTTCCTTTGTTCTTTGTTGTTTAACTTTAGATTACATTAGAGTTTTATTGCTATTGTTAATGTTTTAATATTCATTATTTTCATGATGTTACATTGGTGAACCTGACGTGAAGACATGTTCTTCACAAATCCGTAGACGCTTTATTCAATTTTTGCAGGTATCGTATAGAACGACGTATTTGAAAAATGAAATGACACAATTGATATTATGAACCACATCTGACGAATATAGCAACACATCTAACAAACATTGATGCATTTGTGGCTTTTCGCGATGCAATTGACTGGTGAAAACTCTGTGATGCATCTGTCACTCTGAATGATGCATATGACTGGTAAAATTTCTGGGTTTTTATTTTTATTTTCGGTTTGCATTTAACATAGTGTTTGCACTATTAGCATAGAAGACAAGCTTTCAATCCCTCTTGTTGGATGATTGCTGAAGATAAATTGCAAACTACTGATGAATTGTTTTGCAGGACATATGTCGAAGACTATTTTGAAACAAACTGTTTGGTAGATTAGAAAATTGTCATTTGGGTTTAAAATTTACTATTTTCTACTATGTTTGGTGTGAAAGCACGCTTTGTTATTACCCCATGATTCGGTATATAGAAGTATCATCTCCCCTTACACATTCATGTGATCCTGGGTGCAAGAGAACCTATTACTGACTCTAGAAATTGGGCCTGTTTTGGTGAGAAAATGTACTCACCCCAAGATGACTCAGATTGGTAACACACTGAACCTGAGCAACTTCCAACTGGTATATAAAAGTGGGTTCTTGAGGAAAACTCAAGAATCACGAGTATTGTTCTGACAAGAAGGGAAGCAATGGTCTCTTGCCGCATGGATGATACCCCACGAACGAAATGCCCAAATTAAACACCTTTTTTTCTAGTTAAGCCAAAATCCTTCTATTTACTAGTGTAGCAGGTCAGAGCTATGAAGCCATCTCACATTTTTACAGTTCATTGTAGAGATGAGAAGTATGCCATGGGAGTTTCATGGGTATTGTAGCTTGGCTATTCCGAATGAATGGTTGAGCCATGGAGGGGAGCCATTGGGGTCAAGCTACTAGTCATCTACCTTGAATAAGCGTAGTTGGGGAAACCCAATTGAGAACTCAGTAAATACTTTCCTTCATAGCCTTAGGATTGTACTTGTTTTTTGGAAATACACATGTTCATGGTCGTGAAATTGAAAATACATTGTCTTCTGATTATTTTTATTCACCAAAACTTTATCATGAAATAGAGTTTTTTAGATTGTCATTCACTAGAAAATTGCAACTGTTCACCAGAAAAACACAACTGATAAATAGAGACGCATCTGTTACAAATTCTGTCACATCTGCTAGAAACTTAGTCAAATTTTCATGTCACATAATCTGAGTCATATTTGTTTAAACTAGAGTCACATCTATCATAAACTAAGTTCAATTTGCATCTAAGTGACATTTGTTTAAACTTAAGTCACATCTATCAGAAACTGAGTCCAATTTGCATGTCCCAGAATCTGAGTTGCATCTGTTTAAATTTGAGTTGCATCTACTAGAATAACTCACATCTACTTAGTCGAAAACAACATTTGATATCTCAGTCACATCTATCATTACCTCTATTACTAGAAAACCCACAATTGATACCTTTTGTGACGCATCTGAATAGGTGAGCCGCTTCTACAATCTAGAACAACGCATATGCCCCTGTCATAGAACCAACCTAATTTTACCAGTACATAGTCAGAGTCTTGAAAAAAAAATATGATCAATAAAAAGTCATAATTGATACCCTGAGTCACATCTGCTGCAAAAAAAATTGCATGTGTCTAATACCTACAACTGAATTTACCAGAAAACTGCAACTGTTAAATTTTTCAATGCATCTTCTTGAGTATCAAAAAACTAGAATTTACTGTCACAGACTGAGAAAAAACAATCAAATCAGTATCTAACTTATCCTTTTACACTGATTCTTGGACATAAACCAAAAATATTTCTCAAAACTTGCATGATTACATCCTTTAGGAATCATTCTGTCATAGTGAAAGGTACCCTAGTCATAGATCTTACATTCATTTTAGGGGTCTTTATTTCCTTTAGAGAGATCGTCATTTGTAGATTTTCAGATAGGAACCTTTCACACTTAGAATAAACCCTTGATTCAACAAACATTGTCATTGAACCTAGTCATCATATCTTTTGTCCTACACGTGAATCCTTCCAACTCATCAGTCTAGTTTGGGAGTTCACCTTATGTTTTAGTACTAGTCCTACAAAGGTTCCTTGTCAAAACTAAATTGAAACTTGGGTTAATCTTTAGCTGATAGATAACCTCTTTTAGAATGTTCCAAATTGATCACTTAGACTTTGCATATTTAGACATTGTCACCCTAGAATAGTGTCATTTTAGACATACCTTATATGTAGAGAAAATAGAAAAAATCTAGTTGCATACATTCATCCTTTATATTCAAAAAATCCCAAAAACATAGCTTAGACTCATAATTATCCATTAACTTAGATTTTGCATCACTTGCACTTTGAGCTTACATTACATGGTTGAAACAATATCAAAAAGGAAAGATAGAGAAAAGATGGTTGATGCAAACAAATTCATCAGTCTGTTCTCAAATCCCTTTTCAGGGACATCTTCATCTAGACCTCACAAGACTTTGTTAGAGAATTTTTTTACTAGAGACACACAAGGACACATTGTAGTGGAAGACATAGATGCTACTACATAGGACCCTGAGTTTGCTTCCTTTGTAGACGACTATCTAGCAAATTAGCCTCAACAATACTTAGCCAAATTGCTAGCAGAAGGTGCCAAACTACCTCTTGGTTTTGATATTTTTACCCTCCAAACCACATCTACCTAGGGAAAAAACACTACTACTACTAGTGCTACTATACCTCAAGTGACTACTACTATACCATCTGGAGGACCTACACAAAGTGGTTAAAATATACACACATCTCCATTTGGTATGCCTACCTCAAAACAGGGGCTAAATTTCACCATAGGGGCATCATCGTCCAATCCCTTTGGTCCTCTTGTTGGGAATAACAAATCTAAAACATCAACCCCTACATCGAGTGTCAATATCACTAGCACTATTCCAGAAAAAACAACTAGACCAAGTGTCAATGTCGCTAGTACCATACCATAGATTGGAGTCTCACAGGAAGGAGGTATACCCTCCTTTCAATATGGAAAATGCCCCATCACTTCACAGATTGTGAATCAAAATCCATTTTCACAAACTCCAAATTAAAATCCATTTTCATAGATTTTGAATCAAAATCCATTTTCATAGATTCTGAATCAAAATCCATTTTCATAGATTCTGAATCAAAATCCATTTTCAGAGATTCCAAGTCAAAATCCATTTTCACAAACTCCAAATCAAAATCCATTTTCACATATTTCGAATCAAAACCCATTCACTAACATTCCAAATCCAAATCCACTTTACATACCAACATTTAACCAAAACCCATCACAAAATGTTGGATTTCAAAACACGTACATAGACCCAAATAATCCAACTAACACATCATTAACTCAAGTTGGCGTCTTGTAGACACAAATGCATTCACTTCAAACACATATGGATAACATGGTAGTGTCAACTAAGAAATCCTTTTCAACAAAAGATTTATTCCCATTTCCCTTCGATAAATCATTGTACATGACACTTTTCCCTCATGGGTATGTCATACAAAATTTTCCCAAGTACAATGGAAAGTGAAATCCATTCGAACACATAAGGGAATTTTCTATGATGTGCATAGATGTCACCTACGACCCCACCTATATTATGAGACTCTTTCCAAGAAGTTTTGTTGAAATTGTACTAGAATGGTTTTCAGGTCTTGACTACGGCATAAAATCATGGGGAAAACTGGCTGAGAAATTCATTGAACATTTCTCCTTTAACATAAACCATGAGATTAACATAGCAACCTCGTGTCACACTACACAAGACAAAGGATAAAATTTTATTTCCTTCTTCCAGAAGTGGAGAACAATAGCCAGTTGATGTCTTGTCAAGATACCCGAGAAATGAAAGGTCACTATGTTCCAAGAAAACCTCAACCCAAATTTGAGAAGTGACTTGAGGTACATTGTTGCACATCCTGTAGAGAACTAGTGGAAAAGGGTATCATACTAGAAAAAGTTCTTATTGACAAAGGAGAACTTAAGACACATACACCCAATAGAAATCCAAATGTGCAGAACACACCTAATGACATAAACAAGTTTTTGTCTTGGAATAAAAACATTACCAACGATGGGGTAGTGGATGCTAAGACTTTACAAGTAGGACCGATCATCACACTTAGAGGAAATAACCCATCTACCAACACACTTAATGTTGTCAACCAAACCCCCAAAACTACCCAAAACACCCAATGACCACAACAACATAGGTGATTTCCAAAATGTGAGTTTACTCCCCTTGGGGAACCCATCGAGTCAGTTTTCAAACAACTATTGCAACACAATCTTATACAACTTCAAGAGCCAAGATAATTTGATCCAGGGAAATTCAAATCATCTTGGTGGAATGATAATGCCTTTTGTTATTTCCATCAGACCAAAGGACATAGCCTAAAAAAAATTTTGTCAACTAGAAAACATCATACAGGACTTTGTAAACAATAGAACTATTAAAGTCAGTGGACAAAAAATTACATCTAAGAACACTGATCACAAGGTCTTTTTAGATCCATTACATGACCATGGGAAAGGAAATTCCCCCATTTCAAGTAACAAGACCAATACTTAGGCCAACTATGCTAATCTTAAGCATGATTATAGTGGAAAAATCATAAATCACTTTCGGGCTACTGATGAGTAGGTCAATACCATTTCCATAAATAAAAATCCTGAATGTGTTATTGACACTCATTGGACCAAGATCACCATCCAAGGCCCTTCATCCCATCAGACACCACATACTTCCAAGCTGCAGTATAACTTACTTGATCAATTGGGGAAGACCCTAGCCCAAATTTCCATCTTGGAAATGTTGCATATCTCCCCTGAACATCGATCCGTTCTAGATAAGGCTTTACAAAGAATGACTATTCCTAATGATCTTGATGTCAATTTTTTGAGAAAATGGTGGGCTACTTGACCAATAATCATAATGCCACATTCTCTAAACAAGACTATGCAACTGAGAAGAAAAATCATAATGAACTATTACATCTTGAAGTCCTTGTTGACAAAACCAAAGTTAGATGAGTTCTAGTAGATGAAGGAGCAGGGTTAAATCTTTGTACTTTAAAATTGATTAAGGCATTAGGTTTCTCAGAAGCATGTGTAGACACAACAAAAAGCATTGTCATTAAGGCTTACCATGAAAAGGAATGAAAATCAAAGGGGGTGGTAACACTTCCTATCACAATTGGTCCTGCAGTTATGGAGACAAAATTCCAAGTCCTAGATCTCGCCCTTCCATACAATCTTCTACTAGGAAGACCCTGGATTCACGCCATGAAGACAGTTCCTTCTACCTACCATCAATGTCTAAAATTCCCTTACAATGGCACTGAAATTACAATAGATAGTGACCTAGATCCATTCCAATATTTCACTAATCTATGAGAGACACCTGAATGCCAAGTGCTTGTAAACCAAGAAGCCTCATCATCCAATTCATCTCATTACATCGATCCATCCACTCTCACTAGAACATCCACTTTTCCATCATCACTACCTTCCACCCCTAGGGTTGAGATACAAGACAAGGGTTGTGGAGAATATCACATGAAGACATCTTATTGTGTTAGTCACCTGGTTCCTCCTAAATCCTATGGTTTACCTACACCAGATAGGAGATAGTCAATGGTCATTATACATATCCCTCCCACAACAACTTTCACCAAATGGGGAGAATTACACAATGAAGTTGTAAGTGAAGATGATGTGACCTCCTGGTTGTTTAGAGAAGACAATGAAGAACCTCCCCCACTTGCTTAGATACCTACACATCAATATGGAAAAGGTTTTACCATAATTTTGAGTAAGGGATATAATGGACATAGTGGCTTAGGTTTACATCAAGACAAGAGGATAGAACCAATTATTGTTTCAAAGTGGCCAAAAGGATTATGGCTTGGGTTTCAACTGATTCATATTGGAATTCCTAGTATCACATCACCTTTACTCGAGGAAGTAAGTGCTTATGAAGATATTGAGACTTTCTAATGAACCATCTGACCAACCCTACTGTGATTCCCTTGAATCTAATGAATATGAGTGGGATTCCCTATCATCAACATCGACCATGGACCTAGGTAAGCTATTTGGAGAACTTGACTTAATGTTGAAATCCTTGCCAAATCCTTTGAATTCTTGCCCACCTAAGACATTGGAAAAAGAGGAATGGTTTAAACATTACTACTAGGAATCTCTTGATCCTACCTCTTGGGAACCTAATAAATCCATTTTAGATAACCAAACCTTGGCATTAGGGCCACCTTATAATCCACCTAGATCGAAGCAAAAGAGCAAAGAGGACTTGGTACAAAACTTTTGTGACTATATGAACAACTCAACTTTTACCTTGACCCTGTTAAAATTTGACAATTCCAATGATGAAATTCCTTTAGTCTATCCCCAACTCATTGATTGGGACCAACAAGACACACCCATCTTAGACATTTTTGAGAATGATGATGCAATTGTTGAGTTCCTGGGATTATGAGAAGGCATACCTAGTGGTGATCACAAGGCTGGATTTAACATTGACTTGGGAAACAAGGAATATTTTGGGGAATATGTTCAACCCTTCAATCACAAAAATAAGAAAAATAATGACAAAAATAAAAATGATGAGTCTCTAGGTGAAAACTGAAAGGCACCTTTAGACAATGAAAAATAAAAAAATAAGGATGCATCTGAAGGAAAAAACCTCTCTGAGGCACATAAGGATGGAGGTTTGAACATTCTCCGTGTTGCACAGGAAAATTCACCCATGCTAGTTGAAGAATCAATGGAAGTTAACATAGGTATGTAAGAGAATCCCTGAATGGTATATTTTGCAACATCATTGAAAAAAGTATAGTAGCAAAAATTCTACAACTTCTTTACACAAAGATAGATTAGTTTTGTTTGGTCATATGTAGACATTCCTGAGTTGGATCCTTAACTTGTACTACATCATTTTCCCTTAGAACCAGGTGTAAAACCAGTGAAACATAAATTAAGGAAAATGCACCCACAAAATTGCTCTCCTAGTCAGGGCTAAGCTGAAGAAACTATTAGACATTGGCTTCATTAGATCAATTGACTATGCAGATTGGATTTCCAATCTTGTACTAGTAACCAAACCAATAGGGGGCATCCACATCTACAAATATTTCATAGATATAAATAAAGCCTATCATAAGCATGACTTTCCTTTTCTGAACATTGACATGATAGTAGACATGATCACAGGATGTGAGATGTTATCCCTTATGGATGGATTTTTAGGATATAATTAGATCAGGATTGCAATTGAAGACCAACCAAAAATAGCTTTCACATGTCCATGGGGGACGTATTTCTGGAATGTCATGCCCTTCAGACTCAACAATGCTAGAGCAACCTATTAGCATGTCATGACCACTATTTTTCGTGACCTTATACACACTCTTATGGAGGATTATGTCGATGAACTTATCACTAAATCGCTGACAAGGGTTGATTATTTATAGGTCTTAGACAAGATATTTCAAAGGCTAGAAGAGTATAAAGTGACACTAAATCCAAAGAAATGTGTGTTTGGAGTGAAATCAGGAAAGCTTTTGGGCTATATCATTTCTAGATGAGGCATTGAAGTGGATCCAGCTAAGGTAAAAGAAATCATAGACATGCCTCCACCAACTAATCTCAGTCAGCTAAGGACATTACAAGGGAGACTGCAATCCATTAGAAGATTTATAGTGTAGTTAGCAGATAAGACACATCCCTTTCTACATTTACTTAGAAAAGGAATACCCTTTGTATGGATAGGTAAATGCTAGGAAGCTTTTCAATTGATTAAGGATTATCTACTCACACCACCAGTATTAATGCCACCTATTGAGGGATTACCACTGATTCTTTATATTTCAGCAACCCATTCATCACTAGGAGCATTGCTTGCACAAAATGATGATGAAGGTCATGAAAGGGTAGTGTACTGTATCAGTTAGAATTTGGTAGGTTATGAGCTTAATTAAAATACCATTGAACATGCTTGTCTTGCAGTATTCTTTTCTACTAAAAAAATAAGGTATTATATGTTGAACCATCAAACAATGCTAGTTGCTAATATAGATCCTTTAAAATAACTTCTAATAAAAGTAGCATTAAGAGAGCGACTAGCCAAATGGGTAATGATAGTTAGTGAGTATGACATCTTGTACATAGAGAGAAAAGCAATCAAGGGACAAGTCATTGTTGATTAGTTGGAAGATGCACCGATACAAGAAAATCACCCTTTAGTTGCAGATTTCCTAATGAGTTTATATTCACCATTGACACAAGCACGACATGGAAACTATACTTTGATGGGTCCCATACGAATCATGGCTCAAGTGTTGGTATATTGTTCATCACACCACACGGTGATTCTATCCCTAAGTCATTTAGGATTGCATTTCCATGTACCAACAACATAGCAGAATATGAGGCTCTTATGATAGGGTTACGTATGGTAGTCAATTGGAAGATAAAAAACCTACAGGTTTATGGCGACTCTTAGTTGGTAATCTGATAGGTAAATGATGATTATGAAACTAAGGATGAAAAGCTTGCTCCATACAAATGCATGGAGGATAGTTTCAAGGAGTACTTTGATAAGGTTGATTTTCATAAAATACCTCATGTTCTAAATAGGGCAGCAATGCCATGGCTACTATTGCTTCACTATTGGACATACCAAACAACACGCCTAAGTTCAAGTTTTGGGTAGAACAACTCTTAGTCCCTGCCTATGACATCCCAGATTCAGAGATGGTGTGGGATATTGTTGGTCTGATTCCCCATGGTATAAAGATATCTATGACTACCTCCATGCCAAAATCATACCCCCTAACCTTTCTAATAACCAAAGTAGGACATTCCTTCATAATTCAGCTAAGTACACCATCATCAGAGACACCCTTTATAGATGTGCCTTAGACAATACCCTATTGAAATGTCTCAATACTAATGAAACACAAGTAACCTCACATGGGGTCCATGAGGGTATATGTGGATCACATTCTTGCGGTCCTACCTTAGCTAAAAATATTATGAGACTAGGTTACTATTAGCCTACCATGGAGAAGGACTCATATATCTTTGTCAATAAATGTCACCAATGTTAGGTACATAGAGACTTGATACATGCACCAGTGTAGGAGTTCCATCACATAACGTCACAATGGCCCTTTTCCCAATGGGGACTCAACCTCATAGGTAAGATACATCCCACATCATCCAATGACAATAAGTTCATCATTACCACCACTGAATATTTTATGAAGTGGATTGAGGCTATTCCCATGACCTACATCACTGGCACACATATTTCTAAGTTGATCCTAAACTATATTTTTTGTTGGTATGGTGTTCCTCAATCCATTATCATAGATAATGGTCATCCATTCAAAAACCAAGAAGTTTTTCATCTCTCTGAAGAGTTCCATATTCAACACCATTTTTCCACCCCATATTACCTGCAAGGCAATGGCCAAGCGGAGGCATCTAATAAAACTATCATCAAAATCCTCAAAAAGACTGTCAATAATGCTAGTCAGGATTGGCATTTACAACTTAATATAGCCTTATGGGCTTATCACACAAGCATCTATACTCCCATTTGTTCCACTCCATATTCTTTTGTATTTGGTTTTGAGGCCATTCTTCCTATTGAGGTTGAGATTCCTTCCTTGAGGGTATCCTTGAAAGAGAACATTGACAATGAAGAGTGCCAAGTTTCTAGACTACATGAGCTATAATTCCTAGATGAAAGAAGACAAAAGGCATTAGATAATCTCCAAGATATCAAAATTGTGTTCATCCTAGCTACAATAGGAAGGTCTTGAATAGAAACTTTGACATTGGTGACTTAGTCTTAATGGAGAATCCCAAGAATCAAGCTAAAAGAGAAAAACTAGGAAATATTGAACCTAACTGGTTAGGACCCTACATTGTCATAGAAGCCTTTGTATCAAGAGCATATCAACTCTCTACTCCTCAAGGAAAACCATTGTTAGCACCTATCAATAGTCTTCATCTGAAGAAGTTCTATGCATAGCTTCTTAGAGCCTTGTCTTAATTATCAAAAATACAAAAAAATCAAAAAATAAAAAAAATTGTTACCTAGGTGAAAACATGGAAAACAAGCATATTAATAACATAAAAAAAATTAGAAAATCAAGAAAATAGTAAAGAGAAATAAGTCATCCAATAGTGAAAACCACTTCGGTGACGCTTTGGATAAGTACCATGGTGAAAACCTGGTAAACAGGTGCGATGTGTAGTTGACTCTGCTCCTTTGTCTATCATTATTCTAATCTGACTTCCATGTACATATCGCTTATCCATGTACATATTATCTAATCCCTATATGTCTCACCTATATCTTCTCCATCGCTTACATACCATTCATAATAAAATAGTAGTCATTCATAACTTGGAACGATTGACATTGAGTGCATTTCATATCCCCCCATCATCCTATTCATAATCAATTAGTCTTATACTCGACTGGGAAAAGCTTGACTTGGATCATATTGGTTCTTACATTGGCTATCCTAAAGACATAAAACTATTGAAATTCTAAAAAATTACAAAATGTCCTGAGAAAATCCAAAAACATAAAAAAAAAATTAAAAGAGAAAAAAAATCAAAACATATAAAAAACCCAAAAATAGAGTTAGAGTCAGTCGCACTTGTTAGTCTTTGTCATTTGTTGAACTATGTTGCCTCTACGACTGGACGTAGGAAAGGCCATATACCAATGTTCCCCCAAGGCATTAGGTCAGTCCTTTTAGGTTCGTCTGTATAAAATCATGATTCAATCCATATGTCTATATGACAAGGTCATTGGTCATGTTGAGCTACAAGTTCTCTATGTGTATAATATAGGAAAGGCCATCAATCGACAAGCCCCCAAGGCTACACTAGGTTAGTCCATTAGGGTTTGTCACATGCACTACCACACACATCAGATATCTTCATACAAATCAATATTTCTATAGTTAGTATTGTGATTCAAAGTCTAGTCTAACTACGAGGTCTCTACATGTATAACGTAGGAAAGGCCATCAATCGATGAGCCCCTAGGGTGCACTAGGTTAGTCCTTTAGGGTTCGTTGTTGCACATAGTAAATTTTCAACATACCATATCAAGTCATGCAATCAACAAGATGAACAAGTCAACAATGTCATCATGTCAAATCAAACAAATTGTCAAAGCAACAAACAAAAAAAATCAACTTAAGTCTTCTACGGGATGTGTCCTTCCTAAAAAATAGATATTAGAAAAACAAATCAACTTATGTTTGCTACAAGATGTGTCCTTCCTGAAAATAGATATCAGGAAATTAATCAACCTAGGTCTTATTTAGGATGAGTCCTTCCTAAATACAGACATTTTCAAACAATCAACATGACCTTACACAAGTTATCACATCAACAACATCAAACTCAACGTCTTATATGATACGTGTCTTTCTGAAACTAGGCTTTTGTCGTGCCTTATATAGATAGTCACAAACTCAAAACTAGACTCAACATCTTATACGGTATGTGTCTTTCCTGAAATCGGGTCTTATCCATCAAACATCTTATCAATCAAAACAATCAAACAAAAAAATCACATTTTGGAAAATAATTTAACTAGCTTTGACTTTGTGGCTTATTTATCTTATCATTTCATTTGACTTTATGATTGGAATCTTGTTACTAGCTTTCTAAAGGATGTCCCATGAAGGATTTGGAGAAGTAGCGATGTATCGGTATTCTATTTTCTTTGACTGTTGTTTGTCGAATGTCTTTTAAATTTTATTTTTGAGTCATGTTACTAGTTTTCTCAAGGATGTCCCATGAAGGATTTAGAGGAGCGATGACGTCTCATGACCCGTCTTTTATTTGTTTGTTGTCTATGGTTTGTCTTGACAAAAATACTGGGGAAATTGTGCCCTTTGTATGAGTTAAGATAATCCTTGTCTACGACTGTCTGTTGTTAGTAGGTGGATGACCTTGCACACCTTGATCTATGTCATATCATGTTATTTGTCTCCATTTGTATTAGTTACTACCCAATGATGATAAAGTGCAAAGCCTTTTGTGATCTGGAAAAATATTGAAGATTTCTAATACTAACAATCATTTCTTTTATTATTCATCTTCTTTTCGCACTAACATTTCTTCTTTCTTGCATTATGATGGAGTCCTGTGACACAAAAAAATATAAAGCATCCTGCATATGAATTCATGTTAGAAAAATCATGTAAATATCATACATATAACTAGCATTACAAAAACACAAAAAACATAGGCATCTAATATATTTAGGAAATCATGCCATCATAGGAATTCATCATCATAGATTACATAACATTAGCATTACATGTACATAACAAGTGTAAATATATGTATCACATTACATCCATCATCATTAAACATATAGCATCACATAAACATCACATTGAATCTCGTAATCATAAATTGCATACATAACATCCACTTATACCATAAGAAATCAATGCAAACATCATCACATAGAATTAACATCACATCATAAGCTGCATAAACACATTATAATGTAGATATGATCATCCATAACATAGGAATATCATATAGACATAACATGAATAAATAAAAGACTACATAATCAAAATAGAATTGCATATCATAGGAATCGCCGCCAAAATCATATATATTTATATCACTCAAAAAGTGTCACATCACAATGTCATAATGTATCAATAAAAATGAATCTCACAAGTTATATGATCAAAATACAATGTCTCAATAAATATAAATACATGTCCCTATCTGAAACTCCCACTGCTACCATGACCATAATGTTAAGGTGAATGATGGTGGGATCTTGATGACCTGTGTGTAGAAGGAGGCCTGTCGTATGGTCCAAATCTATGAGGTCAATCGACCCCCTCTGTACTCACATTCCTGCTCTAAGTCCTACTCCAGGACCTACTACTCTGTGCTTGTGAGTAGCTAGGAGCCTATTTCTCAGGAGGAACCTCTGCCTCATATAGGTTCCTGTAATATCTCTCCCTGTCACCAGCTCTAACCAACTCCCGTGTAAAATTTGTCAATGGCCCACTACAAAGAGTTGTAATCTATGTGAACCTCTGCTTAGTCTTCAATCTCCAAGCTATGGCCTGATCTCTATCCAGATATGCTTTGTCTCTCTCCATCACAACTGAATCTCACTCTCCCATCAATGCCCTTATTCTCCTCCAGAGACACTACCTAGGCTCGTAAATCTGCTACCTCCTGATCAACAAGACCTATGTCATCCTATCATGGCCACTCCATCCCATCATCCTCCCACTCCTCCACAATGATGTATCAGATCTCATGCTCCTGGTCATCCATCTCCTCCTCCTCATCATTGTCCTAGTAGCCAACGAACAAACCAAGAGCATCTACCTCTGTCTCCTCCCTACCCACATCCTCCTCTACATGATTTTATAGAATGTCCTCCTTCCCCGTATGTTCCTCTCCACTGACCTCAACATGAACCTCCTCCTCACCTCCACCAACTCTGATCATGGGAACATCCTCTCCCTCCCTCTCCTCCTTGCGAATAGGTTACAAATGTGAACCTCCTCCTCCATCTCAATCATCACCTCTACCACCTCTCCCACCATGACCTTTGCCTCTGCCATGTCAGCCTTGCGGTCTTTTCTCACACCTCTCAACTAGACCATCTTGGTCTAGATCTTTCAATGACACTAGCTTGTGAGTGGCCCACCAACGATCATATGCCTCTGTTGTACCTGGATCTGCTAATCTGCCTCTCCAACCCCACTATACTGGTTGTAAGGAATCAATATTTTCCTTTGTTGTCACCACCAGAATCTCTTCTCCCTACAATGTCACCTCTTTGGAAGATCTAGCATACTCTACTCAACCCCGAGGCTCATCCTAAACCATCATATCGATGGCATGTCTATAGTATCTAGTATCACCAATATGCTTCTACATGTTTTCCCCTGCATATCAGAAGGCATATGGTTATCCCTGTTGCACCTCATTTGTAATAGGAAGACAAAAAAAGACTATGTGTTCCCACACCCATTCCATCAAGAGCGTGGTACCACAACTCATAGACTGTGCTTCTGTATATGCTATATCATGTAAATGAAAGTACATGTCCAACAAACAAGGGCCCCAAGTATAAATCAGCCGCCTCTCTAACATACCTACAAGCATCTCCCCCATCCTATAGGGAATCCGTGACCTCGGTGGTCAGGAAGAACTATACCTCCAATCAATGTACACAATAGACAATCTAACCTACTGTATCTTTGTGCTAACACATGCCATCTAATCTCATTATGGTCTATCCCTAGCTATCTAATGTCCTAGTGGGAATAATATCTACACATCTCTGTGAATCCCCTCTGAGTATCATACATGACCTGGGCTCCTCTAATCGGTAATCTCAATATCATATACACATCCTCTAAGGTCACCGTCGCCTCACCAATAGGTAGATGAAATGACGATGTCTTTGAGTGCCACCTCTAGCACAATGTAGTCAATAGTTTGTGGTTTTACCGAATAGTGGGCATGAATCTCACATGGTGTAGACCCAAGTGCCATAGAAATTGTTTCTCCCTACTCTACAACTGATCATGGAAGCTGAAAGTCAATGGTCTCGACTCCCTAGTATATATCAGATCTAAAACAACCTGCGAGTCAAATGCGCCATTTCATTTTCAAATGCATTGAAAAATATCAAATGTGTCATTTAAATTTTCAAATGCATCTCAAATAACCACATGCATCAATACCATATGCAAATGCATCTAAAATAACAAATGCGATGCTATAATCTATATGCATTATGGTTAATTATAGATGTGATGCACAAAGTCATATGCATTGAAATTAAAAAACAAATGTGTACATCTGCTAAAATACCTACACTAGGCTATGATAGGAAAATACAAATCCGATATTTCGAGTGCAAATGCGTCTTGCAAATGCACATGCAGTTTTCTAAAAAAATGACATGTGACAAAAACTTGAAATAAATGCATTAAAAAGTGTGCAAATCAAAATTTCAAAAGGCAGTTTTAGATTACATACCCGGGACCCGCATCTGCAGGTTATATGAAGGTCCAGATGTGATAAGTGTGATGATGCGAGTGTGGAACTAGAGACATTGTTGCTAGAAGTCCAGAGAAAAAATCTCAAATTTCTAAACTTGGAGGGTGAAAATGAATTGGAGTTTCACCCCTTTTCTATTTATACCTAGGGTTTTGGGTGGCATTTCCTCCAACCTTGTCTATTGGCCACATAAACCTCCAACTTCTATCGATCCGTACATGTACCTAACACCTCAAAATTCATTTTTGTCAACTCCACTGCATTTTTGGCTATCAAATTGACAAATTGGGATTATTTCCAATTTTTTTGAAATTTTCAAAAAATTGTCAATTTTCCCAAGGGGGCATACCTTCACCTATTTCACACTGGGGCATGATTGGGGCATGTTTTTGATCGATTTTCTTTGACACAATGTTGAAATGACTTTGTATCAAAGAGGGGCAAAATGTAGACACTAAAATTTGGTCTAAGCCTGCGATTTCAATTTCTTCATAATTCGTATTTACATGGTCATGATTAAATAATGTTAATTATCTAATTACTTTCAAAATTCCTTTCTCATCTATTAATTAAATAAATTTTAATTATTTAATTAATTCACTTTAACATTTATTCATCTATTAATTAAATAAACTTAAATATTTAATGAATTCACATTATCTTTATTCTATCCTGATTAATTAAATAAACATTCTTTATTTAATTACATTGCTAATTAACTTTTTCCTCCTTCTTAAATTAAATAAATTATTATTTAATTTATCTTTATCGTATTTCCAACTATAATTAAATAAATACTTTAATACTTTAATTATTCATTTAACCCTTTCTTTGCTCAATTAAATAAATCTTATTTATTTAATTTACCCCTAAATGTAGAATCGTGAATTAAAAAATTATTTAGTTCATAAAAGTCTATTTTTGAAATATTCTTCTATATTTAGATAATTGTTTAAGTTATCCAAGTATTCATTGCCACTCGACTCGAGATCTATTTGAATCAGTCAGTTATCTGCTGATTTAATGTATGAGTGTCTTTTGCAAATAAACTCTTTGTCATAACCATTCAGTTATCTAGTTAATATGCTTATGCATGTACACATTTATTAATTAAATATCTTTATTTAATTAATTAATTTATGCATGAGTTTGAACAAATCATTTCTATTATTCTATCTTTATCCTTTCCATTCAAACATTATTCTTCTACTTTTGAATACTCTCAACCTGAGATTAAATCATTATTTAATATTTATCTCTATTCTTAGGTTTTATCACTCATGTCAGTACTAACAGTTATCATAGTGCATGTCAAATCCTTTAATCTAGATCAGACGTTTATCTTTCAATCTTAGCCTCTCATTCAAATGATCAATTTTCTATAAATTGATCTAGCTTTCATCATTGTCTCTCCTCCTGAAATTGTATGTCTTTTGGAGCACTTGTTAATCTTCAATATTTTTCTATAATCACATGCATCAAGGCTATACTTAGACACAATACTGAAAATCTAAGGGGAAGAATACCAACACGACAAAATGGATAAGGACAACAGAGGTTATCCATGGAGTTACATTGATCTTTGGTGAGATTGTTTAATGGTTTAGCTATTTCCTTTGTTCTTTGTTGTTTAACTTTAGATTACATTATAGTTTTATTGCTATTGTTAATGCTTTCATTTTCACTATTTTCATGATGTTACACAAATAAATACATTAAATTACATAAAATAAATCAATGTGGTTGACCTATTGATTTTAATGTTTATATTCTCTCCTAGCCAACCTAATTGATGTTTTGAGGTCTTGTGGTGGATATAAATGCAAGTACATTACAGATACAAATGTATGGATGTCTAAACAAGTGTGAAGAAGTGTGAGTGTGGAATATATTAAATATCCAATATTAAAAGTGTCAAATTGTGTGAAAAAATATTAAATCTTTTTTAATGTATCAGTCAACAGAGTGTTGTTTTGACAAATATTATAATTTTCTCTAAATCTTTTTGTATCTTGCATTGAGATAGTGAATCTCATCAAGTCCTCTATATCTCTCCCCTAGGTTTGTTCACCTCTTCTTTGCAAGTCCTTTGTATGTTTCTCTTAGGTAGTGTGCCTTAGTTTGCAAGTCCTTTTTGGTAGTGATTCTTTATATTGTGAATTAATTATCACTGTTGTTTTTCCCTCATTGGTTTTTCCATGTAAATATTGTGTCAACTTGTGGAGGTGTTTTTCCTATTGTTTTCATTATTGTTGATCTGGTTAAGGATAGAATTTTTATACCTTTCATTGCTAAAGATTACTAAAATTGTAAAAAAATTAGACTACAATATCTTTCTTTACCGCTAATCTATTTAAGGGTTTATATTTAGTTAATAAGTATTGCTCTAAAGAGTTCAAGTTTCAGAGGGGTTTAAGTCTTTGTAGATATTGATTCATGGCCCCCTCTTAGTTTCTTTTTGTTTAACAATTTGTATTAGAGCTAAGTTCCTCTAAAGAAGCTTAACAACTTGACGTAAATATCTGGGGATAGAACATGATGGTTCATATAAGGGTCCTAGGTTTGATGGGACTAATTATGCTTTCTAGAAACTATGAATGGAAGGCCGCCTAAACTATCTTTGGTTTAGAGTTTGGTATTCATTCAAGGATGGTTATGTTGCTCCTACTACTCCTCTAATAGATCCATCTAAAATTAGGCTATATGAGTGTAATACCAAGGCTAAGAATGCTCTCTTGTGTGGGTTGGTTGATTCAAAACTTTTGAAGGTGATGAATTTTAGTTCTAATAAGGATATCCAAGGAAAGCTTGGAAACATAAAAAAAGGACACACTAAAGTGAAACAATCCAAGATGTAGATTTTTAGGAGCATATTTGATAATTTGAGGATGACAGAGGATGAAGTCGTTACAAGCTATATCCTCCAAGTACATGAAGTTGTTTTTGGCATCATCGGTCTTGGTGGAGAAGTAAAATAAAATGAGATTATGAAGAAGGTTTTGATATCTCTTCCTAAACCCTATAGTCATAAGGTGTCTTCCATTGAAGAATCTAAGGACTTGGATTAGTATTCTATGGATGAATGCTCTCACAACCTTTGAAATAAGATAATTTGATAAAGATGTCCTAAAGAAGGTGGTGGAACCCTCAAATTTTTATGTTCCACTCATTTGTGGGAATGCAATTTCCTAGGTGTCTTTTGAATTGAATTGGATTGGGGTTTAGGGTTGTATGTGAGCATTATTTTTCATTGAAGGATTTTGGCCTATGTCTTTAAACCTGGTTCCTTGGTCTATTTATCTATTGATCTGTTACTGGTTGTTTCTTGGTTATGAAAAAAACTTGAGCTATTGAATTTTGTTGAATAACTAGCCCCATATGGTTAGGTTTTCTTACACCAGATGCTAAATTTTTCCTTATGACTTGGTCCTTGATTTTCCTTTATTTTATAAGGTTCAGTGATTGACCTTATTTGGCCTTTACATCCTTTGAAATAACATGGTTTAAGTCCTTTGAGGCCTTTTTGTGTGTTGTCCTAGTAGGCCCTCTTTCTTAAAACATCTTATTGCATGTGCAAATTCCCATTCACTTAAGTGATTGTCCATCACTAAGGTTGCTTTCAATGTCGAGCTCATTACAACAATGAGCAATGGGTCCTTGTTTCCCTTTTCACCGCCTATCACTAAGACTCTTCAAGCTTCTCTCCTATTTTTCAGTGATGAGCAGTGGGTGTTCTAATGTTCTTATATTGTGCCATCATATAAGCGTTTCAAGACCTTTCCCAGTTTCTATGATGAGCGATGGAAGTGGATTGAGGAGAGCAGTGTGAATGCCATGTGTCTAAATTTCATGCTATCACAAGGGTTGGTCATCGTCGAAAGCATTTTCAATTTAAATTATATTACAATGATACGTGATTACTTGGGAATGTGTTGTGATATTGTTCGAACATCCTTATCGCCGAAATACAAATGTAACCTTGTCACATTTCTGCGATAGGCAATATGGAATATTCTTTCTAGGAAGGGTGTGTCACTCATAACCAAATTTTGGACATGAATTTGAGGTAATATTATGATGAGTGATGGGGTATGTGTTGTGTTGGTGCTCAAATCTACTATCCACTTGAATCCTAAAGGGATGTTAGGCCTAGTGATCATATTCAAGGAGAGATTTGGCTAATGAATGGGAGATTGAATTTAAAACCCACTTCTCCCCTGCACTTCAGGCTCTATTAAAACCTGGGAGGGTGATCCTAATAATGTGCTTTCAAATACTTGTGTGCCAAAGTATCAAACACACAGTGAATAGATGATTCTCCTTAAAATGTTTAACAAACAAAATACCTTAAAGGTTTGGCTAGCCTTTCTGATAGTGTCTAACTTAAACATGAGATATATTATACATTAAATTCCACACACAATGATACTGAGATAGATAAGTAAAATTTGATTTAAGATACAACTGCTCAAAAAAAATCTTAGGAAACTATAATTTTAAAGATCAATGCCTAATCCTAGGCTGGAGTAACCTAAATCAAATAATTTCCAACTTATCACAACATTCACTCTGTCATAACTATGCTTATTAGATGATGCATTACACCATTAATACTAGAAACCAAACCAGTCATAATTTATTAATACAGGTATACAGTTACACAAACCTCTGTTCATGTTCATACAATTAAATTCATTCTTTGAATGAAAGTCACAACACTGAACAAACATTCATGGAAAAACCAAAAGACAAATAACAGAAACCCTTGATTTCTTTTATTCATAATCTATGCACTCTGTACAATGGAGACAACTAACTCAGAATATATAACCATTTTCATGGAAATATAACATTGTTGTGAATAAGTTATTCATTACATGACTCAAAAAAACTTCAGAAACCTAAAACTGCACTATACATTTTAGACCCTGTTTCAAGAGTATTCCCTTGAGACATAAAAGATTGAGCAACCTCCTTTTCTGAAATAGAAATGGAAAGTGAAAAACCATAAATGGAGATTCATTGTAGACACCTGGAACATTCAAGTCCATAATCAATAACTGCCTCCACTGCTTGAAGAATCACATCTTCCCTTGCATTTCCGCTTCATCATTCACTTGTAATAGAAAGATATTCCATTCTCTATGAGAAACTTTCACTTCATCCATTTACCCGGTAGATGAAAACTTGCTTCATTTTACCCATGAAAATCACTTTACTTTGTTGTAGAAAATTCCTCTTATTTCAGCATTTTTTACTTCACTGTCTTGTAGTAGTCTCCATAAAATATTTTACTTCGAGTAAATAAATTTTTTGATTTTAATTATGAAGGCATAAAAATCATTTTACTGGGCTACAAATAAAAACTATTGGCCCATGCCTTTACACTTTAATTTACCTTCTATTTAAAGATTTGTTTTTAAATGTTGAAGTAAAATATTAAATTTTATTAGGTAGATAGAGACCTTTTACCAAGCAATCTCTATTGATATATTTCCACCGTGAAAAATTTCATCAAATAATGCAATTGGACATTTTCTACTGGCAGGCCCCACCACATTATTTACTCCAACATTTCCCTAGCACCATTGCATATCACTCATAAGATGAGGAAAAATAAAACAAATTAGCAATGAACAATATTCATTCTATTCTCCTAAATCCTTCGTTCTTTCCCAACAATATAAAGCTTTTTATATTTGTACTTTATTGCCCATCATTTTAATTTCCAACAACAAATAAATTTTTTATTCTATTTGTGAAGTCTTTGTTTTCATGTCGGGCAATTTAAATTTCATTACCTGTATTTCACTTTATTTCCCCAATAACTCAAAGATTCACTTTATTTACTTAGTGGAGGCTTTACAAATTTTATCGGGTTGTGAAAAAACCTTATTCCCATGAATTTTCTTCACACATCTCCAATTTGGTATGAGAAATGAAAATAAAATCAACCATGGGCAATATAAAGGTCTTGACATCGCGTATCGTGAATGCAGGAAAGAAAAGAACAATAGATTAGCGATGGGTGATATCATGTTTTGGAGCTTCTCGATGAACTATCAAGGATTTAATTAAATTTTTTATCTAATGCAAAAACCATTTACCTATGCATTATTCTTCACATAATTTTTCACCATTAAAATAACCCCGAAATGATAATATTTCAAATTACCATGGGCCCACCATTCCTCTGTTACTTTGAACCTTGTCGTTATACCATCACACATCTCTCATGTGAGGAGAGAAAATAAAATGAAATCAGTGATGGGCGATGAAACATCACTCCATCGCTAATACATTTTGGAAACTGTAAAACCAAACAATTATGTGTGATGGACACAATAACCATCGCCCATCGCTAATTTGTTTCTTCACTCTAGATTGAAAATGGTGACACACGATGCCTGCTGAGAACTTTTAAAAAATTATTAAAACTTGTATTTTGCTACAAAGCTTTAATTAACATGCCCAAATGAAGACTCATCATTGGAAAACATTGCATCTCTAATTTGTTTCTTCATTTTCACTTCAAACTGGTGATGGGCAATGTGTTTTTTCTTGCAACTGTGAAAGTCGTGAAAGCCGCCTCCAGACAAATCAAAAGCAAGAATTAAACTTGTTTGTCCTCCAAAACATTTGAAATTCATTTTATGTTTTCCCTAAATGCCCCTTTACATTTTCCCAATATTTAAAATATTCACAATATTTTAAATATTAACATTTGAAAAAATTATAAAATGGGCAAATTTTAATTACACATGCGACCCATTCAGAGGAAATTCACTGCGAGCAAATTGGGACACCTGGAGCTAAATTTTTTCGCATGTGGCCATAATCAATTATTTAGAGAAAACCCATTTCCTCAAAATTTTCCCAGCCCTTAAAATTCAAGTACCTCCTTTGTAAACTGGCCCTCAGGACATGTTCACCACACCCGAAATGCATTAAAATAACACATCATATGACCTCTGTTTTTGATGAAAATGGAGTTGTATAGGTTTTAGACCAAAAAAAGAAATGGGTTGTCCTTAGATTTTCAAAATTTGAAATTTTTTGAAACACCAATTTTGGTCATGTTGCAGTCAGAAAAGGATTAGTTAACCCATCAAAGCTCATCTAGGATTCATGAAACTGAGCATGCATGTGACCATTTGAACCAAAAAATTAGTGCAAAAAATGGAATGGAAAAATTCTTCTTGAGGTGCAAAATATTAAATGCCAAAATGGCCTACTTAGACATTTCTTCCATTTCACCCATCAGAAACCAACTCGAGCACACCAAGTCCCTCCTGGGAGTTTTCTACTAGACACACTAAATCACTTAGGTACATTGAGCATGTGTGCAAGATGGATTCCATTCAATCCAAATTCTTCAAAAGATATTAATGGTCAAAGATAACCACTTTGAATCATTCTGAAAATGCAGGTGTAAAAGTGAACAAACTGCATTTGCTTTTGACCTGGTAAAAATATCAAATCTAATCATGAGACTCTGAAACTAAACCATGAAGCATATGAATATGGGGGGAATGGAGAGGACCAATATTTTTATCTTGAACATCACCAAATTGCAAAATATCAACTCGAATAGGAGGCCACTTCGTAGAACTGAGAGTCCACAAACAACAAAACAGTCCCAAAACCTTCCAACTTTGTGCTTCAAAACCTTGCCAAAACTCATCATGGGAAGCTGAAAACTAACATGCATGTTACCATATGTCAACTCAATATATCTGCCAGGGGGTTTGGCATTAAAATCATATGGCTTCAAATTATGACCTTTCAAAGTAGGTCAGTTGGGCAGATTTTTTAGGTGCACTTCTAATTGTGCAAATCAACTTTTTTCATCATGGGCACACAAAATTTGAAAATTTTGAAGGTAGCAACATGTTATATTGTGGTTTAGTGGATGGATACATGGTAAGTGCTTAGGATTCCATTTTTTTTAAAATCATCATTGTAAAAAGCATGGGAGATGGTAAAGGAGGATTGTTGATCATGTTTTAAATCCAGAAGATTGATGAATGGGGTTCAAACCAGAATGACTACTTGTTAGCTCTCTCAAGAAAATAATCCATCAACCATTAATGGTGAATACACTTCAATTTTGGGGTCTTAAGGAGGTTGTTGAGTACTTTCTTTTACAATTGTGTTGGACACAAGTAGAGAAACCAACTGAGAAGAGAAGTGATGAAAGAAAAGCTCCTAATAAGGTGAATCTGAGGAACAACCAACTATTCTCCTAGGTAAGTTAATCCCTTGGCCCCTGTGGTGGTTTATGCATTGAGTAGTTTGGGAATTGGGTAATTGGCTAGGGTTTGTGATCAAAGTCATCATTCTTGTTTTCTCAGAAGGAATGAAGTTGTTACTCATAGGGTTTGGGTTAGATAAGATAGAATTATTATTTTTATTTCGAACCCTATGAATTTAAGGAGCTTAAGGTGTAATATATTATTATTTGGAAAACCCTAATTTTACTGCAAAGTAATAATGAGTGAACCTAGTGGGTCTAGAGCTATAACTAAAAGAAAACCTACTCAGAAATGGGTTAATAGATCCAAACCCTAGGATGACCATCCCAAGCCTCAAGTAATAAGAGTACCAAAAAAGAAAATAACTATAAAGAAGGATAGTCCTAGGTTCATGGAGGAACCCTCTAAGGACTCAACTAAGGAGGTAAAGAAGAAGGTGGGGAAGAGAAAGACTGGTGAGGGTATTTTGACTACCCATTTTGAGGATTCTGGCTCTGGGATTTGTGATATTGTAGTGCTAAAAAGTGGTTGGGATTTGTTTTACTATGCTTTCAAAAGAAGAAATGCTAACTTCCATACTTGCAAGATATGGCCATGTCACATAGGCAAGTTGGTTTGCCCGTATGTTTTTGTGGAGGTAGACTTGATGTTGGAATTGTCTAGGTGCTATGACCCATTAGACAAAACAATTAACAGATTCCCTGACTTTTTTCCCATCTTGGAAATCTCAACAAGCCAGATAATGGAAGTATTTCAACTAAATCCATCTACCTCTAAATACATTAATTTCCACAAGTTGTACAATGAGTATGAACAAAATAAATTTTGGTACATTAATTTTGGATGTTGTGGTTGCGTTGCTGATATGTGGTTGTCATTGATGTCAACACTATTGGCCTTGAAAACTTTAGGAGCTGTATATGTCGAGGATATTGAGAAAATTGTAATAAAATAAGTTGCAAGTTGTTAGTGGTGAAGTGAAGTTGAGTTTGTTGGTTAGTTTAGTACATTGATGTTCAGAGGTTGTGGATTAAACAGGTGTTTTTCAAGTATATCTATTTTATCCATGTTAAGTTTTAGAGATCCACATGAAGATTTGATTGAGTTATGAGTAGTTGTGTTCTGACAGTCATTATGTTGCTTCAGTTGGTGTTCCTAAATGAAGTTGATGTGATTTTTGTAAGTTCAGCTGCTATGGATGCTTCTTTGGTGATTCATGATGTTTGTGGATGTTTCTAGATCATGCTCTATCTATGTTGCTCATCTACATTGATCGTTATGCTTGCGATTAGAGATTTTCTCTTGCGTGTTCATGCTTTTCATGTTCTTGGTTGACAAGGTGTTGTAGCATGTTGTGGATCTTCGAGGAATAATTTTTGAAGGTGTTTTCATGTTTGAATATTTTTTTTTGGGTCTTCATTATGTTGTGGCCGAAATTGGTAAGTTCGCATTGAAAATTATTTATTGTTTTGGGCTGACAGTTTGCATATGTTTTATTATTTTGTTGAGGCCGACATGTAGCAATGTAATCTCTTGTTGTGGATATATATGAGCGATTGTTTATTCCATTTGAAGGTGTGCTTGAGTATGAGATGTACAAATAATGTCCTAATCATTTGAAGGTATAAATAGAGTGTGAAGAAGTGTTCATGTGCTTAACCGAAATTGTAATCAGGCATTATCAAATGCTATTTTCTCAGTTCAAAATCTTGTGGATGTAATCCAAATATTTCTATAAGATAGTGTGTCTTCTTTTTGGCAGTAAGCCTTTTTGTATTTGAGCAATGAGCTCTATGCAGTGTGCCTAAATGCAAGTTCATTCCCCATTTATTCTTCTTTATACTTTTAATAGGGTATAATCTTGTGGACTAACCTCCACCATAGTTTTTCCCCTAACAAGGTTTCCACATAAAAAATCTTGGTGTTATGTGTGTTTCTGATGTGTTGTTGATTTATGCTTTCATGGTTATTAATCATATTTGAGAATAAGGTTAATAAGTTTGATAATTTTAAATTTCTGGGACAACTGATTCACTCCCCCCCCTTCTCAGTTGTCTTCCCTTGTGTTGCCAACAATTGGTATCAGAGCAGGTTCCTTGGAAGAAGTTTAATAGATTGAGGTGATCCAAGATGGCAACATACAAGAAGGATAGTCTAATATTTTATGGAAAAAATTATTCTTTGTGGAAGGCTCAAATGGAGTGTCATCTGAGATGCATTGGTGAACCCTATTGTAACATTACAAAGTATAGGTATGTTATCCCACAAAATGGTCCTTCTACTACTGCTAAGATTAAGGATGCTAAATACAATATCAAGGCTAGGGAAGCTTTGTTGAGTGCTTTAACTAATTCTTAGATGAAAAATGTTATGGATCTGATGACTGCTTATGAGATCTGGAAAAAGTTGGAGACTTTGTATGAAGGCGATGCTAATGTGAAGATTGCTAAGTTTCAAAGTCTGAAAGGGAAATATGAAATGTTGAAAATGGGCGATGATGAGAACTTACTTCTTTCATGCAAAGAGTGAATGAACTTGTGTGTGGTATCACATGTGTTGGTGGATGATTTGAAGAATCATAGATTGTTGCTAAAGTGCTTAGATCCTTGCCTGCTACATACAAATTCAAAGCTACTGCTACTGAGGAGCTCCAGACTATAACAAATGTAACCAGAGAGATGTTGATTGGCAAGCTTACTGCTGTTGAGTTGAGTGAATTTGGTGATGCTCTTCCTAAGGTAGAATCTACATTCAAGGATACTACCTTCAGAAAAGATAAGTAGAGATATGATCTGGGAGAAAGTTCTTCTAGAAAGGTATTCAGGTATGAGGAGGAAATGAGAGAGATTGAAGAAAAGGAGAGAAAACTAGAGGATCTTGAAGCACTTATTCTCAAAAGGGAAGCCAAAGGAGAAGGTAAGTATAAAGGAAAATTTCCTATTAAATTATTTTCTTGCAATAAGATAGGTCATTTTGCATCAAGGTGTCCGAAAAGAGTTCCTAAGCCAAGACCTAACAAGCATATATTTCAAAGAAAGTGCTATTATGTTGCTGATGAAGGTGTGACAAATGGTGAATTTGATAAAGGGAATGTAAGTGAGGATGAATGGGTATTTATTGCTATCAAGGAAAATGATCTTTCCCCTATTGAATCTGTTAGTTTCTCAAATGTGGAGAAAGCTCTAGTGGCCAGAGTTGAAGAAAAAGATGAATGGGTGATTGACAGTTGATGCTCTCATCACATGACATGTGATAAATGTAAATTTGTCAGCCTGGAAAAGTATGATGGTGGTGTTGTAAGATTTGGTGATGACAAAGCTGGTGTAATCCGTCGAAGAGGATCCATTTCTCTTGATGGAAAGAATAATACCAATGATTTCCTTTATGTTGAAGGTTTGAAGCATAATCTCGAGTGTTGGATAGATGGTTGACAAGGGATACAATATTCAATTCAAGAATGGAAAGTGTAGAATATTGGGAAGTTCCAGAAATGTGATTGATTCAGGTACAAAAACAAAAGGTAACATTTTTCACCTGAATGCTACTGGTAAAAGTTTTCTGATTGCTCAAGTTGATGAAAGTTGGTTGTGGCATAGGAGAATGTGTCATGTAAACTTTGACAATATTGTCAAGATAAGTTCTACTCAAGTAGTGAGAGATCTTCCTAAGTTGGTAAAGCCTACTAATACTATATTCAAGGAATGTTAGTTAGGGAAGAAAACTAGAATTTCATTTCAAAGCAAACAACATTGTTCAAATGAAGTGTTGGAGCTTGTGTATACTGACTTGTGTGGTCCTTCTAGAGTCAGAAGTTTACAAGGAGATAGGTACTTCATGTTACTTATTGATGATTACTCTAGATTGATGTGGGTTACTTTCTTAAGGGAAAAATCTGAAGCTATGGAGAAATTCAAGATTTTTAAGGCTATGGTTGAGACAAAGAGAGGTCTGAAGATTAAATTTCTGAGATCATATAGAGGTGGTGAATTCAATTCCCATGATTTTAATTCTTTTTGTGAAGTGCATGGGATAAAGAGAAAATTATCTGCCCCGTGGACCCCTCAACAAAATGGAGTTCTGGAAAGGAAGAATAGGAAAATTCAAGATGTTGCTAGGAGTATGATGCTCGAAGGAAATGTTCCTCATATCTATTAGAGAGAAGTTGTGAGTCATGCTATTTACATCCTCAACCGGGTACAAGTCAAAGGTGATACTAGTAAGAATCCTTTTGATCTATGGTCTAGTCATAAGCCTACTATTAGATATTTTAAAATATTTGGGAGTAAATGCTATATCAAAAGAGATGAAGATATAGGAAATTTTGATGCTAGGAGTGATGAAGAAATCTTTGTTGGTTATTCTACTAAGAGTAAGGCCTACTAGTGCTACAACAAGAGATTGAGGAAAGTAGTTGAAAGTGAAAATGTCAAGGTTGATGAAGACATAACTAGACCATCCAGACCTGTGGATATGATTCAGATGATCAGAATAATAGTTCTATCACAAGAAAGAAAGTTTAGACTTCAAGTCAAGTTCAGATCATTCCGGTGAATCAAGAAAATTAAGAGGAAGGAACTAGTGAAAGTGTAGAAGAAAGATCACAAGAGCCAGAATTTCAAGAACATCCTAAGACTCCAAGGTATGTAAGACTAAATCATTTAGAAGATTATATTATAGATGATAAGAACAAAGGTGTTCAGACTAGGAGAAAAATTGTAGAAGAATACTGTTTGATTTCAAAGACTGAGCCTAATAGTGTTAATGAAGCATGCAAAGATGAACATTGGGTGGAAGCAATCAAAGAAGAACTACAACAAATTGAGAAGAATAATACATGGATTCTTGTTCCTAGACCGAAGGACAAAAATTTAATTCAAAATAAATGGGGGGTGTTTAGAAACAAGATGAATGAGCAAGGTGAAGTTGTTAGAAACAAAGCAAGATTTGTGTGTAAAGGATATTCTCATATGGAAGGAATTGACTTTGAAGAAACTTTTTCCCATATTGATAGGATTGAAGAATACTATTTGATTTCAATGACTGAGCCTAATAATGTTAATGAAGCATGCAAAGATGAACATTGGGTGGAAGAAATGAAAGAATAACTACAACAAATTGAGAAGAATAATACATGGATTCTTGTTCCTAGACCTAAGGAAAAAAATGTAATTCAAACTAAATGGGGGGTCTTTAGAAATAAGATGAATGAGCAAGGTGAAGTTGTTAGAAACAAAGAAAGATTTGTGTGTAGAGGATATTCTCAAATGGAAGGAATTGACTTTGAAGAAACTTTTTCCCATGTTGCTAAGATTGAAGATATGGGACTATTTCTTGCTTATGCTGCTTACAAAAACTACAAGGTTTATCAGATGGATGTCAAGTCAATATTTCTAAATGTCAAATTGGAAGAAGTGTATGTTGAGAAACCTAGTGGATTTCAATTGACTGATCAGGGAGATATGGTTTTCCGATTGAAGGAAGAATTGTATGGACTTAAGCAAGCCCCAAGAGCATGGTATGCTAGATTGGACAAGTATTTGTTGAATCTTGGATTTAATAAAGGTACTGCTAATAGTAAATTGTATTTCAAGATTGATGATGATAAAGATTTTATTGGTGAAGTCTTTGTTGATGATATCATTTTTGGAGGAGATGATAATTTGTGCATGAAGTTTGATAATGAGATGTAGAATGAGTTTGAGATGTCTATGATTGGTGGTATACAATTCTTTTTGGGATTGAAAATTACTCAGCTAGATAAAGGGATCTTTATATCTCAGTCCAAGTATGTGAAAGAATTGCTAAAGAAGTTTGGTATGGAAGATTCAAAGCTAGTTGGTACACCTATGGTGACTGGATGAAACTTGACACAAGATGATGATTATCCTAAAGAAAATCAGACTAGATATAGATCGATGATTGGTGGATTGCTCTACTTGACTCAAGCTACACCCGATATCATGAATGTTGTATGCATTGTTGCAAGATTTCAAGCTGATCCTAAGGAATCTCATCTGACTGTTGTGAAGAGGATTTTTAGATACTTGAAGGGGATAGTTGATTTTGGCCTATGGTATCTTAAAGATGATGATCTTACTTTAAGTGCCTTTATTGATGTTGATTGGATAGGAGATGTGAATGACAAAAAGAGTACTAGTGGTGGTGCATTTTTCTTGGGTAAGAAGCTAATTTCATGGTTAAGAAGAAGAATGTTATTTCTTTATCTACTGTAGAGGAAAAATACATTGTTGTTGCTAATAATTGTACTCAAGTATTATGGATGAAGCAAATGTTGAAAGATATCAGAGTTTTGTATGATGAACCTATTGCTATATTCTATGATAATTCAAGTGCAATTAACATTTCTAAGAATCCAACGTTGCATTCAAAGACCAAGCATATATCTATCAAGTTTCACTTTTTGAGAGAGAAGGTGAGTGAAAATGAAGTCAGATTGGAGTATGTGCCTACTAAGGAATAGATTGTAGATATCTTTACCAAATAGTTTCCTAAGGATACTTTTGAGTATCTCAGAGGGAAACTAGGGGTGATTACCCCTCCTAATTAGAACTAAGATTCATTGACTTGCATCAATCCACCCATTTCATAGTCATATATTGATCCAGATTGATGTTGCGGTGGCTGCTACACAGAGGGAGTAGTTAGATGTTTAGATATGTGGTTCAGAGCTTGCGTGGAGAAAAGAGATCTTTGTCATTGATGTCAAAGGGGAAGAAGAGTCATGTCAAAAAATATGAATTATCTAGGGAGAAGATTCATGTGGGGAGAAAATTCATGTGAAATAATTGAAGAGAAAAGAGTCAGAACCTAAGGGGGAGTAAGTGCTAAAGATAGTTGCGTTGATGGTGGTTTTTTTCACATCATGTGTTGCCATCACTGCCAAAGGGGGAGATTGATGGATGTTTTGGTTTTGTTTCTGATATGTGGTTGTCATTGATGTCAACACTATTGGCCTTGAAGACATTAGGAGTTGTACATGTCAAGGATATTGAGAAAATTGTAATAAAATAAGTTGCAGGTTGTCAGTGGTGAAGGGAAGTTCAGTTTGTTGGTTAGTTCAGTATGTTGATGATCAGAGGTTGTGGATTAAAAGTTTATTTGTTAAGTATATCTAGTTTATCCATGTTAAGTTGTAGAGATCCACATGAAGATTTGATAGAGTTATGAGCAGTTGTGTTTTGGTAGTCATTATGTTGCTTCAATTGGTGTTCCTGAATGAAGATGATATGATTTTAGTAGGTTTAGTTGTTGTGGATGCTTCTTTGGTGATTCATGATGTTTTTGGATGTTTCTAGATTGTCCTCTATCTATGTTTCTCATCTACATTGATCATTTTTCTCGCAATTAGAGATTTTCTCTTGCGTGTTCATGTTTTTCATGTTCTTGGTTGACAAGGTGTTGTAGTGTGTTGTGGATCTTCGAGGAATAATATTTGAAGTTGTTTTCATGTTTGAATATTTTTTTTTGGGTATTCATTATGTTGTGGCTGACATTGGTTGATTCACATTGAAAATTATTTATTGTTTTGGGCCGACAGTTTGCATATGTTTTATTATTTTGTTGAGGCCGACATGTAGCAATGTAATCTCTTGTTGCGGATATATATGAGCGATTATTTATTCCATTTGAAGGCATTCTTATGTATGAGATGTGTGAATAATGTCCTAATCATTTGAAGGAAGAAGCAAAGTGTGAACAAGAGTGAGCAGAGTGTGAAGAAGTTTTCACGTGCTTAACCGAAACTGTAATAAGGCATTAGTAGATGCTATTTTCTCAGTTCAAAATCTTGTGGATGTAATCCAAATATTTTTGTAAGATAGTGTGTCTTCTTTTGGGCAGTAAGCTTTTTTTATATTTGAGCAGTGAGCTCTAGGTAGTGTGCCTAAATGAAAGTACATTCCCCATTTATTCTTCTTTATACTTTTAATAGGGTATAATCTTGTGGACTAACCTCCACCATGGTTTTTACCTAATAGGGTTTCCACGTAAAAAATATTGTTGTTATGTTTGTTTCTGATGTGTTGTTGATTTATGCTTTCATGGTTATTGGTCAGATTTGAGAATAAGGTTAATAAGTTTGATAAGTTTAAATTTCTAGGACAATTGATTCACCCTCCCCTCTTAGTTGTCTACTCTTGTGTTGCCAACATGTGCATTGTCCAAATTCTTATTACAATATGTTTTGCAATGCTTTCAAATTATTGGTGCTTGAGTAGCTAGGTTGAAGCCCACACAAATAATTTTAGAAGGTGTCAAAGAGATGCTAAGGACATTGGAGTATGAGGAGGACACTAAACACAAATTCAGTTGGGGAGACTAGTACCTTCATACCAATTACACAACAATCAGGGTTTATGGAACCCTAATGCCACCTTACAAATTGCCAATTTATGTGTCAAAAAGACAAGCATTTATGGAAACAATGTGACAGATGGATGGCCTGGAAAAGGACCACTTTATAAAGACAATAAAAGCATCCCTTGTGAACCTTGATGTGGAGTTTTTGTACTTTAGCTGCACCTCAAAGAAGGGTATTGAGAGGTTAGGATCTCTTCTGAAAAATTACAAGTTAAGTCAAGAGGTCAGTAGATTTAGTGACCCTGAGGGGGTGATCTCTGCTAAAATAAGAGCTAGGGAATTGGAAGGAAAGCCCCATCAGCTCCTCTTTCAGGAGGATGTGATCAATAATTTATCTACTGATGAATAAGTTAATGCAAGGAAGAATGCATGGAGAAATATATGTGTAATTAAAGAGAAGATGCTAAAGAAGAGCCCTTTCTATGTTAATCCTTATTTAGAAGTGGAAGATAAATTTGTGAAGGAAAAATTAATGCTTGGTGACTTCAGTGACAAAAGCTTCTTTGAGAAAGTAAAGCAGGCTGAGGTTAAAGCCAAGGTGACCAAGGAGAATAATGATGCTCAGATAGTGAACCAACTAGCTCAATCTTCTGCTCCAAGCATCCATATGCAAGCAAGAGAGATGAGTGGATAGCCTACAGTCACTCCATTAGTGACTTAATCAGAGAGATAGCAAATTGGTGAGGCTCAAGTCCCAGAGGAATCTGGAGAGCACATTCCCATGGAGTAGGAAGTGGATCAACATTTCCCTAAAGATAGGGATGATGCATTGAATATAATGGTTCCCCCTAATAGGGTTGTAAAGAGGGTATACAATGAGGCTAAGGATGATGATGCCAAAATAAAAGCCTATGCTTACTTTATGTGTGACAATACTTTTTTCAAGACCAAAGAATTTAGGGAGTTTATCATCCATGTCGTAAGCTCTGACATTAAAAGAAGAATTGAATAAGTGAAGGAGAAAGTTGACCCCTCCTTGCAAGAAGAAGCTGAAAAGGAGGAGGAAAATAAAATAATACAAGAAATTGCTAGCATGTCACTAGAAGAAGCAAGGGCATTAGTGAAAGGAATTGGAGCACTCTTGTTTCCTGAAAGTGACATATCATCTACTATTGTGCTAGTTGCAATTAGGAAGGATCCTAATTCCTCTGTCTCGTAGGAGGTTTTTGACAGTAAGATCTTTGGCTCAATTTTTAGCACCAAGTTGCATAATATGTGTGTGAGAATTGTGGAAATATTATTAAATCAACACAAACCTTAATGAAATGAATTATATTAAAGATTCAAATCAAAGAATCTACTCTAATTTGCAACAAAATGAATCTTTTTACAATCTCATTTTCCTCTATTCTTAAAGATTCCTTTAACCTTTTGGACCTTAGATTTTTATGTGCACAAAGGCTATTATAATGAAACTTAAGAAATGAGATTAGTATTTAGCATGCAAGCTAATTAAATTCCTACATGAAACTAAATGGTAGAAATGATGATGGATAATATGATGAATGATGGATGATTATGATGAATGGTGGGTAACTATGATGAATGGAAAAACTATGGTGGATACTAAGGTAGTGATTTATATGATTCTATATATGATTCTACATATGCTAAAATGAAAATTCTAAATATACTAATCTAAAATACAACTATGATGCAAAGGATGACATAAAATGCAACTATGAAGCAAAGTGCTATTCTAAGATTTAACTATGATGCAAAACATGATATAAAATGTAACTATAATACTCCATAATCCTCCCAAGATCAAACAATAAACCTGCATGAAAACTCTCTTTAAATGTGGATGCCAAATACAAGGCCCAAGGGTTGTATTTATAGCATTTTCCAAGCATATAGTGAGGTGGCAATAATCAACAGTCCAGAATCGAATAAGAAAAATGGATGGTGAAGATGAAGAGAATTAGGATGTTGTCCCCTTGAACAAAGACAACATGCCATGTGTGTGGAAGAATCTCTTGACCAATGGGAAACATGCCATTTGGATGGAAGATTCAAGTGTGGGAAGAGAAGACCATGTACTTCCAAAATTAGTGGAAGTGTGGGAGGAATAAATCATGTGCTCCAAAATTGGTGGAAGTGTGGGAATAAAATACCATGCCATGTGTGTGGAAGAATCTCTTGACCAATTGGAAACATGTCATTTGGATGGAAGATTCAAGTGTGGGAAGAGAAGACCATGTGCTTCCAAAATTGGTGGAAGTGTGGGAAGAAAAGACCATGTGCTTTTTGAAATTGGTGGAAGTGTGGGAAGAAAAGACCATGTGCTTTTTTGAAATGAGTTGAGGATAATTCTAATTAAAAATTAGAGTTATTTATTTTCATGTGACCTTGATGAGGTGGCACACAAAAAGTTGTAGAAATGTGCTCTAATTCCTAATTGGATTTAGTGAAGATTAATTAAATAAAACAAGTTTAGGGAACCTTGTTTATTTAATTAATTTAGAAGAATAGGTTTTTGATTTGGAGAATTAGAGAGGGGTGAACAATATAAATAAATTGAGAATTTATTTGTACATAGTTGGAATATAAATCAAATAGCTAGTATTTAATTAATTGAAAGTGATGACTGTTTTTAGGTGTATACATTTTGCACCTCTTTGAAGTAATGTGTTTACACATTACTTCAGAAAAATTTGATAGCGATGCTCATAAAAGTTTTCGATGCCCCAAATGATGCCCGAGACGTTGATTTTCAAGTACTGACAGATATATGCCCCCTCAAGAGATAAATTGGTGAAGTTTGGAATTTTGATGATTGTGTGATGATGTTGTAATGATGTGATGATGATCCAACATTTTAACCAATGATACCTTGATAACAGACATGATTTATCTCTCAAGAAAGAAGATTGAGTCTGCTAGATTGATTAATTGATTAATTGATGCCTTATGTTTCCTTGTGTTTGATGTTTTTTGATCACGTTCATCCTTTGTGTTGATGATGATTGATGATGTTGATAGATTATTTGTCCATTGATCTCATGATAGGTGAGATACAATGATAGGATGATAATTGACCTCATGATAGGTGAGGATCAATTACAAGTTGATTGATTTGATAAACCTCATGATAGGGAAAGTTGATTTGATTGATGAACCTCATGATAGGTGAGGATCAATAATATATTGATGATTGACCTCATGATAGGCGAGGATCAATGATAGTTTGATTGATTGACCTCATGATAGGCGAGGTGCATTTATTGATGAACCTCATGATAAGTGAGGTTGAATTGATTGATGAACCTCATGATAGGTGAGGTTGAATTGATTGATAAGATTGTTGATTTCTGATATGTTATTGATCATAGGAGGATTTTCACATCTGGTGCAAATGGATCTGGATTTGATTGGGTGATGTGGTTTGACTTCTCTGATTGATTGATATTCCCTAGTATAGGATTGATTGATGTACTGAGACTTGATGATGTATCGAGACCCGATGTATACACTGATGATGTACCTCTTGATTTGATACATTATGATACATTTCCAGTTTTGATATTGATGTATCTCTTTATACCTTTGTATATCCTTGTACACTTTGACATCATTGTGAGGTATATGATATGCGGTGATGATTATGATCTATGTGTCTATATGATGTTTATATATGATGATGATCATGATGATTATGATGGATGCATTTGATTTCTATTTTATAATGCTATGCGATGTTCTGCATGATGGTGATATGATATGTTATGGATGCAAATGATGATGCAACTGATGTGTTATGATTCTATGATTCTTTATGAATGATGTATATATGATGGATCCTATCTCTATGTGTTTATGATGTTTATATGATGATGCTTATATGATACATGTGATGGATTTTATTATGCCAATGAAATGTGATGCATTTTATGTTTTTGTTCTTTTCTAATGCAAATAAAGATTTAATGAATGGATGAATGTATGATCATTTTATGGTTCCTAGTTTTATGTTGTTATGATATTTATATGATGATGATCATGATGATTATGCAATGATGAGAGAACAATGTGATGTATGCAATGATTGATGATTATTTATGCTTTATGGATGACGTTTTATGCTATGTGAGATGGATTTTATTATGCCAATGATGTGTGAAGTTTATACTGATTATGTATGGATGTAATGATGATGGGATGGTATTATGATTATGTGATGCAAATGACTAGATTTCTATGCTCTTAAGCTTAAATGAGTGAGTCTGTCCAACTTCCAAGAGCCGTGGGAAGGTTGTCATCAATCGATCATTTATTAAGTTAAGCTTCACAAAACCTGACATATTTACCAACTCTCTTGGAAATATGAAGAGACTCACTCATTTAAGCTTAGTGGATCACTTTCTTAATGTAACTATATGAAATGAGTTTTATTATGTAAATGAGATGTGATGCACATCTTTTTATGTTTTCTGATGCAAATATCATGATGTAATGCATTGATGGATGAATGCGAATGATGATGCAAAATGATTTGTTTTATAATGTATGAAAATGATGATACAACTGATGTGTTTTCTAAATGAGAATGATGTGTTTTTGGTAATGTCAAGTGTACTCAATCCATTGAAAAGAGATATAAACTCATTGTTGTAGCTTTGGAAACCTTATAGATATAGATGCAAGTTAACATGGATGCAATCTACTCTAACCATGTAGATCTCATATTCAAAAGTTGTCATTCGTAACAGCTGATTTGTCATTCTTTTTATCATCATTGGGCCTTTAAAATGTTGAAAGTGAGTACAAGCATCGATGGCATATTTAGACCATGATGACCTAAGTACTACTTCCATGATGTTTGATATTGAAATTTAACAGAAGCATCTACATATAATTAAACCTAGATGACCTAAGTATTGCTTACGTAAACAAACAAGAGTTAACCATTTTCCTATGCAAATTTAGAATGTCATTAGTGATACTTTGTAGAGCACATCCTGCGATAGTTTGCATAGTAATAATGATCAACTCACAGACAAAAAACAAAGAAAAATCATAATCCTTCCTGGCTCGTCTAGTTCAATACATCATCGAGGTGCTCCAAAGATATGATAGAAAAAATCAAAGTTCAACAATTGAACATTTGTGTTTGATGTGATAAAACCTTGATTCAGAAGGAACATCATCCATTTTAAATATGCTTTTGGTTTGATTGATTCGGCTATTTGATTTTGATGTTTGATGTGTTTTCGATGGTGTTTTATGTTCAATGTTTGGTTGCACTATGATCATGTTTTGGGTTGTGTTTACTACTATTGTTTGTCTATTGGTTCAAGCTCAAATTTTATTTCCCCCAGTGAGTTTAGGATTTTTCCCCTAGTCTAGGGTGAGACACGACGATGATGCCATGATATGTACATGGTGCTTTCCGAGGATAGGTAGATGGATGGCGAAAGTGAATGACGAAAGAAAATGGTTGGCATGCTCAAATATATGGAAAAGATAGCCTATCACAAATAGCGCCTGTTGCCAGGTTTTCACTAGTTTTTATTGCACTTTTTTTAGATTTTTAATTTTTTTTATATTTTTCTCTTTTTTTTTTTTTTTTTGATCTTTTTTTTCTTTTTTGTTAGTTTCCAAGATGCCTATTTTCTAGGTTTTCATCAAGGAAACCATTTTTTTAGGACATTTTCTAATGTTTTTGGTATTTTTTCAGGACTTTTTTTGATGAAATGATATGATATGACTATTTGAAGGAACAAGATGCCCCACAATAGAGGTATTGCAACCATGGATAAATGATAGATCAAAATGAAAGATTCATTGCAAAACATGTCACACAAGCAACATGTCTCTTGTCAAAAGATGATAGTGGTTGATTGATTAAGATTCCAAGAATCATTGATTCCATAAGGGATGACGATGATAAGTACTTAGGATCACTGATTTCCTCTAAGTACAATAAGATTGATTATTGTTGATGATTGATTTGACAAAATATATGAGGATTGGATAATGTTTTACAACTAGGCTCAAATATGATTTGCATGATAATATTCAAGGTTGCAAAGGGACATGATGACATGGACTTTGATAAGCTAAGAGATATGGAATGGAAGAAAGTGAGGATAAAGATAATGAATTGGATGATCAAGATCAAATAGATAAGATACAGACACAAGGCCCTAGTATTTTTCCCCTATTCCTCATCAAGACCAAGGAAGGGAAGAAAGGTTGTATCTAGAAAGAATGATGGAATATGGATAAGATGAAAGATATGGTATGAAAGATATGGACAAAGTGAATAGGATAAGATATATGATGTTCAAGGAGATCCTTAACCATGTCAAGATCAAAGGTGGAAATGTAAGGAATGATAAGATGGACGAAACTTTCCCCCAAAGTGTAAAGTACAAGAGGAATATGGAAAATAGGATATGGATGATAGGGAGATGGATGAAGGACTTTAGCGTCAAGTTTCACGACCAAATATCCCTTTAATAAACCATGGCAATGGGGATTAGACTCATAAATGTTGGACTATCAAAGGTATGATGGAGGAACTAAGGACTTATCCAAAGGTTTGGATTAAAGGAGAAAAATGGGGGATGAATGTTGGATAATGGATAGGAGGTGGGAAGGTTTGCTGATGGATAGATGGAAAGGATTGCAAGGTCAACATTGGCACACACCTTGAAGGGTGGTGAAGTGATGGAGGAAACATGGATTTGGAAGGTGATAGGTTTTTAAATGGAAGATTGGAGGAAGCTTTTGGATTAGAAAATTTGGATGCCAATTTAGATTTTATTGCTTCTATGAGACTTTTTGGAATCCACATGACTTTTGACTTTGATATTTGCTTTGTGGTCCTTTGTGGCCTTTGAGATTTTTCTTTTTTCTTTATGGACCTTTGTGGTCTTAGGAATTTTTCCTTTTGCTTTGATGGGCCTTTGTGGCCTTTTGAAATTTCCTTTTGATTTATGGACCTTTGTGGTCTTGGAAATTTTTCTTTTTTCTTAGATGGGACTTTGTGGCATTTTTATTTTTCTTTTGATTTTGGATCAAATTTTCTTTTATTTTTGCATGCCTCTTCGAGGAGACATGTTGATCCTTTGACACATGTGGATTGTTATATGGAAGATTTTGATATTTGGTACCCAAATTGCTTCCAATACCAATAGGAGAGATGGATGGAGATGAATGGTATGGAGGTATCATGGATGAGTTGCTGGAGGTAGAATTTTGAAAGGGCATCAAGGATTTGTGCCTTTGTTTTTCTTGAGGAATAGGATATGGACCTAGGATAGATGGAAGGTTTGGTAAACTAGGATGAGGAACTAGGATATATGGAAGGTTTGGTGGATTAGGATGAGGACCTAAGATAGATGGTAGGTTTGAAGGACTAGGATACTTAGGCATATAACCAAGGCCATGATAATATGGATTTTGTTGGATAGAAAGGGATTCCAGGATACCTTGTTCATGAAGGCCTAATCCTTTTCCTTTGTAGTTTATACTTTCACACATTTGTTAACGAATGGGATATGTGTTGTTTGTGAAACAAGATGCAAGTCCATTTTGGGGAGGATATGATATGGATGAAAGGATAGGTGTTGGAAGTAAACCAGAGCAGATAAAGGTGGAAGATCCCAACTTTTAGGTGTGTGGCTCATGGATAGCTTGTCTAGGTGTGATAGGATCTTGGCATGGGGATGATGGGGTACTTTGATCTTGACTTGGAAAAGGAGTATGAGGTGTAGAAGATGGAGTAGCTTGCTCTTTACTAGATATAAAATCATCGTGAAGTGGTATGAAAGGCATATCTTGATCTTGAGAAGAATAAACATCCTCATGGAATAAAAGGGTATCCTTGCACGGAAGCATATCTTGATCTTGATGAGGAAGAGAATCATGAGACTTTGTAGAAAGTATATCTTGATCATTGGATGGTGGGACACCATTAGATAGGATGGAAGAATTATCATGCTCTTGGGATGTAATGGAATCATGAGATGGTATGGATTCATCAAATGGAGTGGAAGAAGAACTTGGAAGAATACTTTTCTCTTGAGATGGAAATGAATAATTATGGATGAAAAGTGAAAAGAGTGGATCATCATAGAATTATTGAGAGATGGGGTCTTGGTCGAAGATTGGAAGAACTTGTGAAATTTTCGTATCATTGGAAGGAATGTTTTGATCTTAAGGTGTAGAGGATTCTATGACAACACAGTTTGGATTGAGAGATTGACATGAATCATTAGATGTAGAAGATATGATAGAAGGTGGTTGGAGGGAATCATTAACGGTGGGCACCATTTTGCGTGTGTGTGAAATGTGCAAAGGTAGTATCAACACAAAACTTAATGAAATGATTTATATTGAAAGATTCAAAGAAAAGTAAACTATTCTAAGTTGCAATAAAGATAAATCTTCCAAGAACGTCTCATTGTCCTCTATTCCTAAATGATTCTTTTTAACATTTTTGGCCCTTAGATTTCTATGTGCACAAAGGCTATTAGAATGACACTTAAGAAACGAGATTAGTATTCAACATGAAAGCCAATCTAATGCCTACATGAAACTATATGCAAATAATGATGATGAATGCTATGATGAGTGGACGATGATGGTGATGATAAATGAACAAGTGGTGGTGGATGGAATCGTTAACTTGAGTGAAAGAATCCTGAGATTTATTTTGGCTTATGGGAGATGAAGATAAATGCATGACATGGTATGATTGTTCAATACCCTTTGTGTTTGAAGACTTTGATTTGGGCTTATTGATTTTTTGAAAAAAATCAAAGAAATTGAACTTGGATGATGTAGTTGTTAGTGGAGAAGGTGTCATGTCTAGATTTATGTCAGAGGAATAAGAATAGATGTCTAACAACAAATATCCTTTCATGGTTGTTTCCCTTTGCATATCCTAGATTTGTTGTTGAAGGTTATTTATTTGATGAGCTAAAGCATTCAATTGATCCTCATTTGTGTCAGCCATGGTGGTTTGAGTTTCACTATTCTGAGTTTCAATGTTTTGAGTCTTAATGATTGGAGTTTCAATGGTTGGAGTTTCAAGATTCGACTCTTCAATTTTTTTGATTTTCAAGTCCTTTTTCCTTAAGTTTTCATTTTTGTAACCTTGTTTGAACGGGCATACAAGTGTTATAGTTTAGAATAAAAACTTTGATCTAGGTTTTGGAAAAGTACAAAGGATTACAACTAAGCCAAATGTAATGACAAATTCTAATGAGACTAAGTTGGATTAAACTATGTAGCTTCGTTTCGTGATGGGAGGATGATAAATATTGATGATGAAACTAGGCTTAATAATCAAAGGTGTGATAAATTTGATGATGTTGGTACTTTGTGATGTTAGATATTGGTTTATGTTGGAAAATTCCACTTGTAGAGGTCAATTTTAACAAGTTTATACTTCTAAGGTATCTAAGGAATGATCTTGGACTTGAGAAAATTTTGAAATTTTGGTTCAAACTGTAAAACTGGTGGTAAATGTTCTTCCTAAACAAGGTACTCAAATCTTTGGAAAAGTATTGGATTTGGACAATAGTAAAAGATGTATAATTCAAAATTGTTCTTGCAAGCTCTTTTGTAGAAATTGAAGGTCAACCTCTCTCTAAAGTCATAAAGTGTTGATAGACATTTTTGATGTTCTTTTGGACTAAGAGGTATGGACTTTCGTTTCTGAATTTTAATCTTTTGTGAAATCATTTGGTAACACACATGTTCAGACGATGTTTTACCTAAGGATTGGTTGAATACTTATAAGGATTCCCAAGATGAGACTGATTGTCGAACAAGAAATGAACCTAGGTCACTGTTTTGTTTTCTACAAAAGGCACCAAAACATAGACAAAAAGTGTCATTTCAAAGTAAACATGTCAAAACATGAAAATTAGGACTAGCAAAAGGTGCCATTTGGGACCCCAAAGGCATGAAAACAAAGACAAAAGGTGCCATAATAGGTTCAAACTTGGTTTTTTTGAAATTTTCTTGAAAGTGGTCATATCTTGGTCATACAAAGGTCTTTTTTGGAGCTTTTTTTTTAAAAATGGGGTAGAATTTCAAAACCTATGCAATGGTGTAGGTGTTTCTCAATTTTTGTGGAGTTAAAATTTTGAACCATGGTTTTCACTTTCGATATGTGACATTTTGTTTGTTTTGAAAACACTTTGATAAAGACACATCAAGAAATGTACCTCCTAAGGTTGTGAAAGACTGTATTTTTTTGGATTCCACACAGGTTTTACCCCAACAACACTTATTATTAGTATATGACTAGATGCTTGACCCCACTAGCTCCCTTCCATGGCACTCACTTCTCAGGGCAACCAAGCACCAATATCCATGAATCTCCCATGGCATATTTTTCATCTCTACTAAAAATTGTGAGAATGTGGATGCCTTTGAAACAACTGTTGCTGCACCAAAGAATAGATAAAAGGTTTTTTCCAAACTACAACAAGGGTTTTAGTAAGGACTTTCTGTTCATGGGGGTTGATCCATGCGACGATAGACCATTTCTACCCTTCTTGTCGGAACCAACCTTGTGATACTGGCCTTTGTTCTAGCATCAACACTTATATATCGGCTGGAAATGCACTTGGCTTTAGCGTGTTACCGGTTGGGTCATTCCCTTGGGTGATTAATTTTTCCCACAAGGAAGGACCTCTAAGATAAACAAAATAAAGCATGTATACCCATAGTTCGATCAATATTTATTCCACATGAATAAAGAGAGAACACATGCGATATACTCAACTCACACTCGCACATGAAAAGTGAATGGGTATAGCTTTATGGTCACCCAGTTAAGGGGAGAGAATATGCCTACCATCCATCAAGCACAAAATACATGGGGTTCATTAACCCTTTAATTAAGCTATGTTCCTAACTTAACTAAAAGGAAACATGGTGTTTATTAACCTTTTAATTAAGCTATGTTCCTATCTTAACCAAAAAGAAACATGTAGATCACTTCCAACCCCTACAATATATCAGTAGTTTGATAAGAATGTCTTTGAAAAGCATTTTTGGGAAACTTGCAAAATAAAAACACAAAGTATTAGCCTTGGGAAACTGCAAAAGGTGCCAAAACAAAGATAAAAGGCACCAAAACAGAGATAGAGCAGCCCTGAATTGTGCAAAAGGTGCCAAAACATAGAAAAAAGTTGTGAAACACCTACACCACTAGATTTCTTATGAAATTCTACCCCATTTAAAAAAAAAGCTCCAAAAAATACCTTCATATGACCAAGATACGACAATTTTAAGATTGACTATAAAAGTGCTAAAACAAAGACAAAAAGTGCCAATCTAGAAGCAAAATGCACTAAAAAAAGAGACAAAAGGTGCCAAAATAGAGATATAGGAACCTAGAATTGTTGAAAATGCACCATAATAGGTGCAAGAGGCTCCAAAACGAGTGCAAGAGGCTCCAAGAGGCTCCAAAAGGCTCACATTCAAACTTGTGAACATAAATTTTCAAGCATGTTAATAATAAATGGGGCAAGGCCCCATGGTGGGCATCATTTTGTGTGTGTGTGAACTATAGAAATATTATTAAATCAATAAAAACATTAATGAAACAAATTATATTAAAGATTCAAAGCAAAGAAGCTACTCTAATTTGCAACAAAATGAATCTTTTAAGAATGTCTCATTGTCCTCTATTCTTAAAGATTCCTTTAACCTTTTGGTGTTAGTGTAATTAACTAATTAATTATTACACTAGCATAAGTTAACTTAGGTCATGCATCATTTAGTCCTAGGTTGCATTTTAATAAATCATTTAATAATGAGGTAATGTCCCCTTCCATGTTTGTAGGGATAAGATTCCTTCTAGAAGATGAGTTGTCCTTCTAGAACTTATCTCAACATTTAATAATTTCGTAGATAGGGTTCACATGTTGTTAGATCATAACACTTGGAAACATCTCATGCATCTTAGCTTTTCTCTTTTGCCTATATAATCAGGAATTTTATTCATTTTTAACATATCATATCATATCATATCAATATAGAATATTTATTCAGCATTCCATTATTGCAACACTTTCCTTTGTGGTTGATTATCTTTCATGGCAAAGGTCCTTTATTGAAGATTCTTGAGCTTTAGGGACTGTGCATCCATAATCTCAACATGGTATCAGAGCTTGTCCAGAGAAATGTCGACCCTTGATCAAGGAAGTTGGAGTGCGAGATTCTTGCAAGCTTGGAGTTTATGTTGTAGGCTAGTTGGTTCTACCCGGGAGCCAACTGATTTCTGGTGCACATTAGGCTCACTCTAACCTCTCCATTGCATCCAAAAGGCCTCAAAACCCATAGATCGCCTACTCAATCATCAAAATTGGAGGCATATCCATTGGGAGCCATTGAGGTATCAATCTAGGGTTTGCATTTTTGTACTATCCATACAAATCTATAGGAAAAAATCTCCCCTCTCAGTCCTCTTCAAAAATATTTTATCGGTGCATATAGTTTGGGGTTTTATTTTTTTCGATCGGCATATATTTTTTTTTACCTGCAGATTTAATTATTATTGGTATTTTTTTGAATTTCAATTTCATTTGCAATATTCAAAAAAAAATTGAGCATTGACCACTCTACAGACTTGTCGGCCTGAACCTAACCTACCTTCTGCATGATCATTGTCGTCATCATCCTACAACCAATGTCTGTTTCCTAGAGTTTGTTCCCTAGCCACCATTTGAACCACTGGCATCCACTGGTGATTGTTCACCAACTCCCACCAAAGTCTAATCTCATGCCCTGGTCACATGGAGATCCACGGGCCCTGCTATCCCGAGTGGTGCCACCACCTAGCTGGCCGTGCCACCAGATCTCGCCACCACAACACCACTCCAACTCTTCCCATCAAGAGGGGCTTTGTTTTTTTTGCATCAGTGGTGCCTGCGGTCATATCAGTGACCAAGGACCGAGAGTTTTTAAACCCCAGGTGCTTTATTCTTGCACCCTCTTAGTCAACTTAGATCAAATCAAGTAGTAATCTTCCAGAGGGCATAACTTTCACATATGGTATTGAAATTCAGAAAATGATATACCGTTAGAAAGCTCTCTGAGTCTACTTTCCAAAGGTGTGCTCTATTTTTCTAGACTTTGCTTCTATAAAAAAATATTCTCAGTTGAAGTGGAAACCATAATCTTGGGTTTAGAGGTGATTTCTAGTCTTTCAGTTTGTTTCAAAGCTTTCACTTCAGTTGATTTTTCATCAATTATCTACTTTCAACATTTTTTGTCAGAAATATTTTTTCTTGGATAGTTGTTCTCCTCTAATGGCTGACACAGGATTCAAGATTCTCACTCCTCATAACTATCACACATGGAAGGTTAGTATGCAGAGACTTCTTTGGTCAAGGGACTCTTGTCCACTTTGAATGAGAATCAACCTCATCTAACTAGAGAATATGAAAAATTCCAACATCATATTAAGTGTGAAGAGGCTATGGGGATCATTGCTCTACATGTCTCCAACTCTTTAGTCTTCCATATTGAGGGGTGCAAGACTCCCAAGGAGGTTTGGTACAAGCTCAAGGATCTCTTCGGTTTTGTTAGTGATGTACAAGCTTTACAATTGGAGGTTGAACTTGCTTCACTCATTGTTGATCAATTTCCTTCCATTGAAGACTACTTGGTAAGATTGAAGTCTTTAAGGACTCATCCTTCTAGGTGTGGCAAAGATAAATGTAAAAAAGAGTGTATATTCATGATCCTATCTAAGCTAAGAGGTTCCTTCTCCTACTTTTATACCTCTTTCTATTCCACCATGGATGGTCTTGGTGATAGTTTTGTTATGCCATTATTTGAAAAATTTTGTGAATGGCTAACACAAGAGTAATCTAAGCTCAATCAGGCTGATACATCCACAAAATCCCATGCATTGGTAGCAGCCCCATCCAAAGGAAAGCACAATCACAAAGGAAAATCAAAGGCATGAGCTTCTTTTGAATCATCATCACAGTATAAGGAAGAAAATCCGAAGAGGGAGAGGCCCAAGTGCAACTTTTGTAATGGGCTTGGTCGCATTGAGGATACATGTTTCAAGAGGGAGATACATGAGATAAGGTAGATACTCAAAGCTCACAACATATCTCTCCCTCCCACAACAGTCAAATCTCATCACTCCCCCTCTCATGAAGAGTCATCATTAGGTATTGCTAGAATTGCCATTGTTGAAAATATTGGTAAAGAGAATGCTTTGATAACTACTTTGGTTGATAGCAAAGAAGGATGGGTACTTGACTCTGGTGCTTCACGGAATGTCACTTCTTCTAAACAACATATTCTATGGGATACTTTGAGGCCTTCCAACTTTGACAAAATGTTTATCGCAAATGCAGATATTGTCTATGTTGTTGGTATATGTGATGTTGCTCTTGATGGAAAGTGGTTGGAAGATGTTGTCTACATTCCTCAGATTGCTCATAATCTGTTGTTTGTCTATCAACTTGTTCAGGAGGGCTTGAGCATTGAGTTCACTTCAGAACTTTCCATCATTAGGGATAGGTTTGATGTCCTTGTTGCCTATGGACAAGCAGATTATCACTCCAAGGTATACAAGTTTACCAGATTTTGGGATCAAGATCAACCTGCTCCTGACTCTCCAAACTCAAAGGTAGGAAGAACCTCATCACCCCCTCCTCGCCAGGGTTGTGGAGGCTAGATTGACTTGGATCTTTTCATGGCACCATCTTCTTCCTTAGACACCTCTCAGTTGAGATTTGCTTCAGCAGAGAAGGATACATTCACTTCTTTAGCCTTGTGGTACATGGATGGGTTTTCTTTAGGTGTATCCGACTTGGTTGCTCAGTTCCACACTAGTCTTGAAGACATTCTAGAGGGGACTACTCTCCTTTATGGGGGGATATCTAGTCCACACATACTTTTTTTGATCTCTTTGTATATATGTGATGGTTGTAGTCCTTGGGGGGATAATGTTGAGTCCTCCAAACATCACTCTTCCATATTTCTTTTTCTTTCTTTTATATCTCCTTTTTGGAGAGGGGTTTTGTTCCCACTGGGTTTTCCTCTTTTCTCTAATTGTGGGAGATTTTTCTGCATCCTCATCATGTACATGTGTACCTAACATGGCCTCATAGCTAGGACCCATCATCTATGCATAATCATTGCATTTTCCTCCCTAAGTTGAACTTATGGGGGGGTGTCAGTGTAAGTAATTAATTAATTATTACACTAGCATAAGTTAACTTAGGTCATGTATCATTTAGTCTGAGGTTGCATTTTAATAAATCATTTAATAATGGGGTAATGTCCTCTTCCATGTTTGTAGGGATAAGATTCCTTCTAGAAGATGAGTTGTCTTTCTAGAACTTATCTCAACATTTAATAATTTCCTAGATAGGGTTCACATGTTGTCATATATTTTTAGATCATAATATTTGGAAACATCTCATGCATCTTAGGTTTTCTCTTTTGCCTATATAATTAGGCATTTTGTTCATTTGTAACATATCATCATATCATATCATATTAATATAGAATCTTTATTCAACATTCCATTGTTGCAACACTTTCCTTTGTGGTTGATTATCTTTCATGGCAAAGGTCCTTTATTGAAGATTCTAGATCTTTAGGGATTGTGCATCCATAATCTCAACATTTGGCCCTCATATTTCTATGTGCACAAAGGCTATTATAATGACACTTAAGAAATGAGATTAGTATTTAACATGCAAGCTAATTAAATTCCTACATGAAACCAAATGGTAGAAATGATGATGGATATTATGATGAATGATGGATGATTATGATGAATGGTGGGTGACTATGATGAATGGAAATTCTATGGTGGATACTATGGTAGTGATTTATATGATTCTATATATGATTCTACATATTCTCAAATGTAAATTCTAAATATACTAATCTAAAATGCAACTATGATGCAAAGGATGACATAAAATGCAACTATGAAGAAAAGTGTTATTCTAAGATTTAACTATGATGCAAAACATGATATAAAATATAACTATAAGACTCCATAATGATCCCAAGCTCAAATGATAAACCTACATGATAACTCTCTTTAAATGTGGATGACAAAAACAAGGCCCAAGGGTTTTATTTATAGCCTTTTCCAAACATATAGTGAGGTGGCAATAATCAATGGTCCAGATTTGAATAAGAAAAATGGATGGTGAAGATGAAGAAAATCAAGATGTTGTCCCCTTGACCAAAAACAACATTCCATGTTTGTGGAAGAATCTCTTGACCAATGGGCAACATGCCATTTGGATGGAAGATTCAAGTGTGGGAAGAGAAGACCGTGTGCTTCCAAAATTGGTGGAAGTGTGAGAAGAAAATACCATGCCACGTGTGTGGAAGAATCTCTTGACCAATGGGAAACATGTCATTTGGATGGAAGATTCAAGTGTGGGAAGAGAAGACCATGTGCTTCCAAAATTGGTGGAAGTGTGGGAATAAATGACCATTTTCTTTTTGAAATTGGTGGAAGTGTGGGAGGAAAAGGCCATGTGCTTTTTGAAATTGGTGGAAGTGTGGGAAGAAAAGACCATGTGCTTTTTTTAAATGAGTTGAGGATAATTCTAATTAAAAATTAGAGTTATTTATTTTGATGTGAACTTGATGAGGTGGCACACAGAAAGTTGTAGAAATGTGCTCTAATTCCTAATTGGATTTAGTAAAGAATACTTAAATAAAACAAGTTTAGGTAACCTTGTTTATTTAATTAATTTAGAAGAATATCTTTTTGATTTGGAGAATTAGAGAAGGGTGAACAATATAAATAAATTGAGAATTTATTTATACATAGTTGGAATATTAATTAAATAACTAGTATTTAATTAATTGAAGGTGCTAACCATTTTTAGGTGTATACACATACACTTGCCATTTGGTCTATGAATCCCAACATGGGAAAGCCTAATGTCATAAAATCTGTGGAATAGGAAATTAGAGTTGTAATTGTTAGGAGGGCAATAGAAATGACTACTACTATAGCTAGACAACTAACACTAGATGTTGCAATGTTGACTGTAGATATTACTCAAATTATAGAGGCTAATTACAAGAGGTTGTTAGACAGATACATCAAATTGATGGATGAGCATAATAAGGTGTTGGCTACAACACAAAGTGGTTTTCCATCTCCAACCAGTTCTACCTTAGACTTGTCTACTCAAGATAGAGAGACTTTGTCCCTTAGAATTCAAAATTTGAATCAAGATTTGAAATTAGAAAAAGAGAATACAAAGAAGGCCATACTAGAGATAGTGAAAGTGGCAAGGGACATTTTTGAGGATGTATTGAGGCATAGAGTGACTAAATTTATCAATAGAGATGATGATGTATGGGCAGCATACAAGAGCATCCATGAGGCCAACATTAAATATTTGTAGGTCCAGAGGGATTTTCAAACTGAGTGGGAACTTTGAAGGAGATGATGTCCAAAATGAAGGAATATCCTGAATCCCCTACTCATATTCCTAAGATATTGCAAGCCATTGTTTTGATTAATGAGATAACAACATTCCATGTGAAGTTGGGAATGCAACTTGACAACAAACTAAAAATGTTTAGGGACATGGAAGAGCATGGTATGCGCAAAATATTTGATGATAAGGGTGATTTGATGAAGTTTTCCAAGTGGAAGCATGAATTGGAAGAATGGTAGCATCGGGCTAAGGATATGTTGGCTGAAATTTATTACTCCATGTTGAACCTCCACATTGACAACATGGCTAGAGTTGAAATGAGAATGGATGTATTTGCTAGGGAAGCCAGAGCATTAATTGATTCTAGGTATAATAAACATAGTTCAAAAGTGTAGATGTTATTGGATACATAGTGGCCCACTAATGATGAATACAACACTTGATTAGAAAAGTTTACTAAGTAAGCTTATATGTGTATAGATGACAAGGAACATGGTGAATAACAAACATAAGAGAAACAATGCATAGCCTAGAAATAGTATAGATTAGGATTTCATTAAATTATTGCAGAATATTGTTCTCTCAGTATCAAAAAGGTTGATGACATAAATGATGACTTGGATGAGTTAGTTTTCTTTCTTTCTATTGCTTTTAGTGCTTTTTGAATATTTGTTGGTAGGGTGTGGACATGGTTAAATTTTTGGCTCATGAAGAAGACATTGTAAAGTTGATACAACATGTGAAAGTTCCTTTTGGAAGGTAGGTGACACATCTTCTTCAATAAATGAATAAATTTTGTCTCATATATGTTTCCCTCCATCTAATAATGCAAATGTAATTGCCTAGGGAATATATGTTATAGTCGTCAAATGAAAATGTGACAAGTGTACTTTGGGCCTGAAGTTTGTTTTTCTCCCTTGTTTCTTATAAAAGGGAATTCAAGGCCATTAGTGTAGGTCTCTTTTTTTAATTATGGATCTGAAAATGCAAATTGATAACATAAAGAAAGTATGTTTTGAGTTTGTATCTTAGGTTTTGAGTCCAGTGAATAAGTATGGTCAATTGTATGGTTTTCAAGCATGTCTGAATGAACAATGAAAACCTTTGAGTTTATTGTATCTCCAATTGTAATATTTCATACAAGTTGTTAATGAAGACCTGATCAATGATAATTCATTAGTTTTCATTGTGCTTTACAGTGAATTATGTTTTAATTCTAGCTCTGGTTTAATGAATCAGTTAAAATACCTTGATTAATACTTGAGTTTGTATGAATATTTAGTGGATTTGATAAGTAATCATCAAATTTGAGCATTTGATATGTGTGTTGTACTGCAATTACACAGAGATCATGACTTTTTGAAATTAAATTTACCTTATAGTTCAATTTACTGTGATTTGATTCCCTTCCCTAGGATAAGACACTGATCTAATAGGTGTTAGTGCATTTCCTATGGTTCTGATGTTTCAATTTGAGAACAATATTCATAAAAAAGTTTACAATAAATTAATTTTATGTGTAGTTGGTATTATGTGGTATTCACAGCTTTAGATTTTTAATCCTCTTTAAGGAATTGTTAGTTTCTTGAAGGATTTCATCTATTTAGCATTTCAATGGGAATATATCTATTTAGTATACAATGTGTGATATAATTGTTTAAAAGACTGCATGATGCACATTGTGGGATCACTCTCCTAAGGTTTGTAGAGCCCAAAGTGTAGGATGGAAGCATTCTAGCTTCCTCTCGTTCATTGGCCAATCACCTCCTGAGTACTCAAGAATTGAATTTGGAAAATTAATAGATGCTCGGTGAGATTTGCTTGAATCTTTAAAACCACCAACAAATTGGCAACTCTGGTGGGGATCAAAGTTTGATAGAATATTTGTTCTCCATATTCCCTTGTCTAGGATTACTATGATTTATAAATGATATTTATTCTTAGAGTCAATTTATTTAAAATTTTTATTAACCATTGCTCATATTTGTTCTAGATTTCCCACCATTTCCATGTTTAGAATTTTTTGCTCAAAGTTCAACCAAAATTTCTTCATATTTTCAAAATCTTGATTGAGTCCATAAAGATCAATGTTAAATTTCATATAAATGTGAAGGGTCTTTTTGATGGGTTTTTTTGCACCTTCTCAACACAGGAAGCACACAAATGCACTACCTCTCTTGAAAGACAATCTCCAACAACAAGTTGTTGAAAATCACCCCAAGGTCTCTCAGGTGTCAGGTCATGACTTGCTTGAAATGTGTTAGTTGTTTTGATGTGATCTTACTGGTAATCATAGGGTAGAATTACGTAATATAATTTGGATGAGAATTGGATCTTCTAATGGATTTCTTGATATGGTAAAATTATTACATGATTGTTGTAGGTTCAAACAACAATCTAAAACTCCTATTTTAGCTTCAGATTTGGCTTTACAATGTGCAATGAACCTTGTTCAAAGTCACTATTCAAAAAAAGGTCCAAAGGGCAAGGAAGAGAGGAAGTTCCTAGACCTGAAACTAGTAGTGAACAATGATAATGGAGGACCCTATTGTAGACAACCTTCCTAAAATTGAGTTCCACTTAACCAGATTACTTCACAGTAACATGAAACTAGTGCAATCTTCTAAGGACTACATATTTTCAACCATTCATTCACCATAAGCATGAATAAATGATAGAAATTTAGTGCAACTTTTAATTTATGCCTAGACTAACTTTACAAATGTATTTATAATCAATAAACAACAAAAAGTATGGACAAGGAAGGTTTCCAACACACAACAAAATTCTTTAATATTAATGCACAACATTAAATAACTTACTAATAACTTGAAAAAATCATAAACAACAAAGTAAATCTATTTAAATCCACTAATTATGAGAAGAAGAATCATGCAACATGAAGTTGGAACTCAAGAATCTACCAAATCAATGAATTTCTATTAACATTCCAACAACATGTCTTTACAACAACTCAACTCTCTCTTGAAAATGAAAGGAGACCTATTTATAGTGTCCAAAAATTAAAATGAATGGCCAAGATTCACTACAAATTAGGGTTTCACCCACCCCCAAATATTTTACAATATAAAATTAGATTTTGTCATTTAGCCCATTTTGTCCTCTAGTGAGCAGCACTATAGCTCTTTTGTCTTGTAGCTAATTGCCTTGCTACAATTAATTTGTGAGGAATTCATCATCAATAATTGATTTCCCTCTTGCTTCTTCATAGTGGCATATTCTATGAACTTCCTGATCAATGCCTGGAGCTTGTTCCACTCCATTATATCAAACTGGAGAACTTGGAAGTTCAATTTCTTGGATTTTCTCATAAGCTCATCCCAATCCCTGTCATACTTTTGTGCATTCTTTATCACCTGTTCAAATTGGGTGAAGGCTCATGCAACAAAACCCATAAAATCCCCTGTTAGTGCATCTGTGGTCCTATTTTCCATCTTCTTATGGAAGTATGGCTTTATCTTCTTTGGGTCTAGCTCGACGACGGGCATATCAAAATGTGTCATTAGCCTTAGATATTCTTCACAGGCCACCATGATTTCTTTGATCCAATCAATATCAAGCTTTGTCTCATGGAGCACCCATTCCAATACTTCCCTCCTATGGTCTAAGCTTAGCTTCTAGGTCTCCATGAGCTAGTGGTCATCCTTGACAAAAGAAAACTCCTTCTCCCAGGACCTATCAGGTATTTTGAGAATAGCCTCAAGCTTGGGATATGTGATTCTATAGAACTCTAAGAAGTCAGTGTAGAATTTCCTTATTCCCTCGATTATCTTTTGTACCTCTAGGAACTTGTTTATTGTCCTGAAAAATCTTCCTATGCCCATATTTCCATTATAGTGGACTTGTTGGAACCAATCCTCTATGGCCCTCATCTAATTCTTTCTTCTCTCCAATTTGTCAATGTGGTCTTTGGACAACAATTGCGGTGGTGTTGATGATGATGTGGTGGGAAGATCCTCAGCTGATGATGATTGTTGAATGTAAGTTGTCACATTCGCTGCTTGTGCTTTTAATTCCTCTTTGGAAGTCTTTTCCTTATTCATCTGATGTACAATAGTAGCAACGAATCCTTGAAAATGATCAATCTTTTGTTCTCTTGTTGTTGTTCCTAAGTCAAGGTTAGATATATTATAACTGACCCCCTCTTCTCCCATAACTAGAGTGGCTATCTACACTATTCTAGATCTAGACGCATCCACTATTAGATGAGATCTGACCTTTGGATTTTTCTCCTTCTTTGTACTTATTTGGGCTCGAGCCGAGATGGCCTCTACCTTTGACTTTGGATCCATTAGAGTTGAGGTCTTCTTTTCCAATTATTTCTCTAGCCATTCAGGCATCTAAGACTCCTCTTTCGGTGATTCATGATCACCTTCTTCCTCACGAGTGTGTTGGATTTCAATTTCTTTGTCACCCAGGGCTTCCTACTCTATCCTTTCTTCTTCCTCCTCATTGGTATCCCGAATGAATACAATTTCTTTTCTTAGGGAATCAACGACTACGTGCTCCTTGGGGTTGTATCACCCTTCAGTGGTTTTCTCTTCTACTCCTTGTTCATGCTTGTGCTCTTTCTTGTCTTGGCCTCTTCTTCAGGCTTTTCTTCTTCTTTTTCTTCCTTTCCCTTTTCTTTTAGCTCTTCGAAAAGAGGCATCTCTTTATCGTGCTTGGGGATTTCATCTTCTGCCCTAGTTGGAGGTTCAGTGTCTTCCTCCCTTTTCTCATATGTATTCCTCTCTTCATCAAAGGGTTGTTTTTCTAATTCCTCTCCAACATGACTTAGTTGTTGAGCCAACTCTTCCTCAAGCTTTGGGTCAAAATTTCCCACAATATACTTTGTGCTCGACTCTTCAATATCTTCTTCAGATGATTGTGTTTCTTCCTCCTCTTCTTCACGCACCACTTTATCAATCACTAGATGTTGGTATTTAGGGTGCTCATGGTAATCATCCACTTCTTCTTCCATCTCTTTATCAACCTCCCTTTCTTGCATCTCCAACTCTTTTCATATTTTCATTGTTTCCTCCATTATGGGTGGTCCAATTGGAGGAGGGGGGATAGGTAGATTAGCCACAACCTATGCCAAGGCAACCTATATTGTTAGGTTCACTAACACTCTGGATAGCTCCGTTGGGTTGTTCTGCATGTGTCAAGCGAAAGCCTTTGGGAGTGAGAGAGTGGGCACTAGCATTATTGCAGTAGCCAGTGGAAGAGATAATGATGGAGACATGGAGGAGGAGGAGAGAGGAGAAGTAGTGGAAAATGGAGAATCTATTACCATTACTTGTGTAGTAGGCGGGGTGGAAGCAAGGTGGACTGAGATATCCACCGCGGGTGGAGAAGTGGAAACCATCGCCTGAGAAGTAGGTAGAAGGGAATTAGTAGTGGCGATGGTAGAAGTGGTGACTAGAAGAGTGGAGGCATCAGGTGGGAACTTTGGCTACTCAGCCTCTTGTTCCTCTCCTTCATGGAGTGGGTCCTCCTAGATAGTGGGAATCTCTGTGAAACTGCCAGATGTCTTTGATTTCTTGGAAGGTTCACCTTCTGAGGCCTTCCTTGAGTACACCCTGGACTTAGGTTGTCATTCAGCCATCTCTTTTATCTTTCTCGACCTAGTAATTGGAGGAGATTTTGAAGTTTCCCTAGATGGGGCAGTAGTTGTCTCACTATCAGTCTTACTCCATGACTCATCTTGAAGCTCACCATATGTCAAGGTAACTCCCTACAACTTCAACTAGGAAATTTTCTTGTCAATCCATTCTTTGGTCGTTGCCTCAATGGGCTTCACAACAATGTTGAGGTCATTAACATCTTCTTCATTCTATTTCATTAGTGGTAGTGGTAGGTTGGCAACAACATCATATCTTGGATCTACCACTATGTTTTCTTCTTCAACTATCTGATCCAACACTGGAAATAAGTTCACTGTTTTGACAAAATAGGCCATCATACACATGTAGTGCCTCATGTGTAGCTCTTTTTCATCCTTATAGTTGGTCCAAAATTCCTCAACATTATGCAAATGGGCATACTCTATTTTAGCCATCTTCTTTAATTTTCCATATTCGTCCATTCTCGACCAGGTAGCGTAGAGTTCCAAGTTATATTAATTCAATTCCTTATCAAAATAATTTGCACTCTAGGATGTAGGGAGTGCATACATCCCTTGACCAAATGAAATGGGTTAAGGAATCTTCGGTCGATGTTTGTCACTCAAAAGTGCATGGGCACGTTGTAATTTTCTAGATACCTTCAACAACACCATATGATCATTTGGGTACCAGGGAAATTTATAGGGTTTCTCTAAGAAACCCTAAGAAACCCTTGGTTCATATGTAGGTAAACTTTATAAATTGTATGAATAGAAAGTTGAATTGGCAGATGAAAGCATTAGCACTATGTGAGACCCTTCTTTCAAGGTCACCTCCAAGCAGTTTGATAATATGGCCTATGAAGGTGTCATTGACCTGACAGTAATACTTCTTGAAATTTTTGTATTGGAGCTAAGAATACTTATCATACACCTTTAGTTCCCTCCCTGGGGTCAGGCTTGAAACCACAAATAGGCCTTTGTATTACATCGATTCAGCCAATAGATAGACTAGGTATGATGTCATATAGAACTGTGAAGTCCTCTTTACCACCATAAACTATTCATGCAAGCAAATTACTAATCATCCCTGCCCAATAAAATTTTGCTTCACCTCAAAGGATTTCTACCACAAAGTATAGCATCCACTCCTGAAAGAAGGTTGTGGTTGGAAGACCCATAACTCTGCTTAGCAGGGTTACCAAGTCATGGTAATCCTCATAAAAGTCACTTTTTAAGAGTTCTTGGGGAACTTTGTTTGCGTTGCCCCTCTTATCCTTTATCCATTATTGATTGATAAGTTTCTTACATTTGAGGGGTCTGCATCCCACATATCCTTGGCATATTCTTTGGATCTTTCCTCCATCTCACCAAAGGTAGGGATATGGAAAGTTTTCCCTATTGATTTGGCAGATAAATCAGCCAATACATTCCCATCTCTTTCTACAATTCTTATAGAATCCTCTTGATATGCCTCCCTATAGGCTATCATGAGCTCAGGAGTAATGAGAGCATGTGAGAATCCGATAGCCTTCACCAACTCATTGCCTCTTATTCTTCAGGAATTTTTTGTCATAGGATTGATCCAGACTCTTTGATTAAATTCTTCAATGTCTATATGTCCCAGATTGGTATCTGAGATCTCCCTACAATCTATAGTGACCTTAGAGTTGAGGGGTTCCCCTTGGAACTTGTACTTCATTTGGTATTTATCCTCTTTATCTATGGGTGCTTTAGTTGGATTTTTTCCCTTTTCTTTCTCCATGGCCACCTCTGAAGGTCCTGCACCTGGTCACATATATCCTGTAGACGAGACAGAAGTAAACACATTCGAACATGAAACATGGGGAAAGTTAGCCAAAATCCAACAAAACAATGTTAAATTAGAGAAGTCATCACTTAAAGATCCTAAGATCTCTTGTAGATCAACATTAGCCTTTCACTGGAGGGATTTATAGCAATGCAGGCCCATGGGTGTAGACTTCCCTAGGCTAGTAGCTGCTCTAAAGGTAGTTGTAGAAGGTATGGAATTCAGGGCACGACGACCTGCATGGATCCACCCACGCCAAGATTTGATAATGATGTGGGGTCCACTATAGAGGTCAACCTATTTTAGCACATGGGTTGAAATCATTTTGAAGTCTTGGGAGTGTTAAGCTCATCCTTTAAGCATGCAGAAACAAAGGGTAGCTCAGCTCTTTTAAGCTCTATTGTTGAAACGATGCTAGCAAGGTGGTAGTCTGCAAGTGGTGTTCTGCCATGTGGGCCCTAGGGTTTTAAGGGATGACATCATAGTTCATTTGGAGCTCAACCCACTGCATGTCAGAAGGTGTGGGGATACATTGGGTCATGATTGATTGGAACAATGAAGGCTAGATGGAGGTCCGATAGAGGAAGCGCACATTATCGAGTCCACAGGGGGCTCATGCTTTAATTGATAGTTCATGGTCAGTCAACAGGAAACGATGGGGTCGGGTCCCACATGACAGGCTAACAGAGGTTGAGGACATTTGGGAAAGGTGAGAGCTAGACAAAATCCTACAAATGGCTACCCGCAAGGGATGGTTCTCCTAGGGCTTGGAACTTGTTTGTTTTTGTTTGGGCTCAGACGAAGATGGTGATTGTAGGCTCTGCTAGGCAAAAGGGTGTCATGTAAAGGCCATTCAAAATGGTAAAGTAGCTATGGTGGTTTGTAGATGGAAGTCCATGGGGAAAGGCCCACATAGATCTTAGAATTAGTCATTTAAGGCACAAAGGAGAATGGACGATGGAGAAAAGCTCAAAGACTAGTCGTCAAGAAAAGCTTCATTGCTTTTCCGTCTTGAGGGATAATTTTGAAAAATGGTGAATAGTTAGTGGAAGTCCACGTTGAATGATCCACATCACATAGATTGCTCAGTCTTTTTGATTTGGATGGCAGGACGAAGGGCATAGTCTGATAGGTGGAGAGATGGGTCATGAAAACCATTTGAAATGGCAAAGCCAGGATGAAATCCTACAAGTGGAAACCCATAGGGAGGAACCCGCGATGGGCCTAGACTTAGACATTTTGGAAAGGTTGAGTTTGATGGGAAGTCCATGGGTTGGGACCTTCTTATCAAGAAGACAACGCTTGATAGGAATTTGGAACAATGACACACCAACAAAGTTCTGAAGGTGGAAACCCACGTATATGGATCTGAGTGGATCAAAGGATCCCTTTGCTTTGGGGCTCATGGATTTTGTTTAAGTCCAAGATGGCTAGGTTGAGGGGCCTCCCGCGAGGGTGGGACTAATGAAGGTGCTTGCCATTTTAAGTTTTAAGAATTTTCAAGGAAAGTGATCATAGTGGTTAAGTTGCAGGCCTGCAGGGCATGAATTCCCTAGCCCAAGAATGATTGCAGGGAACTCTAGTTTCCCAAGTCATCCACTAGGGTTTGCAAAGGTTTTCCTGAGATTCTAAGATATGGGTTTTGTCCGTTGAGGTTTAATCTAGTTGATTTTAGGATTTCTTTCAAAGATTTTAACAATTTTTTATAGAATTTAAAGAAAACTCGAAATAGTGCATGTGGAAGATGACTAACTTATGAAGCCTGATAAAAATGGATGACCAAAAAATTAGTAGAGGCTTTGAGTCGGTGAACGAACTAGGCAAGTACGATGACAACACTAGTGGGAGGCTCTTTGACTCGTTTCTGAACTATTGACAAATGAAAATGACAATTCAAGATAGGATATTTATAAAATTTTGAGCATTTAATTCTCCTCATAAATGGGGGTACGGTGGTGTCCTGCGTTAGTGAGCAGTTAGTTTGAAAATGACGGCAGGAGCATGGGAGTTCGATAATGTGGGTCCTGCGGTGCAAAAGGATGTCGTGTGAAGGTCATTTGGAATATTGGTGGGGGAGCTAAGGAAACCCGCATGGAGCGTCCCATGGGGGCGGACCCATAGGGCTCAAAGGAAGCCAATTTAAAGATGGAAGGGAAACAACGAAGGAATTCTGGAAAGGCCTAAAGCCTTGAAAATTTGAGGGTGGCAAAACATGGTCAACTCAAAGTGACTCTCTATGATTCCTTGACTAGTTAGGACAAAAAATATGGGGCACACAAAATGAGGTAGTGGCAAAAGTGACCCGACAAAGTAGAAAGAGAGGTTCCCCATTCTAAATTGGGCATGTGTGCTATAGGAAAAACAAATGGCGACTCTACTAGAGAACGCTCCTGAGTGTTCAAAGGATAAATTTTAATTCAGAACCCAGAATCTCTAGTTTTGCAGACATGATCCTTTTTCCAAAGGTGAACTAAGAGGCTTGAGGGAAAATGAAATCCTTAACTGAATCAGATCACAAAAGTGTCTCAGAACTGTGTGTAAATGGTGAATTCATTTCCTCTCCTTAGAGACTATTACCAAAAACTACTAATCAGGCCAAGCAAGCTACATTAATTATCTAACTCCAAAAGTAACCTAGACATTTCCCCCTACCAGTCAAGCATCCATAGCCCTGACGAAGTTGTCACTATGATCCCGCAAACATTTCTCTATTGCCAGCCAAGTGTCCATAGCCCCAGTGGAGTTGTCTGCACACCCAGATGGTTGCTTGATTTTAACGTTTCTTTGTTTCTTTCTTTTGATATTCTTTTGATACTATTTATTTTTCTCAACCATGTAAGAATTGAAGCTCACATTGGGCTTGGAACCACAGTGGTCACTGAATCGGATTTAATATTTTGCACTTACCTCTCCTTCATAATGACCATTGTATAGTTCCTCATAAACAATTAGTTTATTTCATGCAAGATCCAAGATGAGTGTGAAAGGATTCAATAAAGGGTTGAGTTCTAGGTCAAGCGGGAGTTCAAATAAGGGAACTACCCCATAGTAGCAATCAGAGACCAATCGTTAAGAGTGAATAGTTATCCACATAACACTAAGAGTGGACAACAAAGTGAAACATTCATTAAATGAGCATGACCCTCGTATCAGGGACAAAGAGACACTCTCGGCAAAAAAAAAAGCTAGGGAACGAGCAAAACAAAAACAATGTGAAGCAGTAAAATAGGAAAGCAAGAAAACCAAAAGCAACCTAAGCTAACCTATATACAGGTATTTACAAGAGAAACTTGGGAGAGCTCAAGCTTGGAAATAATGATTAATGTGCTTCCCATTGATGGGCAATGGGACATCCTCACCAGTTAAGGTCTTGAGGAAAAAAATATTATCACCAAGGATTTTAGCAATTTGAAAGGGGCCAAGCTAGAGCTTGTTGAATTTGTCATGTCCCCTTTTCTTCTCATGGGCCTTGTCCCAACATAGGACTAGATCAACAATTATGAAGGCCTTGACTTTGGTTCATTGATCAAACCATATTTTGACTATGCCTTGATGTTTGGAAAATTTTCCAATGGCACGGTCACGTACTTCTAAGTGGAGTAGCTTAGCTAAGTGAGCTTCCCTTTTATCCCATTCTTCATAAAAGGTATTGATAAATTGGAGGGTGAGGAATTTTTAGGTGAATCAGTAACACAATCTCTAGGCCATAAACGAGGTGAAATGGGGAATCTCCTAAGGCAGCCTTGTGACATTTATGATCTGCCCAGAGGGCAAAACTGAGTTGGGTATGCCAATCCTTGGGATTCCTATCGAGTAGTTTTTTTATGATGTTGATGAGGTTCTTGTTTGTAGATTCTACGATGTGATTGCCTTGAGGGTAGTAGTTGGATGAAAACTTAAGGGAAATACCATAATCAAATGCTCAACTAGCAAATTTCAGCGAGGAAAAGGTGGGGCCATTATCACATACCAAGGCATATGGGAAATTGAAATGATTTAAAATAAAACTTTCAAGGAAATTAATAACTACCTTTGTGGTGCATTGCCTACATGCAATAGCTTTTTTCCATCTAGTACAATAATAAGAGGAAGTTAGAATGTACTTGTGACCCACAGATGATGGTGGGATTACCGATCCATTGAAGCCAAGACCCCATTTGTGTGAATGGTCTTATCTCTTAGACTGGTTACAGCAGGAAAACGACGTTCCCTTCCCTAGTTGCAGTGGTCTAGCAGACATGGCACGTGCAAACATGACTGTGAGTATCTTTGAAAACAATTGGCCAATAGTATCCTACTCGCAGGATTTGATGTGGAATAGAAGGACCAAACCCATGACCAGTACCAAACTTGTCATGGAATTATTTTAGCACTCTCGTTGCTTCTTCTTTCCCAAGGAATCGATGGTAAAATCCTTCATGATTCCTCTTGTAGAGCATAGATCCTTGTAGCATATAGCTACTACTTTTTAGTTTGAGGGCACACTTTTGGACTTCCTGGAGATGAGGAAGACATTTATTGTTTAGAAGGTAAGAGACTATGTTGCCATACCACTCTTCGAGAGAAACATCTTCCAGCTAATACTACTCGACTGTAAGCTTGGGCCCTACTTTAGCTACTGCTTCATCTATTGTTCAAATGAGTTCCTATCCTCTCACCAATTTCATCAGCTGAATTTCCATGTTATACTCTTGCAGCAGGGTCACCCACTTTTCCCTTCTTTCTCCTAGCTCATTTTGCATTAATAATGTTTTCACTACTGGGTCAGGCACAATGGAAAACACCTTGTTTCGCAAGATGTAGTGTCTGAATTTTTTCACTCCTCTAACCAAGGCATATGCCTAATTTTCTACGTTATGATATCTTAATTCAGCATCTTTTAAGGGAGCACTCATGCAAGAAATTGGGTACTCATTTCCTTCATTGTCCTTCTGGGTCAAAATGTTGGCACATGAGTTATATGAAGTGAAGGAGTATATGTCAAAGGGCTTAAAATAATCTAGGTTGATCAGCACGAGTGTGTCAACAATGTATTTTTTTATTTCCTCAAAGGCATGCTTTGTCTCTGGATTCCACTCAATTTTGGCATCTTGCTTCAACATTGTGTTGAGCTACTTAATTATTTCAACAAAGCCTATAATAAATTTGTGGACAAAATTTATCTTTTTGAAGAAATATTTCAGCTCTTTCTTGTTGCCTTACAGCTGAATCTTCAAGAGGAATTAGATGCGCTCAGGGTCTACTGAGATTCCTCATTAAGAAATAACATTCCCAAGTAATTTTCCTTCAGTGACTCTAAAGATGCATTCTTCGAATTAAGAGATACCTCAAATTCTCTACACCTTTGAAAAACCTTACATAGATCAGAAAAATGATCATCCCACTTTTTTGAGAACACTGTGAGATCATCTATGTAAATGATGATGCATTTTCTAATTAGATCCTTGAAGGCTATATCCATCGATTGCTAGAAAGTGGTGCCAACATTGATGAGTCTGAATGGAATTCTTCTGTAGGAAAAGGTTCCCCACTTGGTATTGAACGTAGTTTTATGCCTATCTTCATATTGCACCATGACTTGATTATAACCAGAATACGCGTTGAGTAAAGATATAATCTGTGATCCATTAATAATCTACAATACCTCATCCAATGAAGGTATAGGATAATTGTCCTTTTATAAAGCTTTGTTCAGGTTGCTGAATTCCACACACAATCTTATTTCTCCATTCTTTTTCCTAACCAGGACCAAATTGGCCACCCATGTGGAGTGCCTAACAAGAAAGATGATTCTGGCCAACATCAACTTCTATACTTCTTTATAGATGATGGGCTCTAATAATGCATTGATTGGACATTGTCATTGGCGAAACGACCTAACGTCAGGCTTTAAGGGGATAGTGTGCATGATAATGAAGGTGTCATATGTCTTCAAATCCTCAAAACTCCATGTTACAACATCATGGTATTTTCACAAAGCATCAATGATTCCTCTCTTCTCTTCTGGTGTGCATACCTTGCTAATGAATACATTTTTAGCTTCTTTAGTTGTTCTAAGGTTGTGGGTGTCACACTACTTGTTTATGGAATCCTTCTTTGCTTGCTGATCTTGGTCTTGGATCTGATCCAGGTGAAATATGTGTTCAAGTTGAACCATGCCTCTAGGGATAGTGTTTTTTTTTAGTTTGATGATCGCCTGTATGTCTAAGTGTACTTCTTTAGGATTATCTTCATCAATTATTTGGGTTGTGAATACATCAGAACTAGTGATGAACTCTAGGATATGCTTATCATCATTGAACACCTAAAAATGGGTGACATTGTTTGGCACTGATGGGGTGGAAACAAGCTCAACAGTGAACCTTTTAAGGCCAAAAAAAGAGAGGGGTTGCAGCATGTTGGCTGCTTGAGCTAAGGCATTAGTAGTATGGTTTTGGGAATGGGGAATCAACTATATATGAAAGGCGTCCAGGTTCTCTAGAAGATCCCAAACTCTATGCCTATAATTTTCTAGCCTTTGGTCATGGCATGAATATAATTTTCTGACATGTTTCACTACCAGTTTTGGGTCAGCAAATACTTGCAACATTTTGAATTTCTTTGTTAAGGCCATTAGGATACCATGAACTAATGCTTCATATTCTTCTATGTTATTGGTGCAATAGAATTGGATTCTATGGGTAGTAGATTAGGTCTTACCTATAGGGCTAATGAGTTCAAATACAAAACTAGGTCCCTGCTTGGACTTGAAGCCATCAAAGCATAGCATCCAAAACTTGGAAGGTACTTTGACCCCGAGGCCAATCATGCATGCATCCTTCCTTGGTTGTTCATTTGCATCTGTCATCCTTGGAATAGGGATAGGCTCATCATTATTGGTGAAAGGATGTTTAGTCAGAGGATCCTTTTGAGATATGGTTTATGCTTTGATGTGTTTCGTTGTCGTCTGACACAAGAAACACTTGAATTCTGAGTGGGTAGTATTATGAACTCTACATGAATTAGGTAGCAAGAGCTCTTTGAAATACATTCTAATTCCCAGAATAAGCTGGTCATGTATGCATCTTTCCATAAAGTCTTGGAATCCATCTAGTAGTCCCTAATTACCATCTTTGTAAAACTCCTCATCGTCTAATTCTACTAACATTTTTGTGCTCTAGGTTGCATAGGCTAGGTTGGCAGGAGGACTGCATTGCATCAAGAAGACCTCATCAGCAAGCTCTTCTTCTTGAGGCTCCAGTTCTTCTTGATATGTTATGGGAGAATAATTTCCCAACTTAGTTTCAAACAACCACACTTCATTGGTATTGTTGTATTCCATGATCATGAACTTCATGCGTGGCTCCTGAACTATATGGATTTGGTTTGGAAATACCTTCCATGGCAACCACATATGAGAGAAATCAGTTGTGGCATACCCGTTTAATGCTCGAGTGAAGTCTCGTCCCAAGATTATTTCGTATGTGTCAAGAATATCCCAACTTGGATGTGAATAACCTACTACACCCTTGGATCTACAACAATCTGCATGTGGATATAATTGATTTCTCCAACGATTTTCACCTCCTTTTTATCCAACTAATTCACTTTTCTTCTTGAAGGTGTGGGTACAATCCCAAGTGCCTTGCATACAACCAAAGGCATAACATTGGTTGATGTGTCTGAGTCAATTAGATAATTATACAAGTTTTTCCCGAATATCCCGATAGTGGTGAGGAAGGGAGGAATTTCAAACCTTCCTTGGAAAATTCCCATAGGTGCATCTACCTAGGTCACTTGACCCTTATCCTTTTCATTTTTCTTTTCCTTGGTTTGCACTAAATTTTTTTCTTTAGTTGGTTGCTTCCCAATTGGTTGATTGGAGGAAACCTCTTTCTTTTTACCTATGATTTCTTGAAGTACAAACTCATGTGGGGGATCTTCAAAATAAACCTTCTTGGTTGGTGTCTCTTGTGTTGCCTTAGAGGAGGGGGTCCCATTAATCACCCTGAAGAAGGCATGCCTAACTATAGGAACTTTGAGCAGCTCAAAAGTGGAGAGGCTGATTTTGACTTTCTTAAATTCTTCAGCAACATACTCCCCCATTTGCTCAATTTCAGCCTCAAAGGATCTACCTATGGATGAGCTAGCTGGTTGGATTTATGTTTGGTTTGGCTATTTGTTTATATTCAAGTATTGTGTAGGCACATAAGGATATCTTGGGTTGTTGCTAGCATTGGGATCAGGTGGGGTGTTGAAGTTATTAATCGGAATGGAAGTGGTGAATGGTCCTCATACTTTCCTATTTCTTAAGTTATATGGAGATGCTCTCTGAAGGAACATTTGAAATTCATCTTCACAAGACTCTTCATCTAATGGACCATTATCTATAGAAGTAAAGAGCTGGGATAAAGCTTCTTCATTGTTTACATCTTTTGTTGAGATTATGGATGCACAAGGTCCCTGAAGCTGTAGTCTTCAATGGAGGACCTTTGCCAGGAAAGATAATCAACCACATAGAAAGTGTTGCAACTAGGCATGCACAATGGAGATTCTATATTGATCTACATTATGAGATTGGATGATTACAAATGTACAAAATGCTTGATTATATAAGAAAAAGAGAAAACCTAAGATGCAAGAGATGTTTCCATGTGTCATGATCTAACATGTGACAACATGTAAACCCTATCTAGGAAATTATTAAATGTTGAGATAATTTCTAGAAGGAAAACTCATCTTCTAGAAGGAATCTTATCCCTACAAACAAGGAATGGGACATTACCCCATTATTAAATGATTTATTAAAATGCAACCTAGGACTAAATGATGTATGACCTAAGTTAACTTATGCTAGTGTAATAATTAATTAATTACAATAACACCCCTCCCATAAGTTCAACTTAGGGAAGAAAATGCAATTATTGTGCAAGAAGATGAAAAGATGGGTCCCAACTACGAGGCCATGTTAGGTACCCATGTACATGATGATGCAGAAAATCTTCCACAACTGGAGAAAAGGGGAAAACCCAGTGGCAACAAAACCCCTCTCCAAAAAGGAGATGAAAAAGGAGATGAAAATGCAAAAATGTGAGCTAGGATGCGAAGGATGGAGGACTCCCAAATACCCCCCAAGGACACCATCCATATCATGGATACAATACAATAGCCTCCCCATAGGATGTGATCACCTGCAAAGATGGTAAGTGTCTGAAGACAAAACATGATCCAATGTCAACAAACAACTTGTCTCCCTTTCGGAAGAAATAAAACCACATGCAAGTGCAAAGATGCTTCCCATTTTAGATAGGAATTGAAGGAAGGAAGGATGTATGCTGATGATGATGTCTTTGAAATCTTCTTATGTGTCTCCTTTCCTAGTGATGAAGATGCCATAGTCCCAAACAATGAAGAGGGTGACAAACTAGGATGATGCAAAAACTGATGCTAAACAATATCCAAAGACAGTGATGGAATGAATATGATGGAGACTTGATAGCCCCTCATGAATGACATGTCCTCAAAACCACTGAAAGAAGCCATAAGCCAATCCAATGGTAGATGCTGAAGAAACCTTAAATCTTAAATGGAATGTCAGGGAAGAAGTCTCAGACATGAAATATCTAAAGAGAAACCAAGTGTCTCCAAGATAGTCTCAAAATCTTCAATCAAGGTTGAGACAAAGGAATGAGAAGAATCAAGAAAAATCTCCAAAGTGTGATCTAAATAGAGGAGTAATACCCCCTCAATAATGTCCTCCAAACCTGTAGAAGTAGCCAAGTCAGTGATACCTAAAACGAAGCCATCTTATGATTTCAAGTATGGAAAACTGAATGTGTCTTGACGAAAGATGATGGAAGCCTCAATCATTGACTTTGGACAAGGAATCACTGAATGTGAAGGGATACCAACTATCTCTGATGGAGAAGAAGCACCTGAAGGAACCTTGTCAACCTCTTTGGAAGATCCAAGGCAATCAACTTCCTGCACAATAATATCATCATAGGGTAGTTGATTTGAGGAATGACATTTTGAATCATGACCATCAGGGAATGGTGGAGTATCAGAATCTACATATATCTCCCAAAGCTTATCCCAAAGGATGTGAGGACAATCATAGTGATCAATAGATCTCAAAACATCACAATTAACTTGCATAGAAATGATCTCCAAGACTATGTATCTGCTGCAACTCCAAGAAAATTCATGAATACCTTCACTTGGATGAGGAACTATACCATACAGATGAGGCAATAGACAAGTGATTGGAGATGGTGGCTGATCCCATCCCACCATTGCTTATAGTTTCCCTTGTGCAACATAACCAAAGAAGGAGTATATGCAAGCCACATAATGAACAATCTCCAAAAAATCAAAGACAAATGACCTTTAACAAAAAATAGAAGCTTCCAAATATGGTGTGCAACTGAAGTGATGTTACCCGAATCAAGAAATGTTTTCCCAAGCTTCAGGATGTCCAAGTTATTGAACAAATGATCCAAACTGAAAAAATAAATGCAAGATTACCTAGAGCTAAAACTAATCAAGAGGTCTGGACTGATGAAAAATCTCTAAAAAATACTTCCTCATGCCACTAGAATCACTAAAATATGATGAACGGTTGTGAATTTACGAGCCTTTGAGTCCATATTAGGGTTTTTTCTTTAGTTGGTTGTAGAATTTTCTGTGAGAAAAATTTCATAGAAATGATACCACACTAGAAATTAGACAAAATCCTCTTTCTAATAGTATCTTGTTTGCTGATTTTTGATACCCTGGTGAAATGTTATGATCAAATGAAAATAAGGCCTATATGTGGCACTTTATAGGCTAAATAGGTACAAAAATTTAGCACTTGGACTTAAAAAAATCGGCCCCTAGTCAATGATATGATTGGGGGTTGTGCTGGCAGTTTTAAAACAAACATGCCGCTAGGCATTACATTGGTGGAGTGGCTGGTAAGCGGTGACGGGGTGGTGCCGCTCTTATAGCGGAGCACTTGGATGCTAATGGAACCTCGATCTATGAACTGGGAGCTTAGGATGCAAGCGAGGACTGATGGTGGGAACAACCAACAATGATTAGTGAGAGATACAATGTCGGTGGTAGGAGGAGACTGACCGACATCAGCGGAGAATCTTTGGTGGTTGGAAAATAGAGCTCAGTGAGAAGGATGATGGAAACAGGGGTAGAGGTATGTGGGTATGACAGTGTGATGGGATGACCATGAAATAAATAAAGCCTGCAGAAAAAACTTTGACCTTGCAAAAAAATATTAAGGTGTCAAAAAATGGCCTCCTTGCAGACTACAAATAAGTGGGCCAATAAAAATTTGAATAATGCCTTAAGGAAATTCAATTTTTTTTTTAGATGTCAATGAATATATCCATAGAAGAAGAAATATTTATGTCGACCAAGTAAATTATATTGCCCCTAAATTTTTAATAAGACGCCGATAATTTTGAAAATATCAAACCCTATATAATGCCAACTATAGAATAAAATTACAGTCACTCCGATAAATTTTTCTGTCAAACTATAGAAAAATGCCCAAATAATGATTTTTTGCCAAACAAAATAGATAAAGCCCTAATTTTTTTTTGAAAAAAAAGTGCTTGTGACTAATTTTCTTTTTCCTTAGAGGACAAATGACCGAGGTGATATTTTACTTCAAATTGTACAGATAGTAAGGTTGATTTTGCAAACCCTAAATACCTCTAATGGCTCTCGGGTTGATGAATCTGATTTTGATGAATGGGTAGGTGATCCTAGGGTTTTGAGGCCTTCTGAAGACAATGGTGAGCTCGGATTTGGCTCAATCTGCTCCATAAATCAGCTTGGTTCCTGGGTGAAAACAAGTAGCCTTCAATGGAAACCTTCAAGCTTGCAAAGAATCTCGCACACCAACTTTCTTGATCAAGGGTTGACATTTCACTAGACAAGCTCTGATACCATGGTGAGATTATGGATGCATAGGGTCCCTGAAGCTACAGTCTTGAATGGAGGACCTTTGCTAGGAAAGATAATCAACCACACAGAAAGTGTTGCAACTAGGCATGCACAATGGAGATTCTATATTGATCTACATTATGAGATTGGATGATTACAAATGTACAAAATTCCTAATTATATAGGCAAAAGAGAAACCTAAGATGCAAGAGATGTTGCCATGTGTCATGATCTAACAACATGTAACAACATGTGAACCCTATTTAGGAAATTATTAAATGTTGAGATAAGTTCTAGAAGGACAACTCATCTTCTAGAAGGAATCTTATCCCTACAAATAAGGAAGGCAACATTACTCCATTATTAAATGATTTATTCAAATGCAACCTAGGACTAAATCATGTATGACCTAAGTTAACTTATGGTAGTGTAATAATTAATTTATTACACTAACATCTTTTACTTCTTCATTTTTTAGGGAGGCATTCTCACTTTCAAGCTCGTTGCTTTCGCTTTGCAAAAATGGAGCTTGGTTGACTATGAGCACGAAAGATTCATATGGCTTAGATGGAACTATGTCTCTGCAACTCGCACTATCAACAGTTTTCTGAACATCCACTTGAAAAATCTCTATTTCTGTGAGAAACTTGGGGCAATCCAACTCAAAATGCCTATTTTTTTTATGGATAGGCACCATCTGGATAAGGCAGCTTGAATGAGATACACTCCACTAGTCATCTTTTTTATATTAGTAGGCTAATCGAGAGGAGTGGGGACACCTCCATTGTTTATCCTTGTATTCCAAGTTCTTTTTTTCCTTTGGGAAGGTCTCCTTTCGAAACTCTAGTTGGAGCCCTACCCTTGCTCATAATTTTTCCCTAATGAGGTACATGTTTCACAGTTGTCCCTATTGTATTGACTAAGGTTGGCCTGAATGCTGTGCTGAGAGGCTTGTAGCTCATTATTTTGGTTCCTGTGATGAGTCATTTCTGTGGACATCTTTCTGATCATTTCCATCAACTCATCCAACTGGTCTTTCTTGGCACTACTTTGTTGTGATGTTTGATTTTGGAGGAAGAAGGGTTGTGCTACTGGTTGATTCAAGCCGTTGTCGATATAGCGACACTTGTGGTTATTACGAGTAAACCTACTATTGTTGGGGTTGCAAGTAATGGGGCACAAGAGGCACCTAATTCATTGGTTGTCCCAGATGGGGAACTATGGGCAGCTACGAAACTAGATTCATAAGGGGCATCTGATGTTGAAGAGATTGATTGAGTCCTTCAATCTGCATAGGGTGCGTAGCCTACCCCAAGGAGGGCAATAGACAAGATATGTTCTACCCTAAGTTAGTGCTAGTGATAACTGCTTCAACATAAGCATCCACTAATCTGGTATGAGTTGGGTTCATTCTTTTCACCAATGCTACTATAAGGTTGTCCAAGGTAGCATACTAAACTAGTAGGTCAATGACATAATTGAGTGCATACAGAGCTTGCAACCTTATGTACGCTCGGTGGAAATGATCATTGAAAGATTGGTTCACCAACCACCCTATGAATTGCCATGAATTGTTGATATAGTTTTGATGGGCTAATGAAAATCTTGTACTTCCTCAGGAATGCATTCTTCAAAAGATCCCAAGTAATAAATGAATTGGTTGGAAAGTTGATATACCAGTAGAAGGATTCCTCTCCCAAAGAATAAGGGAAAATTTTGCACACCACATCCTCATGATCAATCTACATGCCCTGTAGTGTTGTTTGAAATATCTTGATGCCCTCTTCAACTATCCTTTGCAAATCTTTAGGGTTGCACTTCGTAAAAAATCTCTCCAAGTTCTTGGGCATGTCATGGTAAGCATTGAACAACAATAGAGCGGGGTTGTTTCCTAGCCAAGCCATGAGGGGACGCGGGGCTGGTATTTACTATTGAACAATAACTTGGGATTGCATGGGGGTAGTGGTAGTTCGGACTATGCCTTGGACCTGAAGGGTGGGGATGGGGGCAACACCCGAGCTGTGGGAAGTGAGTGGTTGAAATGCAATTTGTGATGGCTAAATGGAGGAGGTGGAAGTGGGAAAGGAAGGATGAGTATGGGGTGAATGGAGGGAGGAGAGAGGTGAAGATGAAGGTGATTTCAATGAAATGGAGGAGGAAGAAGAGGTTGTGTCCCCTCTTTGAGTCCTTCTAGCCTATGTAGTGGGCTATAGTTCTCAAAATTCCCCTTTATTTGGTGTAGATCTTAAAAATATTTGAAATATTTTAAAGGATAATGACCTAATCTAGCTTAACTCAAAATTCCCTCCTTCTAGTGCCAGTTCTGTTGATGGGTTTTTTTGCACCTTCTCAACAGAGGCATTACATGAATGCACTACCTCTCTTGAAAGACAATCTCCAACAAGTTGTTGAAAATCACCCCAAGGTAATTTGGGTGTCAGGTCATGACCTACTTAGAATGTCTTAGTTGTTTTGATGTGATCTTGCTAGTAATCACAGGGTAGACTTACGTAAGTTAAGTTGGATGAGAATTGGATCTTCTAATGGAGTTCTTGAGATGGGAAAGTTATTGCACGATTGTTGTAGGTTCAAATAGTAATCTAAAAATCCTATTTCAGCTTCAGATGTGGATTTACAATGTGCATTGAACATTGTTCAAAGTCACTATTTAGAAAAGGTCAAAAGGGTAGGGAAGAGAGGAAGTTCCTAGACCTGAAACTAGTAGTGAACAGTAATAATGGAGGACCCTACTGGGGACAACCTTCCTAGAACTGAGTTCCACTTAACCAGATTACTTCACAGTCTCATGAAACTAGTGCAATATTCTAAGGGTTGTAGACTTTCAACCATTCATTCACTATAAGCATGAATAAAAGATAGAAATTTAGTGCAACTTTTAATTTATGCCTAGACTAACTTTACAAATCTATTTATCATCAATAAACAACAAAAAGTATGGACAAGGAAGGTTTCCAACACAATAAAATCTAGTGTTAGTGCATCTGTGGTCCCATTTTCCATCTTCTTATGGAAGTATGGCTTTATCTTCTCTGAGTCTATCCCGATGGACAACATATCAAAATCTATCATTAGCCTTAAATATTCTTCACAGGCCACCCTAATTTCTTTTATCCAATTAATATCAAGCTTCGTCTCATGGATCACCTATTCCAATACTTCCCTCCTTTGATCTAAGCTTAGCTTCTAGGTATACATGAGCTAATGGTCATCCTATACCAAAGAAAACTCATTCTCCCAGGATCTATAAGGTATTTTGAGAATAGCCTCAAGCTTTGGACATGTGATTCTATTTTACTCTGTGAAGTTAGTGCAAAATTTCCTTATTCCCTCGAGTATCTTTTGTACCTCTAGGAACTTGTTTGATGTCCTAACAGAGCAGCCTATGCCCATATTTCCATTGTAGCAGACTTGTTGGAACCAATCCTCTGTTTCCTTCATCCAATTATTTCTTCTCTCAAATTTTTCAATGTGGTCTTTGGACAACAGTTGTGGCGGCGTTGATGATGATGTGGTGGGAAGCTCCAACGAAGACGACCATTGTTGAATGTAAGTTGTCAGGTCTGTCACCTGTGCTTTTAATTCCTCTTTGGAAGTCTTTTCCTTATTCATCCAATTTACAATAGTGGCAACAGATCCTTGAAGATGATCGATCTTTTATTCTCTTGTTGTTGTTCCTAAGTCAAGGGTAGAAATATTATAGATGACCCCCTCTTCTCCCATAACTGGAGTGGCTATCTACACTATTTTGATCCAAACGAATCCATTGTCAGATGAGCTCCGACCTTTGGAATTTTCTCTTTCATTGTACTTATTTTGGCTCGAGCCAAGATGGCCTCCAGCCTTTCCTTTGGATCCATTGATGATTCATGATCACCTTCTTCCTCATGGGTATGTTGGATTTCCATTTCTTTGTCACCCAGGGATTCCTACTCTATCCTTTCTTCTTCATCCTCATCGAAATCCCAAATGAATATAGTTTCTTTTCTTGGGGACTTGGTGGTTGCATTCTCCTTGGGGTTGTCTCACCCTTCAATGGTTTTCTCTTCTCCTTGTTCATGCTTGTGCTCTTTGCAATGTTCTCCTTCTGGGCTCTTTCTTGTCTCGACCTCTTGTTCAGGCTTGTCTTCTTCTTTCTCTTCAGAAAGAGGCATCTCTTTATCATTCTTGGGGATTTCATCTTGTTCCCTAGTTGGAGGCTCAATGTCTTTCTCCCTTTTCTCATCTATATTCCTCTCTTCATCAGAGGGTTTCTTTTCTACTTCCTCTCCAAAATCCCTTAGTTGTTAAGCCAACTCTTCCTTGAGCTCTAGGTCAAAATTTCCAACAATATATCAACTATTTAATATCTTCTTTAGATGATTGTGTTTCTTCCTCTTGTTCTTCATGCACCACTTTATCAATCACTAGATGTTGGTATTTAGGGTGCTCATGGTTGTCATCATCTTCTTCTTCCTTCTCTTTGGTAGCCTCCCTTTCTTGCCTCTCCAACTCTTTTCATATTTTCATTGTTTCCTCCATTGTGGGTGGTTCAATTGGATGGAGGGAGGACAGGGAGATTAGCCACAGCCTATACTATCGAGTTCATTAACACTCCAAACAACTCCATTGGGATGTTCTGCATGTGTCGGGTGAAAGCCTCCAGGAGTGAGAGAGTGGGTATTGGCATTGTTACAGTAACCAGTGGAAGAGATGAAGAAGAAGAATCTATTATCATTACTTGTGTAGTACGTGGGGTGGAAGCAAGGTGGACCAAGATATCCACTACAGATTGAGAAGTGGCAACTAGCAGTTGAGAAGAAGGGAAAAGGGAAACAGTAGTGGCAATGGTGACTACAAGAGTGGAGGTGACAGGTGGGAACTTTGGCTACTTGGCCTCTTGTTCCTATCCTTCATGGAGCGGGTCCTCCTAGATGGTGGGAATTTCTATGAAACCACTAGATGTATTTGATTTCTTTGAAGGTTCACCTTCTGAGGGCTTCCTTGAGTACACGTTGGGCTTACACTGTCATTTAACCATATCTGTTATCTTTCTCACCTAGTAATCGGAGGAGATTTTGAAGGTTCCCTAGATGGGGCAACAGTTGTCCTACTATTGATCTCGCTCCCTAACTCATCTTCAAGCTCACCATACGTTAGGGTAACTCCCTACAGCTTCAACTAGAAAATTTTCTTGTTGATCCATTTTTTGGTCCTTGCCTCAATGGGCTTCATAAGAATGTTGAGGTCATTAACCTCTTCTTCATTCCAGTCAATTAGTGGTAGCGGCAAGTTGGCAACAACATCATATCTTAGATCTACCACTGTGTTTTCTTCTTCAACTATCTGATCCAGGACTGGAAACAAGTTCCTTGTTTTGACAAAATTGGCCATCATATGCATGTAGTGCCTCATCCATACCTCTTTGTCATCCTTACAATTGGCCCAAAATTCCTCAACATTATTCAAATGGGCGTACTCTATTCCAACAATATTCTTGAATTTGGAATATGGGTCCATTCTTGGTTAGGAATGTTGATGATGTTTTCTGCACAACAACAACTCAAACAGAATATGAAAATCCTATCTCTCTTGAAAGGTAAATCTCTATTAGCAAGCCTCAAGAGATAACCCCGAGGTCTCTAATGTCAGGTCATGACAATGCATAAACAACTTAGTGATAAATGTGAAAATGTTGGTAATCACAAGGGGCCTTACAAATGAGCAATGCTGGAAGCGTACTTTCATCAAATGCAATAATATGGTGACACTTTCAGTCTAAAACTAAACCAGATTCAAAATAAACAGCAAAAGAGATAAGGGTTAAGAGAGATTTCTAAGACCAAGACCTAAGATCAATCACAACAATGATGAATGTTGCAGATGGACAGATCCCCAATGAAACCAATCTCAGTTTGATCAAGGACAAGCCTAAAACTCCACATAAATGGTGCAATCTTCTAGGGAAACTGAAGATTTTCAGACTTTGAACATTCATTCACATACCCAATAACTAGCACAATGTAAACAAGCATCCGCAATTGAACTTAGCACAAAATAAGGCCTAGACTAACTTTACACAACAAATTACAATTAGAAAATTGCTAAAAGTATGGACCGGAGATCGATCGACATCATTAACATTTTACCATTATTGGAAAAGAACTAAAATCTAACATCTAACATTGAGAATTGAGAACAAGAAACCATAAACTGTCAAAGTGTAACATAAAGCTTGCCAAATCAACAATCCAATTGCATTAACTTCTCCAGTATTACATAACAATTTTCAGTCTCTTTCCTCTCCTATAGCTACTATCTTACAGAATCTAACTCCTAACTTAGCCAATTTTGGCTTCTAATCAGCTCTTTTAACCTAGTCTTACCCCCTTACAAATGAGAAGGCACTGGCCTTTTATAGAAAATTACATTTTGAATCAAAGGCCAGGATTAAATCAATCCAATGCCGCAAATTACACCTCTAGAAGCATCCAACAGTTACATTTAATTTGGGAGCTCATGGTACATCATCATCCAATTGCATAAAAGCAGTTACATCATGGAACAATGAGAAAACATTATAATGCCAGCCTGTCATTAATGAAAATTCTGATTGGATGATGAAATCAGCTTCACATGTCCTGCAGAAACTCCTTCCAGCTATAGAAAATTTGGGCACGGATTCTTATGCAAGTTCCACTTTTAAAATTTAAATTGAACTCTTCCATATTTCCCTTTTGGCACAAATCCATATGCAAGTTCCCCTTTTAATATTTATTTAATCCTGAGAAACAAATATCATCATTAGTAGCTCACATGTTTAAAAAAATTCAATCCAAATTAAACTTGAATGAAATTTTGGCCTTTAAAAAAAAGTTACATTTTTTAATGGGAGCTTTTCATTTTCACAAATTTTTCCATTTTTGGAAGCTTTTATTTTCAAATTTTTTATCCATCTCAAGAATTTCATGTTCGAATATTTTAAAATTTCAAGGAAAAATTTTGAAAAAACTTCCATTTCGGGAAAAATTCATTTTGAAAAAAATCCATTTTGGATTCAAGAAAAAGGTTTCGAATTTTTTTTCCATTTTTCATTTTGGGTTTTAAGGAATTTCAAGATTTTTCGGGGTCTCGGGATTTTGAGGGGGTCAAGGAATTTTCAATCCTGAGGGAACGAAATTTTCCAGTTTCCTGAGGTCGAAATCCCCTAAACCTCATAACTTTTTTTCTAGAAGGAATTTTCAAAAAGTTCAAAAAGCAACCCTGCCTAATTTTTTGTCCTCTATCCATAGGTGCAAGAAATATTTACATATAATATTTAAAATTCACTTCAAAATCCCCATTTTTGAATTCCAAGACAGACAAATTTCCCCTAGAGCCTCAAACTATTGTCCTCATCAAACCCAGTCTAGACTTAATCCCAAAATAACATACCAAGAAGAGTAAAACAAAAATTTTACCAAGCCAAGAGGCACAGGTGCAAAAGAAAAAAGAGGGTCCCCACCTCCGGTGGGGCATGTGTGCGAAAATTTCACAATAAATGGCAACTCCTGCTCATAAAATGTTCCAAAAAATTTTGTTGATGAACAAGAATCATGAACCCAAAATCTCTGGTTTCGATCTCCCTATCAGACAAACAAATCAAAATTCAAGATTAAAGAATCAGAACCAAAATTAGACCAAACCTTCCATAAACTTAAAATCCAAGTGTGTGCAAGTGAGTTCATTTCCCTCCTTGAGCTACTATAGAAACCAAGTTCAGTAAAGTTAGGCTACGTAAAGATTCTAGCTCCAAAAGCACCCTAGATAGAGCCTCGCTGCTAGTCAGGCGTCTATAGCCCTGACGAGGTTATTGTTGTGACTCCCCCAAACCTAGCTCTATTGCCAGTCAGGCGTCCATAGCCCCGATAGAGATATTCAGATACTCCTGATAAGTTGAATTCATTCTTTTGATTTTCAACATTTTCTCTTTTTCTTCTTTTTGATATTTCTTTTTTTTTCACTTTTTTTCATTTCAACCTATGAACAATGAAGTTCACACTCAGGGCTAAGAACCATAGTGGGGCTGAAGAAGAAATAAGATTTTTCACCTAACAAGACCTCACAAAGATCCCACAATAGCCATAGGATTCTTAAGATGTATGAAAGATATAAGATTTCAAAATACTTCAGGTTCAAATCAAACCAATAGCCCATCCTTTTTAAATCAAACATTCAGACTACTTGACGATAACAAAAGACCCCGACCATCCATTCAAGACACATGCTTAAAGTCCATCAATGAAATACTTAGAATAGTCCCAGATAATGAATAATTATTGTGCAGGAAAGAAACTTCCCCAACTGGAAAATAGAAAAACCCAAGCCAAACAAGCAAAGCAACAACCAAACTGAAACCCAAAGCAAACCTAAGCTAACCAAAAAAGAAGTAGACCAAAAGCCATCTAAACTAAGCAAAGAAAACTAATCCTAAAGAAAACAAAAGCAAACTAAAGCAAAAGAAAATCAGAGCAAGCTGCATTTATTCAAATCTGAATTATGTACAAAGAGACTCAAAGTGGCTCATGATCAGACAAGGCAGACTGAGACTCATCCTCATATGGTTAATCAATGCATGGACAAGCAACAAGGTGATGGTAATAGTCCTAAAGAATGCAAATTCATCGTTATATTCAGCAAAATAGGGCTCAATAATGCAAAATTCAAACTCAACCTCATAATCAGGAATGATCAACAATTGAGGCAACTCATTGAAGCCATGATCAATCCATATGCAAGTTGTCCTCCCTAAACCTCCATAATCAAATTGATAAGATTCAGAATTTTCAGCAAGGAAAGAAACAACCTGATTTTGTATTGTTGTAGACTGAATGTGGTATTCATAATTCTTCAATTGTAAAGAGTTGATATCTATGTCAATGGGAGGTCTCCACTAATGGCACAACAATCCACTAATTCTTCTAGCATTTTCTATCATGGGATTGATCTAGACTCTTTGCTTAAATTCATTAATGTCTATATGTCCGAGATTGGTATATGAGATCTCCTTCCAATCTGTAGCTACCTAAGATTTGAGGGGTTCCACTTGGAACTTGTACTTCATTTGGTCTTTATCCTCTTTACCTCTAGGTTCTTTAGCTAGCTTCTTTCCCTTTTCTTTCTTCATGACCACCTTTGAAGGTCCTATACCTAGTTCCATTTATCCTACAGGCGAGAGGGCAGGCCTTGGGGTTTCAAGGGATGACGTCATAGTTCATTTGGAACTCAAGCCATTATGGCTCAAAAGGTGCCCCGAGATGTTGGGTCATGGTCATTTGGAATAGCGAAGGCTAGACAAAGGTCCAATAGAGGAGGCCCGCATTATTGGGTCTGTAGGAGGCACATGCTTTAATTGATAGTTCATGGTTAGTCAGCAGGAAATGATGGGGTTAGGTCCCACATGGTGGGCTGACAAAGCTCAACGAACATTTAGGAAAGGCAATATCTAGACGGGATCCCACAAATGGCTACTCACAAGGGATGGTCTGCCTAGGGCTTGGCACTTGTTTTTTTACATTTGGGCTTAGACTAAGATAGTGATTTTGGGATTCACTAGGTAGAAGGACATCATGTAAAGGTCGTTTGGAATGTAAAACTAGCCATGGAAGTCTGTGGGTGGTGGTCCACAGGGCGAGGCCCGTAGAGAGCTCAAAATTAGTCATTTAGGGCACAAAGGAGAATAGATGGTGGAGGTGAGGTTAGAGATTGGCCGTCAGAAAAGCTTCATTCCTTTGCTATCTTGAGGGTTGATTTTGAATAGCGAAAAATGGTCGGCGAAAGTATGCATTGAATGATCTGCATCACATAGATTGCTTTTTCTTTTTGATTTGGAGGGCGGGCCAAAGGGTGGAGTCTGATAGGCAGAGATATGGGTCATGAAAGTTTTTTGAAATGGTGAAGCCAATACGGAATCCTGCAAGCATAAGTCCACAAAGAGGAACCCGTGATGGGCCTAGACTTAGACATTTCAGTGAGGTTGAGTTTGATGGGTAGTCTGTGGGGCAGGACCTGCTTATCAGGAAGATGGTGATCAACATGCGTTTGTAACGATGACACACCAACAAAATTCCAAAGGTGGAAGCCCACATATGCGGATCTGAGTGGATCAAAGGATCCCTCCATTTTGGGGCTCATGGATTTTTTTAAGTCCAAGATGGCTAGGTTGAGGGGCCTCCTGTGAGGGTAGGCCCGATGAAGTTGCTCACTATTTTAAGTTTTAAGTGTTTTCAAGGAAAGCGATGGCAGGAAATGATTAAGTTGCGGGCCTGCAAGGCATGAACACCTTGGCCCGAGAATGGCCGCAAAGAACTCTAGTTCCACAAGTCACCCACTAGGGGTTGTAAAGGTTTTCCCATGATTTGAAGATATGGGTTTAGTTAGCTGAGGTTTAATCTAGTTGATTTAAGCTTTCTTTCAAATATTTTAACAATTTTTAATAGAAATTAAAGTAAACTTGAAATTTGGCATGCAGATGACTACAAACCTATGAAGCCCAATAAAAATGGATGAAAAAACAGTTGGTAGAGGCTTTGAGTTGGTGAACGAACTCATGCTGGTAATACAAGGGCATACAACTGAGAGGGGTGGGTGAATCAGTTGTCACATAAATTCAAAACTTATTCAACTTATTAACCTTATTCTCTAATCTAATTATTAACCATAAAAACATAAATCATCAATGCATCAAAACACATATAACACCAAGATTTCTATGTGGAAACCCTTTTAGAGGAAAAACCATGGTGGAGCTCAGTCCACAAGATTATACCCTATTAAAAGTATAATGAAAATGAAATATGGGGAATGCACATGCATTCAAGCACACTGCCTAGAGCTCATTGCTCAATTACAAAGGAAGACACATTTTCTTGCAAAGAGATTTAGATTAAAGCCATCCAAATTTTGAACTTAGAAAATAGCATTGGCTAATGCCTGATTATAGTTCCAATTAAGCACATGAACACTTCTTCACTCTTCTTCACTCTTCTTCACACTTCTTCACAATTCTTCACACTCTATTCTTCCTTCGAATGATTTAGAACATCATTTGCACACACACATATTTGACATACTCCAAATGAAATGAAAAATTTCTTCTATATATCCGTAAGATGAAATTTCATCACTGCAAGTCAGCCACAAAGAAATAATAAAATGAATATAAACTGTCAGCCTAAAACATTAAATATTATCAATGTGAATCAACCAAAGTTGGCCACAACTTAGTGAGGACCAAAATAAACATCTCGAGCATGAAGAAACTTCAATTAATTTCTCCTTGAAGATCCACAACATGCTACAAACACTATGTCAGCTAGGAACAAGAAAAACATGAACATGCAAGAGAAAATCACCAACCACGATCACAATGATCAATGCAGATGTGCAAAAAAGATAGAGCATGATTGAGAAACATCCAAAAGCATCAAAAATAACAAGAGAAGCATTTGCTACAACTGAACTAACTAAAATAGCATCATCTTCAATCAGGAACACCAACTAAAGAAACAAAAAAATTGTCTAAATGGAAATCTTCATAGCTTGATCAAATATTCATGCAGATCTCTGAAACTCGACGTGGATAAACTAGATACACTAAAAAGAAAAACTTTAGTCCACAACCTCTGATAAAAAACATACAAAAATAACCACCATACTGAACTTCACTTCACCACTGACAACTTGGAACTCATTTATTACAATTTTTTCAATATCCTCGACATATACAACTTCAAATACATTTATGCTAATAGTGTTGACATCAATGACAACCAAATATCATCAACAGAACCACAACATCTAACAATTTCCCCCTTTAGCATTGATGGAAACACATGAAGTGAAAAACATCATCAATGCAACTAACTCCTGCTTAGGTTTTGACTCATCTCCTCAACACTTTCACATAATCTTTTTCCCCATAAGGCTCTTCTGCTAAGATAATCACCAGTTTTTCACATGACTCTTCTCCCCCTTTGAAATCAATGACAAAGTTCTCTAAGCTTTGAACCATATATATGAATTTCTGAACATCTGACTACTCCCCTTGTGTAGTAGCCACCACAACATCAATCTGAGACAAGATATGACTGTGAAATGCATAGACTGATGCACACATTGCATTGCATCCTAGTTCTAATTAGGAGGGGTAATCACCCCTAACTTCCCTTTGAGATACTCAAAATTATCCTTAGGCAATGACTTGGTAAAGATGTTTGCAATCTACTCCTTAGTAGGCACATACTCCAATTTGACTTCTTTTTCACTTATCTTCTCCCTCAAAAAGTGAAACTTGATAGATATATGCTTTATTTTTGAATGCAACACCAGATTCTTGGAAATGTTAATAGCACTTGAGTTATCAAAAAATATAGCAATAGGCTCATCATATATAATTTTGATATCCTTCAACATTTGTTTCATCCATAGGACTTGAGTACAATTATTAGCAATAGTAATGTATTTAGCCTCTGTAGTAGATAAGGAAATGGCATTCTGCTTCTTGCTTAACCATGAAATTAGCTTCTTACCCAAGAAATATTATCCACCACTAGTAATTTTTATGTCATTCAAGTCTCCTTCCCAGTTAGCATCAGTAAAGGCACTCAAAGTAAGCTCATCATCTTTAGGATACCATAGGCCAAGATCAGCAGTTGCCTTCAAGTAATTGAAAATTCTCTTCACAATAGTCACATGAGATTCTTTTAGATTATCTTGAAATATTGCAACAATACATACAACATTCATGATATCAAGCCTAGTTTGAGTTATGTACAACAATCCACCAATCATTGATCTGTATCTTGTCTGATTTTCTTTCAGAGAATCATCTTCTGTTGTCAACTTGCATCTGGTCACCATGGGTAATTTGCAATCCCAAAAATAATTTCATCTCACCAATCATAGACATCTCAAATTCATTCTACATTTCATTAGAAAACTTCATGCACAAAGCATCATCTCCTCCAAAAATAATATCATCAACAAAGACTCCAACAATCAAATCTTTATCATCATTCTTCAAATACAGATTACTATGAACATTACCTTTGTTAAATCCAAGCTCTAGCAAATTCTTGTCCAATCTTTCATATCATTCTCTAGGGGCTTGCTTGAGTCCATACAATGGTTTCTTCAACCGACACACCATATCTTCTTTATCAGTCAACTGGAGTCCATTAGGTTGCTCAACATACACTTCTTCCAATTCACCATTTAGAAAAGTCGATTTTACATCCATCTGATAAACTTTGTAGTTCTTGTGAACAACATAGGCAAGAAATAATCTTATAGCTTCAATTCTAACAATAGGGGAAAAGGTCTCTTAAAAATAAATTCCCTCCATTTGTGAATATCCTTTACATACTAGTCTTGCTTTATTTCTAACCACTTCACCTTGCTCATTCAGTTTGTTTCTAAAGACCCATTTGGTTCCAATGACATTCTTATCCTTAGGTTTGGGAACAAGAATCCATGTATCATTATTTTCAATCTGTTTTAACTCTTCTTTCATTGCTTCAATCCAATTCTCATCTTTACATTCTTCATTCACACTAGTAGGATCAGTCTCTGAAATCGAGCAATACTCTTCTACAATCTTTCTCCTAGTCTAGACACCTTTGTTCTTGACACCTATAATATGATCTTCTAAATGATTCAATCGTACATACCTTAGAGGCTTCTTAGGATTTTCTTCAACTTCAGGTTCTTCTGATCTTTCTTCTGCTCTTTCACCAATTTCTCCTTGTTCATTTTCTTGATTTACCAGACTGATTTTCACTCGATTTGTAGTCTAAAATTTATTTCCTTTGTTTGTACTATCATCCTGATCATCAAAGTCATATCCGCAGGTTCTAGATAGTGTGCCAAAGCATTCATCAACCTTAACATTTCCACTTTCAACCATTTTCTTCAATATTTTATTGTAACACTGGTAGACCTTACTTTTAGTAGCATAAACTAGAAAGATAACTTCATCACTCCTAGCATTAAACTTTCCTATGTCTTCATCTCTCTTAATATAGCATTTTCTTCCAAATATCTTGAAGTATTTAATAGTAGGATTTTAACCAGTCCATAGCTCAAAAGGGGTCTTACCAGTATCACCTTTGACTTCAACCTAGTTGAGTGTGTACACAGTAGTACTCATGGCTTCTCTCCAATAGATATGAGGAACATTTCCTTCCATCATCATAGTTATAACAACATCTTCAATTGTTTTGTTCTTCTTTTCCACAACTCCATTTTTTTGAGGGGTATGTGGTACAAATAATTGTCTCCTTATTCCATGTTCTTCAAAAAAAGTATTAAATTCACCGGAAGTGAATTCACCATCTCTATTTGATCTTAGAAATTTAATCTTCAAACCTGTCTCTGTCTCAACCATAGCTTTAAAGATCTTGAAATTTTCCAGTGCTTCAAATTTTCCCTTAAGAAAGTAACCCATACCATTCTAGAATAATCATCAATGAGTAACATGAAATACCTATAACCTTGTAAACTTCTGACCTTAGAGGGACCACACAGATCAATATGCACAAGCTCTAACAATTCATTTGAACAATTCTTTTTACTCCAAAATGAAATCCTAGTTTGCTTTCCTAATTGACATTCCTTACATATTGCATTAGTAGGTTTCACCAACTTAGGTAGATCTCTCACATCCTTAGTGGAACTTATCTTGGCAATATTATCAAAGTTAACATGACACAACCTCCTATGCCATAACCAACTTTAATCAACTTGAGCAATCAAAAAAAATTTACTAGTAGCACTCAAGTGAAAGATATTACCTTTTGTTTTTGTGCCTGATGCAATTTGATTTCCAGAACTCAATATTCTATGCTTTCCATCCTTGAACTAAAGATTGTATCCCTTATCAACCATTTACCAACACTCAAAATATTATGCTTCAAGCATTCTAAATATAGAAAATCATCAGTATTATGCTTACCATCAAGAGCAATATAACCTCTTCCACATATCACACCAACTGTATTATCACCAAATCTCACAACACCACCATCATACTTTTCCAAGCTTACAAACTTAATTTTGTCTCCTATCATATGATGTGAACATCCACTGTCAATTACCCATTCATCTTTCTCTTCAACTTGAGTAGCTAGGGCTTTCTCCGCATTTTTATAACCAAAAGATTCAATAGATACAGGATTATTTTCCTTGATAGAAATAAATACACATTCATCATCACTTCTATTTCCTTTATAAGATTCATCATTTGTCAGGCCTTCATCAACAACATAGTAACACTTCTTCTGAAATTTAGGCTTGTTATGTCTTGGTTTAGAAGCTCTTTCTATACACCTTGATGCAAAATGACCTATCTTATTACAAGAAAAGCATTTAAGAGGTAATTTTCCTTCATACTTACCTTTCCCTCTCTGTACTCTTTTGACAATAAGTGCTTCCAGCTCTTCTAGCTCTCTTTCTTCTTCTTCAATACGTCTAATTTCATCCTCATACTTGAATATCTTTCTAGATGAACTCTCACCTAGATCATATATTTGTCTCTCTTCCAGAAGTAGTACCCTTAAATGAAAATTCAACCTTAGGAAGGGAATCACCAAATTTTTTCACCTCAAAAGCAATCAACTTACCAACCAATGTATCTCTGGTTATGTTTGTTACAGTCTATAGTTCTTTAATAGCACTAGCTTTGACTTTGTAAGAATCAAGAAGGGATCTAAGCACTTTAGCAACAATCTCAGATTCATCTATCTTTCCACCAACACATCTAATACCTCACAGGATTTCATTCACTCTTTACATGAATGTATTAATGTTCTCATCATCACCCATTCTCAACCTTTCATATTTCCTTTTCAAACTTTGCAACTTAACAATCTTCACATTAGCATCACCTTCATAAAAGGTTTCCAACTTTTTCAAGATCTCATAAGTAGTCTTCAGATCCATAACATTTGTCATCTCAGAATTAGTCAAAGCACTCAACAAAGCTTCCTTATCCTAGATATTATACTCAACATCTCTGACCTCAGTAGAAGTAGTAGGACCATTCTGTGGAATAATATACATATTACTTGTAATACTTTAGTAGGGTTCACCAATGCATCTTAGATGGAACTCCATTTGAGTCTTCCACAAAGAATAATTTGTTCCATCAAATCTCAGACTATCCTTCTTGTAACTTTCCATCCCAGATCACCTTAAGTTTTTAAAATTCTTCCAAGGAACATGCTCTGATACCAATTGTTGGCAATACAAGGGCAGACAACTAAGATTGGGGGGTGAATCAATTGTCACAAAAATTGAAAACATATTCAACTTATTAACCTTATTCTCTAATATTATTATTAACCATGAAAACATAAATCATCAACACATCAAAAACACACATAACACCAAGAATTTTTATGTGGAAACCCTATTAGGGGAAAAACCATGGTGGAGGTTAGTCCACAAGATGATACCCTATTAAAAGTATAATGAAAATGAAATATGGGGAATGCACATGCATTCAAGCACACTGCCTAGAGCTCATTGCTCAATTACAAAGGAAGACACACTGTCTTACAAAGAGATTTGGATTAAAGCAATCTAGATTTTGAACTGAGAAAATAGCATCTATTAATGCTTGATTATAGTTCTAATTAAGCACATGAACACTTCTTCACTCTTCTTCACACTTCTTCATAATTGTTCACACTCTGCTCTACCTTCGAATGATTTAGAACATTATTCATGCACACACACATTCAGCATACTTCAAATGAAATGAAAAGTCACTTATATATATCCACAACATGAAATTTCATTGCTACGAGTCGACCATAAATAAATAATAAAATGAATATAAACTGTTAGCCCAAAACATTAAAGATTATCAATGAAAATAAACCAAAGTCAGCCACAACTTAGTGAGGACCCAAATCAACATCTCCAACATGAATACACTTCAATTAATTTCTCCTTGAAGATCCACAACATGGTACAAACACTATGTCGGCTAGGAATGAGAAAAACATGAACACGCAAGAGAAAATCACCAACCACGATCACAACAATCAATGCAGATGTACAAAAAAGATAGAGCATGATCTAGAAACATCCAAAAATATCATGAATCACAAGAGAAGCATCCACAACAACTGAACTAACTGAAATAGCATCATCTTCAATCAAGAACAACTAAAGAAACAAAAAAATTGTCTAAATGGAAATCTTCATGCGGATCTCTAAAACTCGATGTGGATAAGATACGCTAAAAAACAAACACTTTAGTCCACAACCTCTGATCAACAATGTACAAAAATAACCACCATGGGTATGTGCAGGATCATGATGGACCAAAAAGTGGCGATATGATGGGTATGTGGCTGACAACCTTTTTTACCCAAAATTGATGAAACAAAAAGGGTTTTTAAAGGAGATTCTCATATTTCCACCAATATAAATTATGCTTTACTTTGAATTTAATAAGTAATTATTATTCATTTTCTATTCGAATTATGACTAAAGTCCTGATTGATAGGTTGATTGAAAAGCATCTATAGCTTTCAAACAATATAACATTTTTTGAATCCAAAACATGTGTTACATTCTATGCTTCGCATACTACAGGATTAAAAAAAGAAAAATTGAATTTCAGTTTTGACCAAGTTAAGGTGGTTAGACATACTATTTTTTTATATTTTTTAAAAGTTGTAATAAAAAATTCATAATTAATTATTTACTTGGAAAAATATTACCAAAAAATATGCATCACATTGAGACATGAGTCCTCTACATATATCTAAAATCTTATAAAAAATTATTATCATTTTATTGTGGTTAGGGTGGTTAGACAGACATCTACTTCTTATTTTTTCCCTGAAATTTAAGTACTACTGCATTGAAATTTCAAATTTTCACCAAATAGATAACTTATTCAAATTTTTACGTCAAGTTGCCTAACTCTAATTTTTCTGAATTTTTTGCCACTTAAGGGCCTATTTTTTCCATGATGATCCTGCATATACCTCCATACTAAACTTCACTTCACCACTGATAACCTGGAACTCATTTATTCCAATTTTCTCAATATCCTCGACATATACAACTTCAAATACAATTATGCTAATAGTGTTGACATCAATGAAAACCACATATCATCAACACAACTACAACATCCAATAACTCAACAGGTGCTATGACCGTGCTAGTAGGAGGCACTCTAACTCATTTTTGAACTACTGATAGATGAAAATGATAGCTCAAGATGGGTTATTTATAAACTTTTGAGCATTTAATTCCCCTCACAAATGTAGGTATGGTAGCATCCAAGGTTGGTGAATAGTCAGTTTGAAAATGACGACTGGAGTAGGCGAGTCTGATGATGCAGGTCGCATGGCGCAGAAGGAGGTTGTGTGAAGGTCATTTGAAATGGTAAGGGATCTAAGGAAAACCACATGGAGCAGCTTGTAGGGGCAAACCCGTAGGGCTCCAAGGATGCCAGTTTAAAGATGGAAGGAAAACAACCAAGGGAGTTCCATAAAGGCCTAAAGCTTTGAAAATTTGAGGGTGGCAAAACATGGTCAACTCAAAGTGACTCTCTAAGATTCCTTGACCAGTTAGGACACAAAACAGGGGGCATGCAAAATGAGGTAGCGACAAAAGTGACCCAACAAAGCAAAAAGAGAGGGTCCCCATTTTGAGCGGGGTGTGTGTGCTATAGGCACAATAGGTCTTGTAATCTTTTGCATAAATTCTTAACACAATTACCATAAATTCATCCCAATCAATTTGGGTGGAAACTCTAAAGTCTTTGCAAGAGTGTGCGCCAATACCTAAAGTTATCAAAGACATTAAGCAAAAAAATAGAATAAAATTGAAAAGGTTGATAAGAGAAAAGAAAGTATGAGAACAAATGTGAGGAACCTATGCCAATATGAAGAAACATCTAGAGCAAAGATTGAAGGGAGAATTGCTAAAGAACACTCATAAAAAATGGAAAGAAATGGATAGAGGAACAAGTAAGTCTACTCCTCATCCAACTCCTGAGCATGAATTCATTCTAATTCTAGTTCTGAACATGAAATAAACTTGTTAGATGTAAGTGATAATGCTTCTCCTGAAATAGGTCAAGTTATAATGAAATTTGTTGTGAGTGAGCAATGTTCAAATCAAGGCTTAACAAATAAATAGAGAAGATAGATGGAAAGGATACAACAAGATAATGTAAATTCTAGTCATGCTAGGGTTGTGTCACATTTGGCCTCAACTTCTAACACAAATACTCCTCTTCCTCAAGACTTCTTGATTGGGTTTGATGAATATTCCCATAACTATGGTGGAATTATAGAGACATTAGATTTTGATACCACCTTACTAGGAGAGGATGAAATCTTCAATTATGTTTAGCAACTTAGAAGAGAAGCATCAAGATTGGATGAATTGAGGAAGAGGGATAAGGAGAAAGAAGAAATATAAGGGAAGCTATGGTTGAGAGAGACATGCTATAGAGAAAAGTTGAGAAAACTAAAGAACTAGAACAATTAACAACTCAATCTACTCATACAAATGGTCCTATAGTGAGAGAGTTTGTACGTAGGGAGCCTATAACTGCCTCAATTGAAAATTATTGTGTAAATACATGGATGAATCCTATTGTGAAAGCTTCTATTGTAGTTGATCCTGTCCCTAGTAATACACATGTTGTTTCCCACACTGTTGATAAGGGAAAGAAACTAGTCAGGGGTGTAAATATAAATGAGGGAGGTTCCTCTCAGAGGGACACCACAAAATAATACTATTTCATTGGCTGATAGGTTAATAAAAGAAAATGAGGAATTAAAAAAAAGAGTGAATGAGATGGAACTATTAGCTACCAACATAGAGATGAAGAAGAAACTAGGTTTCTTATAATCTACTATAAAGAATTTTGTTCCTAAAACCTAAATCCATCATCCCCATGCATCATCCTCAAATCCCCATTTGAATGATAACCCTTTGTCCAATACAAACCATACCATTCATCTTTACAGTAAAAAAAGAGGGATAGGACTAGTCAACAACATGATCAAGATGATTACCAACTTAGAGTAGTTGACACTGCAAGGCCTAAAAATAATTATGATAGGAGAAGGAATCATGAAAACCAAAATGAATAGGAGGGACCCTTTGCAAGAAGACAAGTTCCTGTTGATAGATATATGAAATTATGCTTTGATAGAATCCTAGGGTATCCAAATCCTATTCCTGACAATGCAAGAAAACATTTACCTAAGTTAATTAGTAACAATGCATTTAGTGGTGACGAACATGTGAAAGCTTTTCAGAGTTTTGTTGAAGATTTTGAGCTTTGGGATGATGATGTTGCAATGAATTATTTCATGAAATCATTGATTGAAGAGGCTAGAAATTGGTACAAAAGATTACCTGATGCAAGAATTGATTCAAAAGATGCTTTCTATAGAGTTTTTAGAGAGCAATATGGAGACAAAACTAATCCTAGATTTATTCTAAATGACTTCAATAATATCACAAAATGACATAATGAAATGGTGACTGAATTTAATGCAAGGTTTCAAAAGGCCATGAATAGAGTTCCAACTTATTTAAGGAAAAATGAGAATGCATGCTTAGTGGTGTATTGTAATGCATTTAATTCAAAGATATGTTACTTAGAGACAAATATCCACATAATCTGAGAGATGCTTATAAAATGGCAGTCCACATAGAAAAAAATAGAAGAGCATCGGGTAAGGTAGGGATAAGAGATGACCCTAAAACTTTCAAGAATCCTAGAACTTAGAATGAAAGAGCTTGAAAAGTTGTAGCTCCTAATGAAACATTAGATCAAATTGTTAGTTTGTTGTAGAAGGTGGAAAAGAATGATAAACCTTAGTTCCAAAGGAGTGATAGGCCACCTAGGTTGCAAGATTATCCATATCACACTAATTGGTACAATGGAAAGCCAATTCACAATAATCAAAAAAAATGTTCAAGCTCAAAGCACATCTAGCCCATTACAAAAACATTCTACTAATGTTACTAAATATTTTCCATGGTGCATAGTACGTCAATTACCTTATTATCATAGCAATGTGTTGTTGCAAGATCTATAGAGGAGTTACAAGATGATGAAGGAGATTTTGATCCCCCTCATGATCAAGACGAAATAGTGAATGTGCTCATGACTACATCAAACTTCACCTACAATGATTATTCTTCTGATGATGAGCCTTGTAGAGGTGATGTGCATGTGCAAAGGTGGGAAGTGAGTGTATACCATTAGCAAGTGTTCTTAGATGAAGAGAGAGACAATGATTGCAACATTTATAGTCTATAATTATATGATATTTGTCTGAGAAGACCATCAAATGAAGAAATCCAAAATATGACAATTGCATTGGCCTCTCAATCAAGGAATACTTATAATCTGAGAAATAGAGTTGTGAGTGGTGATTAGGGTAAGCTTGGAAGCATGTTCAATAAGAAAAAGAAGGAAAATGACAAAGGGACTAAGAAAGAAACCAAGAAAGATGAGGAAAAACCAAAAGAAGGTAAAGGAGCTAGAATTTGGGCTAAAAAGGTTGACAAGGTCAAGATAAATGAGGAAGTTATTTCCCCAGCTATAAAGGCTAAAGATAAGAAGCATAGTGTTGAAAAGGGTCAGAAACAAAATGATAAGATAATGGAAAAGAATGTAATACTTCCTAAATTACCAAAGTATGCTTATGTGGACATGTTTCAAATGTTGTCTTAGGGTAAGGTTACAGTCCCATTGTTGGAGATGATGAGGATTGATGAATATAAAAAAAGGTAGTTTCCCTTATTAACGTTGTAGTTGTGGTCTCTAATGACAAGATGGTGATTGATCCTCCCAAAGCGAGAAAAAATCAAGAAAAGAGTGATGAAATGGAGAGAGTATTTGGTGAAAACCCTCAATTATACTTGGGAACTACAATTACTACATGTCCAAGTTAGGCCAACCCATTTTTTCTAAGTTTAATTATTGATGGGAAGTTTGTCAAGAACTCTATGATTGATTTAGGAGCCTCTTCTAATGCTATTCTAGTGGAAATTATGAAAGAAATGGGTCTAAAAATTGATAGCATTTATGGAAAGTGTTATGCTATGGATTCAACAGAAGTACCAGTCATAGGAGTAATTAATAGAGTCTCATATAAGCTTGTAACATTCCCTTAGAAGGAATTATACATGAGTGTCATAGTAATTGACATTCCACCAAACTATGGAATGTTGTTGTCAAGATAATGGAGTGCATCCATTGGTGGGAGCATGCAATGTGATTTATCATATGCTACTTTTTCCATTGATGAAAATGATTTCAAGATTGTTATAGAATCAAGAGCTCACCATATGATTGAGTATGTAGAAGAACTAGCGAGAATTTATTTTGAGGATATTGGTTTGGATACTTTTAGAGTTGAATAATTACAATAGGAAGCAGGAGCACAGTCTGCACCACTTGATAGAGAAGTCATTGATGTGTCACAAGAAGATGCTCTCTGGACCACATATTTTGATGGAGCTTGTTCCAAGGAGGGCTCAAGTGCAAGAGTTATCCTAATATCCCCACAAGGTAAGACATTCAAATACTCTTTCATATTGAAATTCACCTGCACAAACAATGTGGTTGAATATGAATTTTTACTACTTAGTTTAAGGCTAGCTTCAAAGCATCGCATTAAAATGCTAAAAGTGTTGGGTGATTCTAAATTAGTGGTATCCCAAGTTAGGTCCAAGTTCATTTCCAAAAATAAAAGACTTAAGCAATATAGGAATGCAGTTTGGGATACCATCGAAGTTTTTGATGCATTTAACATTGATTAGCTAGAGAGAGGAAGGGATGTGACGATATATTTGTTAGCAAACATTTATATCAAACTAGATGATAACACTTTTGCTGGTATTTCAAAAGTAGAGGTACAAACTCATCCTACAGTACCTAATAAAATTTGCAATTAGAAAGTATTTGATGATGATAAAGATATTTTGAAATTATTGCAATTTATTGATCAATATGAAAGTCAAGAAATAGACTTCAGTGCACTGGTGGTGGAGGTTGATGGTAAAGAAAAATTGTTTGGAAATGAAGTTATCCAATTGAAAAAAAACAAGATTTCTAAGGGGTTGGTTGCATTGGAAAGGGTTTTTATGGCCCTGATAAGATTAATGCTAAGCAGACACCTACTCACAAGGAATATTTGGAAGAGATCAATCCTGGAACTAAGAATGCTCCTAAGAAGGTATATATAGGGAAGAGAATGAAAACACATATCAGAACCATGTTCATTGATCTGCTAATAAAATATAGACATGTGTTTGATTGGTCATATGATGACCTGAAAGCTTATAGGGAAGATCTTTTTCAGCATGAGATACCCTTGAAACCAGATGCCAAACCTTTTAGTTAGAAGTAGAGGCCAATAAATCCAACATTGTAGCCTAAAATGCAAGAAGACCTCATGAAATTAAGGGATTCTGGAATTATCAAGCCTATAATACGTTCTTCATGGGTTTCTAATTTGGTTCCAATTAGGAAGAAGAATGGTGACCTGAGACTCTATGTATTTTAGAAACTTGAATGTATCATCCTTGAAAGACAATTATCCATTACCTAAAATGGAGCCTATGTTGCAAAAGGTGATAGGGTGTGAGTTGTTATCCATGATGAATGGCTTCTCAAGTTAGAACCAAGTTATGGTAAGAGAATCTGAACAATATAAGACTACTTTCACTACACCATGGGGAACCTATGTGTATGTAAGAATTCCCTTTGGTCTAATCAATATTGGTGCCACATTTTAGGGAGCCATGGATGTGGCACTTTCTAACTTTATTGATTTATTCCTAGCCATATACCAAGATGACCTTACATCACATAGGAAAAATTAAGAGGATCATTGTACACATTTGGAGAAGATATTTGTTAGAGAATTGGAATATGGAATTTCCTTGAATCCTAAGAAATGGATTTTTGGGGTTAAGGAAGGTAAGATTTTAGGGCACATTGTCGTTAAAGATGGGGTATGTATCAATGGGTTAATTTCCTAAAGTTAGATTATCAAATATTAAAGCATACAAACCCAAAGAAGCTATCAAGTACAATGAAAACTAAAACAAGAATGATTATACCAGTCACTCATTGAAGCTTCCATGATTCACCTTCATAGCACCTTCTAACTTGTTGATTGTTGCCCTCAGATCGAGTGTGTGAGCAGTTTGATACCAAAGACTATGACAAAGTCCTAAACAAGATTTGAAGGATTTGAAATATAAATTTCTATGCCTATGAGAAAATGAATATAATGCCTAAGAAAAGTATGCCAAAATCATAAAACCAAATGCAAGTATATGTGTGTATGTCTGTGTGTGTGTAGTCAAAAAGATGAGGAAAATTGGCATTTCATAGAAAATGCAATTTGAAATGGATAGATGAGATTGAAGTTTGATAGAAGCTTAAAATCAGAGGACAAAATTTCATGTGACAATCCCTAATCAGGGTTAGGGAAAAATCATTAAATGAATGGTCAAGATGTTATTTGAGAAAATTGAATTGGTGGTCGAGAATAAACGTGACAATTAGTCAAAAAGATAAAGATCTTTGAAAATCAAGAAGATAAAGACTGCTGCACTTATGAGATTCAAAAAATCAAGAAGATAAGAGTTGGACTAAAAATTAGATTTGGAAAATCAAGAATTTGCTCAATTACTTGATTTTTGGAAGAAGATTACCATTTTGAATTAAATAAATTCAAAATATGGATTTTGTGTGACAATAAATAATCGATTTTTAGATTATTTACCAAAATGAAGTGACAGTTAATAAAATGAAATCATTTTAAATAATATCATTTATTTAAAATGAGGGAAATGTCAAATTAGGTAATTAAATAAGTAAACATAATTAATTAATTTAGAGGATTATGACTGATAATTAAATAAATTAATAAATTCATTTAATTATGAGAATTAGTGACATATTAAATAAATTAAAAAAAATCATTTATTTAATAATTGAGAAGACATAAATGAATAAAGGTAATTAAGTAAATTAAGAAATTTATTTAATTGTAAGAAGATAATGGACCCTTAGTGATGTATTGAATAATTAAATATAATTTATTTATTTAATAATCATGAAGAATAAGAGAGATATGAATTAATTAAATAATTATAAATTATTTAATTAATAGTTGAATGTGGACCAAGAACATAATTAAATGTCATAATTATGCTAGGACGAAAGTGGTAAAATAGAGCTTGCAGGCCTAGGTCATTTTTATGTGTCTACATTTTGCCCCTCTTTGTCATAATGTAGCACATCACATTGTGACAAAGAAAATAAGTCAAAGTCATGCCCCAATGAAGGTACAGAGTATTAATGCCCCCCCGGGAAATTTTTCAAATTTTGTGCCGGCGATAGAAAAAATTGGAAAGTGTCCCGATAAGTCAATTTAATGACCAGAAAAACAATGGCGCAGACGGTTTTGGATTCTATCATGTTTAAAGCAGCCAAAGGGGTGGTCAAAGTTGGTCAAAAGGGCCTCTAGTAATAACCTAGTTGACAAATGTCATTTTGACTTTATAAATAGGTTAACAGATTGGTAAAAGTCAATTCATTTTCACTATTCACCTTTGCAATTTCGAGAGCTCAGAGCAAGGACACCTTCGGTGAGGATGGTGATTCTAGTCGTAGAGCATCGTGGGGAGATCATGCAGACTTTCAAGTAGCCAGAGGGTTCTGAGCCAACGATATGTACCCCTAACCTACTTTGTCATTTTTTCAATTTTCACTCAAAAATTAGGGTTTCAGGGTGAACAATAGATAGGGCAGACCAAGGATGTGTGATGCATTCATGATCTCGTGTCACATTCGAAAGGTATAATGCCACATATGATATTTTGCAATGCATTCATGTGTTAGAGAGATGCATTTCAATGAAGGTATACATGTGCAAGAAACCGAGATGCAAGTGGCCTGATGCGATGCAAATCTGGGACAGAACAATGTAATTGGTGATTCACGATGCAATTGAGGTGCACAAAGACACAAACATTTCTTTGAGATGCATTTGTAGTCAACGTGACACATTTGACTTTGACTAGTGCTAATTTTGATGGGTTTTAAATTCTACATGTTTTTGATGATAATGACATTTTTCCATAAAGTGCTAACATGTTATTGGGCCTTGTGTAGAGACACCTTGCACCCATCTATACTCGGGAGAGTAGGCCATCGACCTTCAGGTTTGGTGATTAGCTAAGTCAGTGAGAGCGATGACGGTTGATGTAGCTGGGCTTGTATTATGTTGCCTATATGCCTGTTATTCAGGAAAATAGGGGATTGCTGACTGCATTGTGTGAGCAATGGCGTTTGAAGACATGCTCATTCCACTTGCTGATGGGAGAGGCGATAGTTACGCTTTAGGACATGTATTGTATTCTATGTTTGTTGATCCAAGGAGAGCGGATTGTTTATGACCCTCAACATGGCTATCAGACATTTACAACTTACTATCTAGATGAGGGTGCAGGACTTGGCATCGAGGGATATGAGATCTGTTGGGAGTTTATGGCAGAGCATTATGCCTAGTTTGATGCATTTTTGGTGACATTGATTGGTGAGATATTGATTCCTGACCGTCGTGGACATGGGTTTCCCATTAGTTGGGGAGACGTGATAGTGGGCATGAGGTGGGACATGACAGTTTATGCTTAGGGGCCCTGTTTGTTGGGCATGCTCTACCATTAGCTTCATGAGGTGGCCTACAAGAGGGCACAAAGCATTGGGTGTGGCACGACACTGCTGATGATATGGGCCTAGGAGCATGTGGCGATATTCTGACCTCCCATTTAGAGACCACAACTAGCTGAGGGGATTCCCTATGCTTATTACTATGTCAGTACTCTACAATAGACGAGGATGGGAGAGATAGGTTGGTGGTGCCATCGGATTGACACCATGGCTACATTCATCTAGAGGCCCTACAGAGATTGCCAATAGTGGGATGATGTGGATGACCATATTAGCCTTTGCAGACAATACCATTACCTGATTGGTAGGACAGTGCAGAGTCAACTCATCCTAGAGATGTATTTGCCACAACATGTACTGCGATAGTTCAAGGAGCAACAGGGTGTACTGGTAGACACAACCGAGTATGCCAGATCTTCTAGGGAGTCAGCTTGGGGGCCACTAAGTACTGTAGCTTTTGCTGAGTAGTAGATTGATGGGCTAGTAGCCCAGCAGTGGGGATAGAGAGGTGGAGTTGTAGATCCAAGGACTACTATTGACTATGACTTATGGTGGTAGGTGCATTGACCAGTGCCACTGATAGATCCAAATGGGCCAGCATCGATTGAGAGGAGGTCAGTTATACCATGTGCGCCACAAGCCAGGCAAGGGGGAAGAGATGGTGACAGAGGTAGAGGTAGGGGGAGGGATGGTGGCAGAGACAGAGGTAGGGATGGAGGTAGGGATGGAGGTTGGGGTGGAAATGATGGAGGTGATGGGGACGATAGAGGGGATGGCTAGAGATGGAGAGATTGCCAGTGGCAGGGCAAGAGGGTATGATAGTTTGTATCCAGAGCAACATTGGATGTTATCCTAGAGGTAGCTGAGGAGGGAGAGAGAGAGAGGAGGAGAGACAGGAGGAGCAACCAAGGTAGGAGCAGGAGGAGGAGAGATAGGAGGAGCATGTGGCCGAGAAGGAGGCCAGAAAGGAGTAGGAGCTTGAGGTGGATGTGGATGTGGATGTGCCTTGGGATGAGAGAGTCGATGGCGAGGAGGTCACAAAGGAGGAGGATGATGATGGTAGAGAGGATGATGCTATGGACGAGGCCGAGAGACTTATGAGATGGAGGATGGTGGAGGGAGATGAGAAGATACCATCCAGCTTGGCATTGCCCCATGATGCCATGACAGACCAGAGGGTGGAAGACCTACATAGGACACTAGATGAGAGTGTCGCGCAAGTTAGAGCACTGTAGTCAGAGCTAGAGGTGACTCAAGTAGAGTGGGATCAGGCAGTCATCTACCAATAGGAGGCAACGTAGTGGTGTACAAAGTTTGCACGACTGTGTACAGGACCATCGACAGATCTAGCTCATGAGTTTGGTAGGATTAGCGTATAGCTTGGGCGATACAAGTAGTTGTATGAGTAGGCTATGCCAGCCAAGATGAGAGATCCTACTCTTACCAGGACACAGACAGTTAGTGGCAGTAGGTTGGGTAGTGGCAGTGGCAGTCAGAGTAGTGCAAGGGGCTTGACCTCTTCAGGGCATACTTCGAGTCATAGGTATCATCACAGACACTCCTCCAGTCACAGATTAGGGCACGCACATGGGTTGTCAGGTTCAGGCCATAGATTAGTACCTGGTCTACCTCCAGTGACATCCTTCTCCTTCACAGAGTTAGGCTGCAGTGTCATCATAGATGCATGTTACCATGGAGATGATTACATCAGTTTTAGTTCCATTTGTTTCATAGATAGAGGTTGCTAGAAGTCCACCTATTACCTTAGTGTTGGGCACAGGTCCTCATTCACCACATTCTTCGCCATGAGGGGATGAGGAGAGCAGTTCATAGGGGCATGTTTACTATATTTGGCTTCATGTTTCAGACTTTGTATTATGACACGTTATGTATTGACTATCAAGACTGCAAGCTCTATTTTTGGGATATCTCTTGACTTTATCCTATGACACTATATATTTTTGAGATGAAGCAATTTGGATGCAGCCCACATGTGTGTTATGTGATGTTATTTGATTTATGCATTATGATATATGTGATTTGATGCATATGTGAATTATGCATTTTGAATTCTCCATAGCCGAGGTCCTAGATCTTGACATTGGACTCATTCTTAGGAAGTGTGGAAGTGTAAATGGGTCAATGTATTTAGAAGAAGAGGAGTTAGGAGCTTCTCAGTTGATGGGCACCCGATTTTTCAGTAATATCCCTTAGGTTGGTACAATATTGAAAAGGCTCGGGGTCTTCGTATATAGTGATTTATGTGCCATCAAATGGAAATTTTAAGCATTGGTGATATGTAGAGGGAATGAATTTTAGGGCATGAATCCATGGGAGGCCGAGCAAGATGCTATAAGGTAATTCTAGATCTAGGACCTGGAAAGTTGTATCCACAATGACTAGTCCCACTCTGATAGGAAGAGAAATTATGCCTCGTGAAGAAAATTCTTCGTCATCATATGCTTTTATGACTATACTCTTTGTAGGGTCTATGCATGCATAAGAAAATCCTAGAGCCTTAACCAGTTTCAAGGAGCATATGTTCAATCCTACTTCACCATCTACTAAAACTCTTCTGACCTTGTGCTTATGGACAAAAGTTTTGATATGTAATGCATCGTTATGATTGATGTTTGCATGTTTTATGTCAAGACCAAGGTAGGTGGGAAAGTGAAAGGAAATTATATGTATTAAATGGATAGATGCCAATGTTAAGAGGAAGGCAAGGAAAATGAGACAACTTGCCTGCAAGTGCAAAAGTGCACATAGATGATTTATTTTACACATGATGCCTGTTTGCTAGGTTTTCATCATGGTACTTATCCAGGGCGCCTATTTGCCAAGTTTTCACTATTGGACAAAATTTTTCTCTTTACTATTTTCTTGAATTTTTTTTTTTTTGGTTTTACCAAGACACCTGTTTGCCAGGTTTTCATCAGGGTGACAATTTTTTGATATTTTTGTATTTTTGATATTTTTGGATAGCCTTGATGCTTTAGATGACCATTGACTATTTTGAATCCACTGACGGTGTTGATGTAGAGATTGGTGCCATGATATGCCAATAATGACCTTGTTGAGGGAGTTGTCTTGTCAGGATCATAGCACTTGCATACAACTGATCGATGTCATTGTGATCATTTCTAATACTAGAGTTGGCCTTATCAGAATACGCACATTGCAATAGAGTGCCATCAGAGTCCTTATGGTAAAGAGTTGCTGCCAAGATGTGATGAATGTGTGACTTGGGATTTTTGGACTTTAGATGAGATGTAGGATTATGATGAATGATGGTAGATGTGGAAAGGTTGTTTGGACATTTGGACGAATCACTTTTTATTTTCCAAACCTGGGATGGTGGATGATGTATTTTGGAATTTTGATTGGGATGGTGTTTGGAACCAACACTTTTATATTCCTTGCTTGATGACCATTTTGAAGGAGGTGGACATCTGTTATATGTGGGAGTCCTCTTGTCTTGTGGCTCCACATTGTGATTGACTTTTGAATTTGGAATATTTTCTTTGTTTGATCCATCTTTCTTTGGGATCCATTTTAATTTCATTTTCCTAGTTGTCTTTTTATCTAATTCAATGGCCTTTGACATTTGATTTTGACCTTTTGAGTTGTATGACTTTTGTTTTTGTTGGCTCCAAAAGGAAGGTTTAAGATGTTGAGAATGATGGTTTATGGTGTGGATGGAAGAGGTGTTGGCAACAATCTTATGACAAGGATTTCTCATGGACTCTATTTTGATGTTTCTATCTGACAAGGTTGCCCCTAGTATCGAGGAGGTTCCACTGACATCATTTGATTTGCTAACTGAAGAATAGCCAAGACCTTGATGTCTATAATTTTCCTGAAGTTGTATTGGTTCTTGAATGCCTTGCTCATGTATGCCTAGTTCTTTGCCTTGATATTGCATGCTTTGACATATTCTATTTGCGATGGGGTATTTATTGTTTTGAAAGCAAGATGCTAACCCATCATGATGTATGTGGACACTATTACCTAGAATGTTTTCGTCATCAAGGAAGCCTACTCTGACAAAGATAGATGACCCTAGCTGATAAAGTGTCTTAGCTTCATTATCATGTTGAACATATTTTTGACTGATATCTTTTGTCTACTCTTCTGACATGTTAGGTTTAGATGATTCTATTGGTGCTTCCAAGTCGATGTTGAAGCCATCATTATGGTCAGTGTCATAGAGTCTAGTAAATTAATCTATAGCTCGATCATTTGCAAATATGTCCATAATGGAAGACTCTTTTTCTTGAGGAATATCATCTATGTGTGTCATGGAGGAAAGTGTCTCATTTTGGAAAGTGTTGATAGTCAGAGCCTAAATAGAGTTGTTGTCAAGTGTTTGATCATGAATGGCATAAAAGTCAAGGAGTGGATCATTTTCTACTTCTTGGTCAATGGTAGGGTCTTGGTCAAAGATGGGGTTGTCATGGATGATATAATTGGGATTGAAATATTTGTCAAGCGTAGGTTTATTTCGGATGTCATGATTTTTTTGAAGGATTTCTTGAATGGACTTTAAGATAGGGTCATGGGATGGACTACCTTGTTCTTGACATGAGGGTGACATTATAATGTCATGCTTTGGGCTTTCATTTTGACATGTATCCTCAAGTTTAGACAATGGGATTTGAATTTGTACTATGATAGAATTTTCATGATTAAACGTGGCTTGTGATGGGGTGACTTCAAAAGGATTAATGGATAATGGACTAGGATAAGACATGGGGAATTGGACTAGACTAGTATGAGGATATGACATGGGGACTTGGACTGGACTAGTATGTGAAGGACTAGGATAGAACATGGAGACTTGGATGGGACTAGTATGTGAAGGACGAGGATAGGACATGGGGACTTGGACTAGACTGGTGTCTGATGGCCTAGAACATGGCATGGGGACTAGCACTAGATTAGTTGGTGAAGACACAGGATATGACATGGAGACTTAGACTGGACTAGTGTAAGGTTGATTGAAATAGGACATGGAGACTTGGACCGGATCGATATGGTATGATGTGGGGACCTGACATGAGTTGGTAGATAGTTGATAAGGCATGTAGAATTGGATGAGATTGATAGGTGAAGGGCCAAAATATGACATGAAGGTTTGGAATGGACTAGTGGACAGTTGGTTTCACTTGTCAAGGTTAGGATAAGGGTAATAACTAGACGTGTGCTGGAGATTAATGGTAGGGATTTTGTTAAGTGATTTTTGATGGTGAGGGTAAACGGATGGAGGTCCCAAAGTATTTATGTCAAAGCCCCATGGTAACTTAGCCCCTTGGTCCAAAAGCATGGCTAGATACCTTTGAGGGTCATGTAAGACTAAGTTTTCTACAAAGGAGACTATATTAGGATTTTGCACTACAGCTTCTAAGTCTTCTATATATACTCATCCATTTTGGTCTCTTTGTATGAATGGTCCAGAAGGATTTCATGATGAAGATGGCATGTTCATGGAAGATAATGGGTTAGAAAAAGTCCAATGTTGGTTCATGTCATAAGTGTTATTATCGATGTTGGGATTGAAATCTTGTCCAAAGTTTTCCATTTGTCCTCTCTATCTTTGAAGCCTAGTCTCAACCATAAAATGGGATTGCTCAAATGAGGATGATAAGAATGACAACTGAATGCCAAGATGATGCTAGCCTATGTTTTTGGATTTATTTTTTTGGATAAAGGATGACAATGCAAGATTATGTTTTTGGATTTTTGATAATAAGGGATGACAATGCGACAATGTTGTCTAAAGGACGTGGATAATGTAAAATGAAGACTAATTTTATTTTATTTTTTTGTATTTTTAGAATAAAAGATGACAATGCAAGGTGATGATGATGTTTTCCTAAGGAAATGATTAATGGAAGATGACAAGGTTGTCAAGGCCAAAGTTCCAAATGAGGACTAAGATGATAATGTTGACTAAAGACTAAAATGATTAAGGCAAAGTCTAGGTTCAAAATGAGGACTAGAGATGGACATTGCAAAGTCTAAGTTTAAAATGAGGACTAAGTTTGGACAATATTTGGAGAAAGGTTTTGCTTAACCACCCTATGCTTGAATTATGTTTCAATTTTGGTTATCAAAAGGACTTGTTAAGGGGACTAAGTGACAAGGTCAAAATGACGAGTGAGCCTTCCTAACTAGATTGTTGAGTTGGAGGTTCTCACAAAAAGGACAATGACTGAAAAGAGGAATAATGACTATGTCCCAAGATAACCTAGTTTTGAAACAATGGTTTTGCAAAGTATGGTGAGTTAGCCTAATCCAATGTTTACCAAGATGAAGCCTAAGGACAAGTTTGTGCTAGAATTGACGATTATGACGCCTAGGGAATGAAACTAAGATCTGTAAACCTATGGTCAAAATGAAAGCTAGTGAATGCAAGTGATGAATGTTTTTAGAAATTTTAGTTCTGGTTTTGTGACAGAGACCTCTAAAAAAAAAGGTTTGATAGTAGGCTAAAAATGTTTTGACTTGAAGTTTTGGTAAAATAATCCAATTTGTTTGAAGTTGATTGTTTGTTTCTAGATGTGTGAATGTTGTTTGTTTTTTTTTAAGTAACTAGCAAACACTTGGCACGCACGATATTTCAAAAATTAAACAAACACAAAAGATAACAAGTTAACCCTATGGTTAAGCCAGCACAATATCCACTAGATTCCATGTGGGTTTCCCCAACCGTATATCAATAGTGTGTGAATTCAAAAGCTTGGCTGCACAGGCTCCCCCTTATAGTGCACTCTCTTCTCAGGCCAACCAAGATTCCAACCCCCATGAAACTTCCATGACAGATTGATCACCTCTACTACAGACTGTGAAGATGTGGATGCCTTCACACCGACCGGTGCTGCGCCAACCAATAGAAGATTTTTGGTTACTAAACAATTGTGTTTAATTCGGGACCCCCATTCGAGTGGCCATACATGGGGCACAAGATTAAGCTCCATTTAGGAGGCACTCCAGCCTGAAGAGGTTAAGCTCAACAAGGTTTTGGGGAGTACTACTTGGTCCGTATGACACATCCGCACTCGTAATCTCAGGTTTTCCCTTAAGATTCACATTTATATACCGATCGGGGGTATCTTGGATTTAGCTCCATTGCTAGTTTGAGTCACCTAGAGGTGATGAAATCGCCTAGCAGACCCAATTTCTAGAAGCAATAACCATTTCTCTTACACCCAGGATTGCATGACTGTGCAAGGGGAGAGGATACTTCGATTATTTCATCAAGGTTACACACGGACAAAGTGGGTTTGGCTTTCTAATCACCTAGTTTTCACAGGGTGAGAGCATATTCACCTACCACTTTCAAACACAATCAAATAGAATTGAAAACATGTTCATTTTAAATGCACCAAAAGAAATGTTTTCTATTCTAAAAGGAACAAGCACAATGGTTTCAAATTTGGACTTCTTGGACAAATGAATCTACAAAACCACAAATTAGTAGTTTGAACAAATTGTCTTGGACCCTCGAAATGTAAATGCCACATGCTGCCAACAAGGATTAGTAACCAAAAATCTCTAATCTAAAACATGCAATTTGTTAAAATCCTAAACTAAATTAACAATTAAAAATATAAACTAAATTAAAAAGTTAAAAATCTAAATTAAATTAGAAATTAGAAATCTAACTAAATTAAAAAGTTATAAATAAATAAATCTAAATTAACAATCTTATCGAAAATCTAATAAAATCTAATTCAAAAATCTAATTTAAAATCTAATCTAAAATCTAAAATCTAATAAAAATCTAATATAAAATCTAACTAAAAGATCTAAAAATCTAATTTAAAAATCTAAAAAAAAAATTCTAACTAAAAGCTAATTTAAAATCTAAAAAAAAATCTAATTTTAAATTTAAAAAATCTAATTTAAAAATCTAACTAAAAGCTAATTTAAAAATCTAAAAAAAAAATCTAAAAATCTAAAAAAAATCTAACTAAATGCTAATTTAAAAATATAAAAATCTAATTAAATTCTAATTAAAATTATAAAATCTAAATTAAAGTATTTAATTCTAAACTAAAAATCTAAAATTTAATTTAAAATCTAAGTTAAATTAGAAAAAGTTAAATTTAAACTAAAGTTTAGAAAGATTAAAAATCTTAAATCTAAATTTACATCTAACTCTAAATTAATTTAAATGAAATTAATCTAAACTAATAAAACTAAAGCTAATGAAAACTAAAGTTAATGAAAATGACATTTTCAAATGTGAATGCATCGTGACAGGGCGTTTGCATCTCAGAATGTTGTGATTGTGTCGTTATGTACCTATACCTGCAAAAAAAAGTCAAACAACTCCGTACGAAAATTGTAAAAACGAATGTCAGGTTCACCAATGTAACGATGCAATTTTATGAGGTTAGCCAATTAGAGCATAAATCATAAAATCCAACATTAACTATGAAGCACAAAGGAAGACAATTAAATAAAATAAAAACAATTATACTGAATCGCCTTTGAAGCCTCCATGAATCACCTTCATAGCCCTTCTAACTTGCTACAAATATAATTGTTGCCCTCAGATCGAGTGTGTGAGCAATCTTTGACTATGACAATGTCCTAAACAAGCTTTGAAGGATTTGAAAATGACAAATAATGAATATACATATGACAAGAAATGACAAGACTATGCCTAAGACTCAAAGATTATGCCAAAATGAAATATCAAGAAGTTGTGTGTCTCAAAATGTCAAGACATAAAACATGCAAACATCAATCATAACAACCTTTCCACGTCTACCATCATTCGTCATAATCCAACATCTCATCTAAAGTCCAAAAATCCCACATCACACATCCGTCACATCTTGGCAGCAACTCTTTACCATAAGGACTCTCATGGCACTCTATCATGATGTGTGTATTATGATAAGGCCAACTCTAGTATCAGAAAGGATCACAATGACATTGATTAGTTGTATGCAAGCGCTATGATCCTGACAAGACAACTCCTTCAGCAAGGTCATTATTGGCATATTAGAGCATAATGAAATATCAAGAAGCTATGTGTCTCAAAATGTGAGCAAATTTGGCATTTTATAGAAAATGCAATTTTGGATGGACGAACGAGATTGAAAACTGACAAAAGCGTAAAATCAGTGGATGCGATTTCATGTGACAATCCATAATGAGGGTTAGGGAAAAATCATTAAATGAGTGGTCAAGATGTCAATTGAGAAAATCGAATCGGTGGTCGAGAATATATGTGATAATTAGTCAAAAAGATAAAGATTTTTGAAAATCAAGAAGATAAAGACTGCTTGATTTGTAAGATTTGAAAAATCAAGAGGATAAAGGTTGAGCTGAAAAACAAATTTGGAAAATCAAGAATTTTCTTAATTACTTGATTTTTGGAAGAAGATTACCATTTTGAATTAAATTAATTCAAAATATGGATTTTGTGTGATGGTAAATAATTGATTTTCAGATTATTTACTAAAATGAAGTGATAGTTAATAAAGTGAGATCATTTTAAATAATTTATTTATTTAAAATGAGAGAAATGTTAAATTAGATAATTAAATAATTAAAGATAATTATTTAATTTAGAGGATTATGACCGATAATTAAATAAATTAATAAATTCATTTAATTATGAGAATTAGTGACATTTTTTTTTTATTCAAGGGGTAAACGCTTTTGACCAAGCTATGAACCGGATATAGCCATTCAACAATACCACCCAACAGGGTTTGAACCTTGGTGGCAAGAACAACAATGCCACCTATAAACCAACACACCATGCCAATACCGACGAGAATTAGTGACATATTAAATAAATAAATAAATGAATAAAGGTAATAAAATAAATTAAGAAATTTATTTAATTGTAAGAGGACAATAGACCCTTATGACATATTAAATAAATAAATAAAATTTATTTATTTAATAATTATGAAGAATAAAAGAGATATGAATTAATTAAATAATTATGAATTATATAATTAATAGTCGAATGTGGACCAATGACATAATTAAATGTCACAATTATGCTAGGACGAAAGATGAAAAATGAAGTTTGCAGGCCTAGGTCATTTTTATGTGTCCACAGGGTCAAGATTGATCCTGAGCATGTGGAAACAATAGATAAAATTTCACAACCTAAAAATGTAAAGGGAATCCAATCCTTCTTTTGGAAAATCAATTTTGTGAGAAGATTTATCACCAACTTTGTTGAGACTGTCAGAACTCTTATCAAAATGTTGAAAAAGGGTGAAAAGATAGCATGGACAGAAGATCCCACTAAATCCTTTCAAGATAGAAAGCATGCCATCAAGGAGGCTTTTATGATCAAGTCTCAAGATTACTCAAATCCATTTCAATTATTTACTTTTGCTTTGTTTCATATTGTGGAAGGAGTACTTTTGCAGAAAAACAATGAAGGATTTGAGCAGCCTATTTCTTTCTTCAACAAGTCTTTGTAGGCTATTGAGCTTAAGTATGACATGATAGAAAAGCAAGCCTACACATTAGTTAAGGCTGCAAAAACTTTCAGAACATATCTAATGGGAGAAACTATGGTGGCATATGTTCTAAGTGCTACAATCAAGGATATTTTTACCTAACAAGAAACCACAAGCCAAATATGCAAATGGATCAATAGGATCTAGGAGTTTAATATTGATGTTAAAATTACAAAAATGGTAAGAGGTCAAGTTTTGGCTAAGTTGATGGCTGAAACCAACTTAGAAGAAAACCAAATAAGTCAAGTAGAACATGTAAATGTTGCACCTATGTGTGACATACAAACTTGTGGGTGGTATAGGAGAATTGTGAAATACTTACAAAGTATGCAATGTACTATAGGAATGCCTAATAATGAGAGAAGAACCTTAAAGCTGCAAGCTATTAAATACATCATTATTAATAATGAAATCTAGTGGAGAAGCCTAGAGGGTGTATTTCTTAGGTGTGTAGATGGGGATCAGGTAGAAAAACTTCTAAATGAAATACATAATGGAGCATGTGGAGGTCATTACATGGTGAAGACCACTGCTCATAAAATACTAAGAGTAAGATTTTGGTGGCCAACTGTGTTTAAGGATGCTCACAGGTTTATCAATAAATGTGATGCATTTCAAAGATTCATTGGAAAGTTGAAGTTCTTAGGTGATATCCACTTAGATTAATTTCAATTCAATCTCCTTTTCAACAATGGGGCATTGACTTTATTGGAGAAATGTCAGAGAAGTATAGTGGGGGGAACTCTTGGATACTTGTTGCAATAGACTATTTTACAAAGTGGGTGGAAGCTATCCCCACAAGGTAGGCAACAAGTAAAGTAGTGATTTACTTTTTTATGAACAAAATATTGAGTAGATTTGGATTCCCATAAAGGATTATTTCTAAAAATGCCATGTGTTTTAGATTAGAGGAGTTCATTGATTTTTGTAGCAACCATGGAATACATATCTCTTACTCATCTCCTTATCATCCCCAAGAAAATGCACGAGAAAAATCTAGCAATAAGATTTTGATGAAGATCATCACATGAATGATTGAGAAGAACAAAAAGGCATGGGATTCAAAGCTGCAGCTTGCATTATGGGCTGATAGGACTACTATCAAGAAAGTTATTGGAAAATCTCCATTCAACCTTTTGTATGGCATAAAAGAGAGGATACCCCACAACAACTTGTTGAAAATGTACAAGTTTTTTTAGGAATATGACAAAGATATTTGGGATGAGATGCAACACAAAATTGGGGAGTTAGCCGAACTTGATGAAACTAGAAGAGAAGCTCATAAAAGAAATGAAAAGCTACAGCTTCAAGTTAGGAATCTATATGATAAGAAATCCATTGAAAGGAAGTTTGAAGTGGGAAGTATGGTCCTGATGTGGAACGCAAGGTCAAAAGATAAAAGAAAACATGGAAAATTTGACCCTCTGTGGTTGGGCCCATATATGATTGAAAATACACACTAAGAGTATTCATACTTCTTGCAATCATCAATACATGGAAAGTTCTTGAAGCCCTATTTCTCTTGAAATAGGTTGTTTTCCATGTACACTCTATAGTCTTGTAATTATTGTATATAGGTTTGGTGTGTTTTCTTTTGGTTGAGTCTACTTGCCTTATCCTAGAAATCTCCTTGGTTTTTGTTTCTTTGTGTGTGGTCTGATTCAACCATGAGATCTAAAATATTGTCATGCCTAGAAGAGGCATGCATCCCTAGTTGGAACCACTAGTTAAACCCTCAAATTTTCATGTTCTGCTGATTTGTGAGAAGGCAATTTCCCGGGTGTCTTTTTGAATTGACTTGGATTGGGGTTTAGGGTTCTATGCAAGCATGTTTTTCATTGAAGGATTTTGGCCTACATCTTTAAACCTAGTTCCTTAGTCTATTTATCTATTGATTTCTTACTGGTTTTTTCCCAGTTATGAAAAGCAACTTGAGTCATTGAATTTCATTGAATAATTGGCCCCATATGGTTAGGTTTTCTTACACCAGTCACTGAATTTTTCCTTATGCCTTGGTCCTTTATTTTCCTTTATTTTATAAGGTTGAGTGATTGACCTTAGCTAGCCTTTAGGGTATGTGCAGGATCATCATGGAAAAAATAGGCCCTTAAGTGGCAAAAAAATTAGAAAAATTAGAGTTAGGCAACTTGACATAAAAAATTGAATAAGTTTTCTATATTATTTCAAAAATATGTAAGAATAGAATCTGTAGAAAATTGAATGTAGTTTCTAAACTACTAGGTTTGTTTAAAAAAAAAAATCTATTTGGTGAAAATTTGAAATTTGAATGTAGTGGTACTTAAATTTCAGGGAAAAAATAAGAAGTAAGTGTCTGTCTGACCACCCTAACCACAATAAAATGATAATTATTTTTTATAAAATTTTATATATAAGTAGAGGACTCATGCCCCAATGTGATACATATTTTTTGTAATTTTTTTCCAAGTAAATAATTAGTTATGAATTTTTTATTACAAATTTTTAAAAAATATAAAAAACTTGTATGTCTGAGCACCTTAACTTGGTCAAAACTTCATGAAATTCATTTTTTCTTTTTTTAATCCTATAGTATGTGAAACATAGAATGTGATGCATGATTTGGATTCAAAAAATGTGATACCGTTTGAAAGCTATAGATGTTTTTCAATCATCCTATCAATTAGGACTTTAGTCATAATTTGAATAGAAAATGAATAATAATTACTTATTAAATTCAAAGTAAAGCATAATTTATATTGGTGGAAAGCTTAGAATCTCCTTTAAAAACCCTTTTTGTTTCATCAATTTTGGGTAAAAAAATAGTCGTCAGCCACATACCCATCATATTTCCACTTTTTGGCCCATCATGATCCTACACATACCCTTTACATCTTTTGAAATAACATGGTTTAAGTCCTTTGAGGCCTTTTTGTGCATTGTCCTAGCAGGCCCCTTTTCTTAAAACATCTTATTGCACGTGCAAATTCTAAATCACTTAAGTGATCATCCATAGCTGGTGTTGCTTTCACTATCGGGCTCATTATAGCGATGAGTGATGGGTCCTTGCTTCCCTTTACATCACTTATCATTGAAACTCTTCAAGCTTCTTTTCTATTTTTAGCGACGAGTAGTGGGTGTTGTAATGTTCTTGTATTGTGCCATCACATAATGTTTCAATACTTTTCCTAGTTTCTCTGATGAGCAATGGAAGTGGATTGAGGAGAGTAGTGTGATCGCCACATGTTTGAATTTCATGCTATCACTAGTGTTTCTCATCATTGAAAGCATTTTCAACTTCAAGTATATTACAGTGATATGTGATGGCTTGGGAATGTGTTATGATAGCACTGGAACATCTGTATTGTTGAAATACAAATGTAACCTTGTCACATTTTTGTGATAGGTGATGTGGAATATTCTTTCCAGGAAGGGTGTTTCGCTCATCACCGAAGTTTGGACATAACTTTGAGGTAATATTACGATGAGCGACGGGGTCCATGCTATACTGTGGATTAGTCGATGGGTACATGCCAAGCGCTTAGGATTCCATCACCATTTTAAAGCATCGTTGTAAAAGGAATGGGTGATGGTAACAGAGGATCATTCATCATGTTTTAAATCTAGAAGATTGACGGCTAGGGATCAAACCAGAATGGCTACTTGCCAGCTCGCTTGGTCAAACAATCCATCAACCATTAATGGTGAATACACTTCAATTTTGGGGTATCAAGGATTTTGTTGAGTAATTTATCTTACAATTGCAGTTGATGCAAGTAGAGGAACTAACTAAGCAAAGAAGTGACAAAATAAAAGATCCTGATAAGGTGAATCCCAAGGAGCAACTAGCTATTCTCTTAGGTAAGTTAATCCCTTCACCCCTATGGTGGTTTGTGCATTGAGTAGTTTGGGAATTGGGTAATTGGCTAGGTTTTGTGTTCAAAGACATCATTTTCATGTGCTCAAAAGGAATTGAAGTTGTTGTTTGGGGTAGATAAGATAAAATTATTATTTTTATTTCAAACCCTGTGACTTTAAGGAGGTTAAGGTGTAATCTCTTATTATTTGGAAAACCCTAGTTTTATTTTGAAGTAATAACAAGTGAACCAAGTGGGTCTACAACTAGAACTAAAAGAAAACCTACATAGAAACGGGTTAAAAGACCCAAACCCCAGGATGACCAACCCAATCCTGAAGTAATAATAGCACCAAAAAAATAAAGAACTATAAAGAAGGATCCTCCTAGGTTCATGGAGGAACCCCCTAAGGACTCAACTCGGAGGTAAAGAAGAAGGTGGGGAAGAGAAAGACTAGTGAGGGTGTCTTGACTACCCATTTTGAGGATGTTGCCTCTGGGATTTGTGATATTGCAGTGCCACAAAGTGGTTGGGATTTGTTTTATGATGCTTTCAAAAGAAGAAATGCTAATTGCCCTGCCTGCAACATATGGCGTGTGACTTAAGCAAGTAGGTGAGCCTGAATGTGCTTGTGGAGGTAGACTTGATGTTGGAATTGGCCAGGTGTTATGACCCATTAGAAAAAACAATTAAGAGATTCCCTAACTTTTTTCCCATGTTGGAAAACTCAACAAGCCAGATAATGGAACCATTTCAACAAAATCCATTTGCCTCTGAATACATTAATTTTTGCAAGCTGTACAATGAGTATGAAAAGAATACATTTTGGTATAGGAAGGGTGTTTTTCTTATACATAGGAGGCATGAGTTGAAGAAAAATGGTGTTCCTTTTATCCCCCTTGAGATGGAGCCATTTGATTGTGCTGACTTTGAAGACTACTTCAAGAATACCTATTATGCAATTTTTCAAGTATTGCATAAGGATTATGACATTAAGATGGATATTTCCTTGGTGACCTTAGCAATTGATATTCAGTAAAAGTATCATAACAGATTTTGGAATTATGCTTCCTACATTTTTGAGCATTTGCATGAGGACCTAGTGAAGTTGAAGGATGCCACTCATCCATTTTCTTGCATATACTATTCTCTATTGATGCACTTACTACTATGGAAGAGTAAAAAGGTGATGATAAATTATATAAGGTTAAGAGAAAGAAATGACATGGAAAATGAATTTTTTGGTGAAGATGTGGACACATATTTGGTATGTACATTGTCCAAATTTTGATTACAATATGTTTTACAATGTTTTCAAATTCTTGGTGCTTGAGCAGTTGGTTTGAATCCCACACAAATAATTTCACAAGTTGTCAAGGAGATGCTAAGGCCATTGGAGTAGAGGAAACTAAACACAAATTTAATTGGGGAGTCTGGTACATTCATACCAATTTTACAATAATTAGGGTTTATGGAACCCCAATGCCACCTCACAAATTTCCAATTTATGTGTTAGATAGACAAGCAGTTATGGAAACAATGTGGTAGATGGATGCTCTAGACAAGGATAACTTTAGAAAGACAAGAAAGGCATCCCTTGTGAACCCTGATGTGAAGTTTACATACTTTAGTTTCACCTCAAAGGAGGGTATTGAGAGGTTTAGCTCTCTTCTAAACAACTACAAGTTAAGTCAAGAGGTCAATAGATTCAGTGACCCTGAGGGGTGATCTCTACTGAAAGAAGATCCAGGGGGTTGGGAGGAAATCCCCATTAGTTCCTCTTTCAGGAGGATGTGATCAAGAATTTATCTACTGATGAATAATTCAATACAAGGAAGAATAAATGGAGAAAGATATGTGCAATTAAAGAGATGATTCAAAAGGAGAACTCTTTCTATGTCAATCCTTATTTAGAAGTGGAAGATAAATTTGTGAAGGTGAAATTAATGCTTGGTGACTTTAGTGATAGAAGATTCTTTGAGAAAGTAAAGCATACTAAGGTTAAATCCAAGGTAGCCAAGGAGAACTATGATGCACAAATAAGGAGCCAACTGGCTTAATATTTTTCTCTAAGCATCCATATGCAAGCAAGAGAGATGATTGGACATCTTCCAGTCACTCCATTAGTGACTTACTCAGAGAGTCAGAAGATTGGTGAGGCTCAAGTCCCAAAGTAATCTGGAGAGCTCATTCCCATGGAGCAATAAGTGGATCAATATTTCCCTGAAGATATGTATGATGCATTTAATATAGTGGTCCCCCCTAGCAGGGTTGTAAAGCGGGTATACAATGAGGTTGATGATGATGGTGTCAAAATAAAAGCCTATGCTGATTTTATATGTGATTATTCTTTTGTCAAGAGCAAAGAATTCATGGAGTTTTTAATCCATGTCAAAATCTCTAACATTAAAATAAGAATTGAAGAAGTTAAGGAGAAAGTTGACCCCTCCTTGCAAGAAGAAATTGAAACAGAGGAAAATAAAATAATACAAGAAATTTCTAGCATGTCTCCAAAAGAAGAAAGGGAATTAGTGAGAGGAAGTGGAGCACTCTTGTTTCCTGGATATGACATATCATCTCATATTGCACTAGATACAATTAGGAAGGATCTTGATGCCTCTGTCTCAGAGGAGGTTTTTGAAAATAAGACATTTGGCTCAAGTTTTATCCCCAAGTTATATACACTTTCCAATTGGTCTATGGATCCCAACGCAGGAAAGCCTAATGTCATAAAATCTATGGAAAGGGAAATTGGAGCTATAATTGTTAGGAGGGCAACATAAATGACTACTAATGTAGTTGTAGAACTAACAATGCATGTTGCAATGTTGATTGTAGATACTGCTCAAATTACAGGGGCTAATTACAAGAGATTGTTAGAAAAATACAACAAACTGATGGATGAGCATAATAAGGTGTTGGCTAAAACACAAAGGGGTTTTCTATCTCCAAATATTTCTACCTTAGACTTTTCTACACAAGATAGAGAGACTTTGTCCCTTAGAATTCAAATTTTGAATCAGGATTTGAAATCGGAAAAGGAGAATACAAAGGAGGCAAAACTAGAGGCAGTTAAAGTAGTAAGTGACATTTTTGAGGATGTATTGAGGCATAGAGTGACCAAATTGGTCAATAGAGCTGGTGATGTATGGGTAGCTTACAAGACAATCCATGAGGCCAACATTAAATATCTGTAGTGTTGTTATATGGAGCCTAATTAGACTCAGAGGTTAAATTTTCCTCACTTTTATCAGCATGGTTTTCCCCCAAAATTATTCAATGGGCGTTTGGGGGCAGCACCCCCAAGATGGGTTAAGGGGAAACACCCCCAATATGCTCCTTGTCACCATATAGGTGGGGTCAAGGGGTAGCACCTCCATAGGGGCTAGGGGGTAGCACCCCCAAAACCTCAAAGGAATTTTATTATTTTGTAAAGGTGTCAGGAGTTATTTTTTCTATTGGCCAATATAAAAAAACCCTATTTTGTAAACAACATAAGTCTTGATAAAATGGCTGAGAGTTAGGGTTTCTATTGATATTATATTGTAGCATTTGTAGTGGCATTGAGTTGCAAGGATTGCTAGTTGTAATCAGTTCGATTTGATGGATAATAATATTGGACTCTTTGTTGGTGGATGTAGCCCAAGTTTGGGTGAACCACGTTAAAAATTGTCTCTCGTTGTTATTAGTTTTTTGTTTTTCATTCCTTTGTTTAATCTTTATTTTCATTTAATTGATATTTTCTTCATACAATTCCTAACAAGTGGTATTAGAGTGGGTTGTGTTTGATTCTCATTTACAGGAAGGTCTCACAGTTAAGTGGGAGTCTCACGGTTAAGTGTGAGCAATTTTAGACGAGGGTAAATTGAAGGTAGATAAATTAAATGGGAAAATCTATCAGTTATGGAAGATGTAGATGGAGGATTATCTCTATCAAAAGGATTTATGGAGGCTATTGGAAGGAATAGCCAAGAAACTGACAACAATGACTGATGAGGATTCAAATCTTCTGGACAGAAAGGAACTGGGAACCATTCGTTTATGCTTGGAACAATTAGTGGCCTTCAATATTACAACAAAAAAGACAACTCAAGAGTTTATGGAAACCTTGGAAAAGTTATATGAAAAGCCTTCTTCTTCGAATAAGGTATTTCTTATGAAGCATTTATTTAATATGAAAATGGTAGAAGGTGGGTTAGTTGTTGATCATTTAAATGAGTTTAATACAGTTACTAGTCAATTAACTTCTATAAATGTAAACTTTGATGAATAATTTAGGGCTTTTTTGATTCTATGTTATTTTATTGAAAGATGGAATAGCTTGGTAATGGATGTTAGCAATTTTGTTTCTAGTTCAAATACACTGAAATTTGATGATGTTGTTGGTGTTATTTTGAGCGAGGAAATTTGTAAGAAAAGCTTAGGTGGAACATCCACATCAGACAGTGTTTTGAATGAAGAAAGCAAGGGAAAAAAGAAGAAGAGAGGAAACAATTTTGGAAGTCATGGGAAGTCACGAGGAAAATCAAAGGACAAAAGGTCCCAATCTAGAGACAAGAGGGATTGCTTGTACTATGGTAAGTTGGGTAATTTAAAGAAATATTGTTGGTCTCGAAAAAATAAAGGAGACAAAATGGAAGTAAAGAGGAAAATTTTGTAATTAACAAATCTAATGAAGATGCTTTGATTCTTTCCCTTGATAATGTTGATGATTCATGGTTTTTAGATTTAGGGGCCTCATTTCAAGCTACTCCCCATAGAAGTTATTTTCTTAATTATGCCCAAGGGGATTTTTGGCTAGTTTATTTGGGAGATAACGAATCATTTCAAATTTTTGGAAAGGGAAGAATTAAGATTAAGTTGTAGAATGGGAATAATTGGTTACTAAAAGAGGTAAGGCACGTTCCAAGGCTAAGTAGGAATTTAATTTTAGCAAGGTAGCTAGGAGATGAAGGTTGCACAGTTACTTTTAATGATAAAAATTGTAAGGTTCAAAGAGGTTCCTTAATAGTACCAAAAGGTGTGAAAGTAGGCACCTTATATCTTTGTACAAGTCATACTATTCCTTCTACTTTAGTTGTTGTAGATAAAACACAAACATGTTCAAGAACAGTTGTCGCGGGTTAACAGGAAGAGACTAAAATATTTGTTGCAAGTTCTGAGACAACATTGTGGAATAACAGTCTTGGGAATGTGAGTGAAAAAGGTATGAAGGTACTTCATTCTAAGAAATTTTTACCAGGTTTGAAATGCACTAATATGGATTTATGTGAAAGTTGTGTGTATGAGAAACAAAAGAGTGTTAGTTTTCTCAAGGATGGGAAGCAAAAGAAAGATGAAAAGTTGGAGCTTGTGCATAAAAATGTATGGGGACCAGCTCAAGTATCTTCTCTTGGTGGCTCTCAGTATTATGTTACATTCATAGATGATGGAACTAGGAAGGTTTGGATTTATTTCCTTAGGAAGAAATATGATGTATTTAAAAATTTTAAGAAATGGAGAAGCTTGGTTGAGAATGAGACAGGTAAAAGATTAAAATGTCTTAGATATGATAATGGTGGTGATTATTGAAGCAAAGAATTTGAGGATTATTTTTCATTTAATGGAATTCGTAGGAAGAAAATGGAGTGGCTAAGTGCATGAATAGGACAATAATAGAGCATGCAAGGAGAATGAGATTTCATGTTGGGTTGCCTTTAAACATGTGGGTAGAGGCTATCAATATCATTGTATATTTAATTAATAGAGGTCCTTTAGTTCCTTTGGGTTGTGGTATTCTAGAGGAACCATGGATAGATAAGAAGGTGATTTATTCTTTTCTCAAAACCTTCAGATGTGAAGCATTTGCACATGTATATTCTTGAAATAGAACCAAGCTGGATGCTAAATCAAAAAACTGTATCTTTGTTGGATATGGCATTGATTAATTTGGTTATAGGCTTTAGGATGTTGAAAATCTGAAAATTGTGAGAAGGGATGTTGTATTTAATGAGGTGTTGTAAAAAGATCAGTTGTAGTAGCATGAGAAGAAAGAAAATATTTTTGTGGAGTTGGATGATACTCCAAATAGTGATGTTCTAGTGGTTCCTCATTCTCTACAGCAACAACAAGAAATACCACAAACTCTAGTGAATTTTAGATGGTCAACAAGGCTAAGTAGACCTCCTGAAGGTTTTCTCCCTCTTTGTATTCCATTTTGTTAACAGATGCTAGTGAACTAGAAGGGAATGATGGAGCTATGTAGGTGGATACAAAGGTTTAGTGGGATCTTGCAATGAATGAAGAAATGGACTCCTTTTAGAAAAAAAAAAAGACTTGACAATTATGTAAATTGCTTATAGGTAAAAAAGGCTTTACCAAACAAATGGGTTTATGGGCTAAAAGAGGAAGATGGAGGTAAGAATAGATTTAAATCTAGGTTAGTTTTCAAAGGATTTGCATAGAAAAAGGGCATTGATTTTGCTAAAAAAAATTCTGCGATAGTTAAGATGACTTCTATTTGTAATGTTTTAAGTATTGTGGTTGCTAAAGATTTTCATTTGGAATAGCTAGGTGTGAAAACCACTTTTCTCCATGGTGATTTGGAGGAAGAGATATATGGACCAACCCCAAGGATTTGAGGTCAAAGGTAAGGAGAAATTGGTGTGCAGATTGAAGAAGAGTTTATATGGCTTGAAACAAGCACCTTGGCAATGGTACTTAAAATTTGATAGTTTTATGGTTGAACAAGGCTACAGTAGGTGTAATTTTGACCATTGTGTTTATTTTAAGAGGTTGGATAATGAGATCTACATTATTTTATGTTTATATGTTGATGACATGCTTGTAGCAGGGTCTAATATGGATCACATAAGTGATTTATAACAACAGTTAGAAAAATCATTTGTTATGAAGGATTTGGGGGAAGCAAAAAAAATCCTTGGTATGAAAATTTGTAGAGATAGGAAGACCAAAAAATTGACTCTATCTCAAGCTAATTATATTGAAAAGGTGTTGCAAAGATTCCATATGGAGAATGCAAAAGCTGTCAGCACACCTTTGCCTATTTATTTGAAATTGACTAAGGAGATGTGTCCAAAGACATGAGAGGAGGAAGAAAAAATATACAAGGTACCATATGCTTCAACTATAGGAAGTTTAATGTACATCATTGTATGCATGAGACCAAATATTGCACATGTTGTTGGAGTCAGAAGTAGGTATATGTGTAATCCTAGATTGGATCATTGGAATGCAGTAAAATGGGTTATCTGGTATTTGAGAGGTACATCCAATAAAAATTTATGTTTTGGGGGCTCTAATACTAATTTAGAAGGTTATGTAGACTCAGATTTGGCAAGGGATATTGATACTAGGTGGAGTACTACAGGTTATGTCTTTACTGTAGGTGGGACAATAGTGAGTTGGATCTTATGGTTACAAAAGGTGGTTGCTTTATCCACCATAGAGGTAGAGTATGTAGTTGCAACAAAGGAAAGCAAGGGGATGATATGGCTGCAATATTTCATGCAAGAATTGGGAAAAAACCAAGACAACAATTATTTGTTTATGGACAACCAAAGTGCCATACATCTTGCAAAAAATTCTTCCTTGCATTCAAAGACCAAACACATACAGTTGAGGTATCACTTCATTCATTCGGTGTTGGATGATGGATAGTTAAGGCTGGAAAAGATACATATAGATGGCAATCCAGCGGATATGTTTACAAAGGTAGTGACAAGGGAGAAGTTGAACTCCTCTTTAGCTTTGTTTGATCTTCAAGACTAAAAATAATAAAATCAAAACAACAAGGTCTAGGGTGTTTATTTCTAATGGGAGCTATAGGGTCAACAGTGTTATGATCAGTCTCTAAGTTGGAGATGATATGTTGTGGAGTCTAATCAGTCTCCAAGTGGGAGATTGTTGTTATATGGAGCCTAATAAGAATCAAAGGTTAAATTTTACACACTTTTATCGGTGTGGTTTCCCCACCAAATTATTCAATAGGGTTTGGGGGTAGCGCCCCTTGCGAGGTCCAACATAAAAAAAACCCCTATTTTGTAATCGACATAAGTCTTGATAAAATGGCTAAGGGTTAGGGTTTCCATTGATATTGTATTGTACCATTTGCAATGGTATTGAGTTGCAAGGATTGTTGGTTGTAATCGGTTCAATTTGTTGGATAATAATATTGGACTCTTTGTTGGTGGATGTAGCCTGAGTTTGGGTGAACCAAGTTAAATTTTTTCTCTCACTATTATTATTTCTATGTTTTTCATTCCTCTATTTAATTGTTATTTGCATTTAATTGATATTTTCTACATGCAGGTCTAGAGTGCTTTTCAAATTGAGTGGATTCAATGGAGCACTAGAGTGGGAACTTTGAAGGAGATGATGTCCAAAATGAAGGAATATCCTGAGGCCCCTACTCATATTCTTGAGATATTGTAGGCCATTGATCTAATTAATGAGATAACAACATTCCATGGGAAGTTAGGAATGCAACTTGACAACAAACTAAAAATGTTCAAGGACATGGAAGAGCATGGTATGCCCAAAATATTTGATGATAAGGGTGAGTTGATGGAGTTTTCCAAGTGGGAGCATGAATTGGAAGAATGGTTGCCTCGGGCTAAGAATATGTTGCCTAAAATTGATTACTCCATGTTGAACCTACACATTGACAACATGGATAGAGTTGAAATGAGAATGGATGTATTTGTTAGGTAAGCCAGAGCATTAATTGATGCTAGGTACACACAACATAGTGCAAAAGTGCAGATTTTATTGGATACAAAGTGTCCCACTGATGATGAGTACAACACCTAGTTAGAAAAATTTACTGAGTAAACTTATATGTGTATAGATGATGAGGAACATGGTGAATAATGGGCAGGAGAGAAATAATGCATAGATTGAAAATAGTATAGATTAGGCTTTCATTGAAGTATTGCAGAATATTGTTCTCTCCCTATTAGAAAGGTTGATGATACAAATGATGACCTGGATGAGTTAGTTTTCTTTCTTTTTGTTGATTTTTCATGCTTTTTGCATATTTGTTGACTAGGCATGGATGTGGTTAACTTTTTGGTTCATGAAGAAGGAATTGTAAAGTTATTACAACACATGAAAGTGACTTTTATAAGGCAAGCATATATTCTTCAACAAATGGGAATAAATTTTGTCTCATAAATGTTTCCCTCCATCTAAGAATGCAAATGTAACTACAAAGGGAATATATATTATAGTGGTCAAATGAAAATGTGACAAGTGTACTTTTGGCCTGAATCTTGTTTTGCTCCCTTTTTCTTATAAAAAGGAATTTAGCGCCATTAGTGTGGGTCTCTTTTTGAATTTTGGATCTGAAAATGCAAATTGATAACACAAAGAAAGTATGTTTTGAGTTTGTATCTTAGGTTTTGAGTCAAGTGAATAAGTTTAGTCAATTGTATGGTTTTAAAGCATGTCTGAATGAACAATTCAAATATTTGAGTTTATTGTCTCTCTAGATGTAATATTTCATAAGAGTTATTAATGAAGACCCAATCAATTATCATTCATTAATTTTCATTATTCTTTGAAGTGAATTATATTATAATTCTAGCTCTGGTTTAATGAATCAGTTAAAATGCCTTGATTAAAACATGAGTTCGTATGAATATTTAGTGGATTTGATAAGTAGTTATAGAATATGAGTATTCATATCTATGTTGTAATGAAATTACATAGAGATCATGGTTGTTCGAAATTAAATTTACCTTATAGTTCAATTTATTGTGATTTGACTCCCTACCCTAAGATAAGACACTGATCTAATAGGTGTTAGTGCATTTCCTATGGTTTTGATGTTTGAATTTGAGAACAATATTCATAAACAAGTTTACAATTGATTCATTTTATGTGTAGTTGGTATTATGTGGTATTCTCAGTTTTAGGTGTTTAATCCTCTTTAAGGAATAGCCAGTTTCTTGAAGGATTTCATCTATTTAGCATTTCAATGGGAATATATTTGTTTAGTATATAATGTGTGATATAATTGTTTAAAAGGCTATAGGATGCACATTGTGGTATCACCCTCTTGAGTTTTGTAGAGCCCAAAGTGTAGGAAGGAAGCATTCTATCCTCCTCTCATTCGTTGGCCAATCACCTCTTGAGTACTCAAGAATTGAATCTAGAAAATTCATAGATGCTCAATGAGATTTGTTTGGTTCTTTAAAACCTCCAATAGAAGGAAGCAACATTCAAAACTAATAAAAATATTGAAGATGAAGATGTTGATCAGAATGATGACTTTGATAAGGTAAAAAAAAATTGTAAGAAGACTGAAGAAAGGTACTAGCAAAGACAAAGGTAAGTTACCTTTCAAATTATTTTTTTGTAGAAGGATTGGTCACAATGCATCTAAATGTCCTTATATATATAGGTCATAGTAACAAAAAGAGATAAGGTTAAAAAGGTCTCTATTCTAAGCAAAGAAATTGTTCCTTAGAAGATGAGGATATTGATTCAAATGATGAAACCCTTTTTATGGCCTAGGAAGCTAGTAAAAAAAGGAGTGATTTTGAAAATTGTAAGATACTAGACTCCTTGAGAAGTGAAGATGTGTTTTCCTCTGAACTGAATCTAGATTCAATGGAACCTAAAGGTTGGGACTTCAATTCAGATGATTGGGAAATTGATTTTCAAGGAAAACTTTGGTCTACTCTGGATGACTTGAAATAAGCAATGGAACTAAATCATAAATATGAGATCTTGCTCAAAAGATCACAGGAAGAAAGCAAAAAAATGAAAGCTCAAATAATAGAAGGAAAATAATGTGAAATTAAACTAAAAGTGGAAAAATATGTGATGTCTGGTTTGAAATATAAGTTATGTAATAAATTTGTTGAATGCTTAAAACTTGAGGAGGAGATTATCTTTGAGAAATGAACTAAAAAAAGAAAAAAGAACAAATTATCAAAGGAGAAAATTTTGGTCCTAATAGCTCCAAATCAAATGGAAATATTGAGATAAAGGAGGAGAAATCCTACATTGAAGATTTGAAGAAGAATTCCTCCTGAGGTGCAAAGAAAAAGAAAGATAGTAAGAAAGAAGGTGGATTTAATCCTATCTAAAATCAAAAGAGATTCAAAGGTCCTTCACCTGCATGACAACATGCTCCTACTAGGTTAATTCAATCTTTTCAATGTTACCATTTCTCTTGCAGTAAATTTGGGCATAAGGCTATTGATTGTAGATCTAGACAAGGAAGGAATGATAACATGAGTAGAAGATCCATTTGCCTCAAAGAAACAATGCTATTTCATTTCATGGATATTGCTATACTTGCAACAAGTTCGGTCATAAAGTTGTTGAGTGTAGATCTAAGGTGATGAATAACTTTGTTCTAGAGCACAACACTGTGTGCTAAAAATGAAATAAGATGGGATATAATTTTTTTTTTTGCAAAAGTGGTTTTATAAATCCACTAGTTCATAAAAAGGATGAAACCCCTAATCAACAAAGGAAGGGTAATGAAAAGGTCTAGAAGGAAGAAAAAGTTCAATAAAATGAGAAGAAGGATAATTCTACACTTGTGCATTCTACACAAGATCCTAAGACAAACTGAGATAGAGAATTATCTCGAGGGGAGATTTCATTTGCAGAACTTTTAGCCCCTAGAAAAGGAAAAGTTGCTGAAGATTTTAGAATAAAAGAAGAATTGAATTAAACGAATTGATGTGTAGTTCTATTATGCAAGAATGAACCTTTTTTTTTATGTTTCTAGTGCAAGTGAAAGATGTATAGAGGTAGGTATAGATGTTCTGATTAATATCACTATAGGTTGGTATAGCACATATGGAGATGAGTTTCAAATTTTGGCTAAGGAATTTACATCACATTTACCTAAGGTAGAGACATGTTATTTTGGTCTGCATCCCTCAATTGAGTAAGATTAAGTCTTGCAGTTCATACAATATGTTAGTCACATGGTGAAGGTGTCATGTCCAAGAGTTCAAGTCTTTACACCTTCTAAAGTAAGAGATGTAAATAATAGAGTTTCTACCTATGCTTTGGTAGAGTAAAATGATGACGAAGGCTTGTTGGAATGCTTCGCATTTCTTAGGGAAGAATGGTTTTTCCATACAACCTTGTGGACATATTCAGGGATGTTCAATGCATGTTAATTTTCTATATCAAGTTATTTGGAGATTTTGAAGTACTATTTTCAAATGAAAGTGTACTATAGATAGTTTTAGATACTTATCTATTCTTCTAAACATATATTCGGGTACTTGTGTCAATTGGTTTATGTACATAATATTTATATAATTTTTGTATGGTTCAGGGTTGATATTATGCATGTAGTATGTTTGGTTGCCATATTTCAAGATAATCCTTAGAAATCTCATGAGAAAGAACTGAACATAATATTCAAATATTTGAAGGGAACTCTAGATTATGGTTTACAATATAAGAAGGATCAAAATTTCTCTCTGAGTGCTTATACTAATGTAGACTGGGCATGATGTGTGGATGACCAAAGAAGTACAAGTGGAAGTACATTATTTTTGGGAGATAGATTGGTCTCTTGGTTCAATAAGAAATAGGATCCAGTGTCCTTATCCATAGTAGAGGCTAAATATATTGCTGCAACATCTTGCTACACCTAGGTACTCTAGATGAAGCAAAATTTGAAGGATATAAAGGTGGTATATGATGAACCTATTCCAATACTATGTGATAATACCAATACAATTAATATTTCCAATATTTTAGCAATGCATTCAAGAACTAAACATATCTCTATCCAATATCACTTTCAGAGAGAGAATCTTGTAGATCATGAAGTTAGATTGGAGTTTGTTCCTACCAAAGATTAGATTGTAGATATCTTCACTAAGGAACTTCCAAAGGATATTTTAAGTATCTCTAGTAAAAGTTAGGGGTTATTTCCCCTCTTTCTTCTAACTATATGCATAAATGGTGCATATTTCTAGTAGGAGAAATGCATGGCATAAATTTTTCTCCTAGACTGATGTTTACTATCTCTTAGGGGGAGTTGGTAGTAAGGGGAAGTTTGATGTAGTTTTGTGGGTATTAAGAAGTGTTGTTAGTCAAAGGGGGAGTATGTGGTACTATTTCAATTGAAGATCTTAGGCCCTTTGTCCTTGAAGTAAAAGAATGCAATGTTGTGGAGGTGTGTGTGGCCCTTTGTCCTTGATGTCAAAGGGGGAGAGTGAGCAGGTTTGTTTTTTCATCAATTCCAAAGGGGCAGATTGTTAGAAGTGGTTGCCATTGATGTCAACACTAATTATTTGTTATCATTAATGCCAACACTTGGTAATATTGTTACATATTTTTGTGAGATTGTTGATAGTGTTTGATGACAACACTTGGTGAATTGTTAGTGGTTGTCATTGTTGTCAATACTTGATAAGTAAGGGAGATTAATGGAATTTGATGAGATTGATAGAGTGATTGGTTCTTAGAATTGGTTTTCATTGTTGAAAACATTCAATTTGGGATAACATTGATGTATGGTGGTGTTGTTGAAGTTCATGGTTGGATGTCATGCCTTGTTTGATGTTAATAAAATAAGTATTAAATATTGTTGTTGTCAATAGATTTGGTTTCATAATGATATATTAAGATGAGCATTGGACTTGTATTAAGATGAGGATTAGAAGTATTAGAATGAGGATTAGAAGCATTAAGATTAGGATTATAAGTGTTGCTAACTATGGAGAGGTGTTACTGATGGTCTATGGTATGTTATATGCTCTCTCATATTGTTCTTGATGAAGCATATGTTTCTAAATGAAATTTTTTGGCCTCCTCAAGTTGTTGAAAGGGTTTGTTCCTAGAAGTTGCACTAAAGTCTATTTGGGAGAATTCTTCGCATTCCTTCATTTTTGAAGATATGATCTTGTGGTTTGGGATTCAAAGTTAGTGTTATGTGGATTTTTCACTCTTATATCTTTAGGTCACCAATATTTATGAGGAGGTTCTTATGAATTTTATAAGGTTGGTAGTGTTGTTGGTTGTCTAGACTGGTCCTGAAAATATTCCACATTTATTTGGATTAATTTCTTTGCTCCTTTAGCTTGGTGAATGTGTTCTCAATGTCTATTTAGCATATAATTTCCAATTTCATGTGTTGAAGTGGTGTGAAAGTTGATATATTGATGTTATATCTCTTGAATGAATTGCTTATGCTTTTAGGATGAATTATATTAGTCCTATTTAGTCTCTGGTATCTGTTACTAGCATGGCAATATGAAAGAAGTTTCTAGAAGTGTTTTTGTATGTTCAAAGAACATCCCCATCTAATCCACATGATGTTGGTTAATATCTTTGGTGTCACATTATGTCTTAAGCTGGTTCTCTGGGTTATTTGCAGATATGTGGCCTACAGGGCTTGTTCCTTTACTTACACCGTGTTCTTGGAGGTCTGCACTAGCATTTGAAGATATGTGTTATGATGGTTTTAGGTCCTGACCTATCTTGTTGGGAACCTCATTGAGTTAATTAAATTAGAAGTATGTTTTTGGGATGACTGGTTATGTGCTTCACATTTCATCTACACATTTCCCTATTGCAAACTTTAGTTGATGTGTGCTAGAATGTGAATTATTTTGGATCACATTGGAAGTTATTAAAATAAATTTTTGGTCCTCTCTATCCTTTAGATAGGACCACATTTTTTTGTGGCTAACCTATTGAATTTATTATTTGTATTTCATCTTGGCTAACCTAATTGATGTTTTTAGGTCTTGTAGTGGATATAAATGCAAGAAAATTTCATAAACAAGTGTATGGATATGTGAATAAGTGCTAAGAAGTGTGATTGTGGAATATATTGAATATCTAGTAGAAAAAGTGAAAAAGTGCGTGAAAGGAAGATCAGATGTGCTTGAACGCCTCATTTAGTATAGTGTTCTATTGATAAATATTGTAATTTTCTCTAAATATTTTTGTATCATTCTTTGAGATAATGAATCTCATTAGGTCCTCTATATCTTTCCCCTAGGGTTGTCACTTTACCTTTGCGAGTCCTTGGTATGTTTCTCTAAGGTAGTGTGCCTTATTTTACAATTCATTTTTGGTAGTGAGCCTTTATATTGTGAGTTAATTCTCACCGTGGTTTCCCTCATTGGGATTTCTACATAAATCTAATGTTAATTTGTTGAGGTGTGTTTCTTGTTTCATTTTTTTGCTACTAATCTAATTAAAGATATAATTGTTATATCTTTCATTGCTAAAGGTTTAAACTAAAATATATTTCTTTGCTCCTAATCTATTTAAGGGTTTATATTTGGTTAAGAAGTATTGTGCTAAAGAGTTCAAGTTCTAGAGGGGTTTAAGTTTTTTGTAGATAATGATTCACCCCCCTCTTAGTATCCTTTGTGTTTAATAGAATTTATATATAATAAAAATTAATCATTTCCATTTGTAGATTAAACATCAAATCTCACTAATTGAAGGAAGAGAAGAAATGAAAATATGCACTATTGGAACTAAAAAATGCAAGTTACAAATCCTAAGAGGATGACAGGCTCTATGATCAGACTTGCAACATTTTTTAATCAATGAATGGAGTGAACCTATATGGTTGATGCCTCCCTATACTTCAGGCTTTACTATACCTAGGCAAGTAGACCTTGATTTTTGGAGAAGATTAAGAGTTGTATGACTTAGTTAAATTTATAGATCTATCCACAATGGCATAAAGTATGAAATGGATGGAGGCTAGATAACTATTCTACTTCTAATGTGATAATTTGGAATTTATAAGATAAAAGTGGATAAGTAACAAATGAATGAGGAGGACTAGTGCTCTATTGGGTAGGTGGTGTTGGAGCTGTCAAATTTGATGTTTTTTGCATACCTTTCATACCCCCGGAGTCTCCATATGAGTCCTTCTATGGGCAATTTTTTTTGTCTCACTGTGTTTTTACTTGTATTTTTCCCATATTTCTGTATGGAACCCATCGGGTTGTGCATTTTCCATCTTGCTAACTCTATCAGCATAGGTCATTTACTGTCCCCTCGACCCATGTTGCTTATGAGTTAACATTCGTTTGCTATAAGTGTTTCGGCAAGACATGTTCTTTGTTACAGCGACTGTCATTCATCTATGGTTGGCTATCGGCATAGCATCCATGCTGTTTTGGCAACAACGGAGACATCTATCGACGTAGGTTGTGGTTGTCGAGGTGGTATCTCACTGAATTCAATATGTCTCCCCGACTATGCTTGTGGTGGTTCATCAGCAAAGGCTATGGGTTATCGACAGAGGGTCTTGGTGAGTATTATTTGTTTCACTGATAGAGCACATAAGATTTTTTCCAAATGACTTTTGGTGGGAGATATTGCTATCATTGTAAGGTCTTGGTGAGTGACCTTCGGTCTCGCCGACCTTACACATGGATTTCCTCTCATAGACCTTTCGGTAAGAGTTGAAGTTTGTGGCAGGAGGTCATAGCGAAGTATATGTGTCTCGTCGATGGGTTACTAAAGGATTTCTATTGAACAGCTTTCGGCGAGATATTGGCTATGTCTCGGTGACCAATATGTTTGGTTGAGAGCTCTCCATCTAACTTGGACAATCTCTATAAGGTCTCCCCGAGTGCGATATGTCTCAATGATAGTGAATCAATGAAAGATGCTTCTCGGTGAAAGTTTCTTTTTGTCATAGCAACTCAGGGATGGTTGAAGACTTTCAGTGAAACATAGTAATCTACAAGAGGTCTTGCCGATGTTGGAATGTTACGGTGACTGCGAACAAAACCAAAGGAAATCATTGGTGAGAGATATCTTGTGTCTCAGCGAATGAAAGCATGTGAAAAATACATTTCAATGTAGCATTCCGCTATCTGCATGACATTTCCCTAACTCCTCGAGGTCACAGCGAAACATAAAGGAATAAACGAATACTCTTTGACATCAGGGTAACATGCAAAGTGTCATGGTGACATACATAATTGATGAAGATTCTCGGTGAAACTCAAAGTAATCTACGTAAGGTTTCCCTGATATCTGGAAGCTATAGCGATGTGGGTGAAACAAATTATGGATCTCGTTGTGAATCTTTTTTTGTCTTGGTGACTGTGAATGAAACAATATGGGCACATCAGTATGGGACATTCTTGTGTCGTAACAACAGGTCTGAGGGCTATCGACAACACTTTGGGGTCCTCTGTGAGATGTCTCATTGACATCACAGAGTCATGGCAAAACAAAAAGGGTAGGGGAAGTGATTAATGAGTGAATTACCTTCGGTATAACTTTCATCTTATCTTGCTGACTATTCACTGATGAATATCAAAATTTCAAACACTGAGGCCAACGTGTATCTCCTTGGATGACCATTGCAGGCCGACTTGATTGGAGCCCGAATTCTATGGAGGGCCGACATGTTATTTCAATATGATTCATTTTGTCATGCTGGTGTATAAATAGGCATTTTTGTAATTGTAAAAGACCACCAGTTATTAGATCATTTGATACACTACAAGTAGATATAGTAGAATAAAGATATCAAATTAGAGACTATTGTTGCATGATTTCAGAGTGGAGGTATTTATTAAAATCATTTAATGTTGCTACATTTTTTTGGTGCCAATTATTTGTTGAATCTAATGAAAGTATTGCTAATTTGTCTCCAAGATGGATCCTTTCTGAGTATTTAAATTGATATAACAAGTTTGTATTCAATTTATCAGTGCACATTTGTTGTACTTGTGTGATTGATTGATTGGTTCTTTCAAGTAAAGACTAAATCCTTTTAGTTAATCACTGTAATCAGAGAGATTCATTTGGATTATTCAAGTAGAGCTTAGTAATTACAGAATTGCATGTTTATACCAATTGTAAACAGAATACATGCCAAATAATTTGAGTTTTGTCCAAAGAAGTGTTGCTCATCTTGATCTCATTTGACTCGACATACCTAATAAAGCACCGATCTCTACACCTCACCATTTTGAACTCATTCAATTTCTTTATATCTGTTAAATTCAACATTTTTAGATCAGAATATCATTACTATTTTCAAGTTGGATTTCATTTGTTCACCTCCAATTGCCATTGTGAAAAAATTGTATTAAGGAGATAATCACAAAGCTAAGTCTGCACTATTCAGAGAGGTACACCTGCCCAGGTTTGCAGCACCTAAAGAGTAGAAGGTTGAGTTCTCTTGACCTTGTCTGTTACCCTAAAGCATATCAAGAGATTGGCAGCCTCTTGAGGCATTTAGCCTACGTTTTTGAGAGCTAACAAATTGGCGAATCTACTGGGGAACAATCAAAATCAAGGCCTTAATCATAGAGCCAAAAATCTTGCACAGACTCCGCTGGGAACTAGAAGTATCAAATATTTTTCTCATTTTTTGATAAAAATGAGTGGCGACTCTAACAAAAATTTTGTAGCTGTTCATCGTGAATGGAAGAAGATCTCAATACAGGGGAGGTCATACTAGAGCTCCTGCTAGTAGCAGTAAGTGGACAAATAAAGATGACAGAGCTAATAAGGGAAAAGGAATAAATGAGGACATGTGCATAAAAAACAAAGGTAAAGCACCAAGAGCACATGGTGAAACATATAATTGCTATGATACATGGAGAGATGATTCAAGTGTATAACTTTGTACTCCCGAAGATCAAATAAATCTTTTTCCTTTTCATGATTCTCATAAATAGGTTGAGTTTGAAGCTAGGAAATAGGCCGAGTTTAGAGCTGAACAAGAGGCTAAACGGATTAGAATTCAACATGAATATAATCAGAGGATGGAGGGTAATCACGAAACTCCTAAAGGAAACCATGAGCTCTTGATTCCTGATGAAGAAAAAGCGCAGTTGGAACTAAAAGAGAAGAAGATAAAGGAACTAGAGGATAAATTGCAAAAATCCCAAATTACTGATCAGACCACTGGTGGCCCAAAGTATGTCCCACCTCACAAGTAGTGTGATCATGGCTCAGGGCCCTCCAATCAACAAAACGCTCCTCACAATCAGATAGGGAATCACTACAAGCAGCCAAATCATCCACCTTACATTCCCACATAGCATTATATCCCACAACATAATGCACAGTGCAATAATCACATGCATTAGTATTAGCATCTGCCTATTCCTCCCCCTCACCAACATACAACCATGATCAGACAGTTTGATTTAGCTGGGTTTTAGTTATATCCTTACCCTATGGATGGCAATTGGAGGAATATAGTGCCCAAATTTACAGGGAGTAATGCAATCACAGCTGAAGAACATTTAAGGAGTTTTAATGTTTTCATCCAAGACATAGATATGCCTTATGAAGATTTACACATGAAGTTGTTCATGATGTCACTTCTTGAAGATGCCAAGGATTGGTTCAACAGCCTGCCAGCATTCTCAATTAATTCTCTCTAGGTATTTCAAGAAAAAATCTTAGAGCAATATGGGAATCAAAATGCTCTAGATGTAGCTCTTCATGAATTAATGAGAATTCAGAAAAATTAGAATGATTCAATTTATGATTTCAACCAAAAATTCAACAAGTTCCATACTAAAGTACCTCCTGGATCAAGGTTGCCAAATTCTGTTGCATTAATTGTTTATTTAAATGCATTTGATCCTAGTATAGGGTATGAACTGAAAAGTAGATCCCCAAGAGATTTGGCTGAAGCATAGAAGATAGCATTGACAATAGAAAACAACAGGAAGGTTGCTGGTATAATTAGTAAAAGAGACAACCTGAGGCCTCCTCAGCAAAGCAATAATTATCAGTACAGACAAGAGAATACATACAAAAATGAGAACATAAATGAAAGGCCAAGGTTGCATGATATGCCTTACAATATAGACTGGAAAGATGGGAAACCTATAACAGCCAGGCCTAGAAGTAAGGAGACTCCTGATCCATTGAGCTAAAAGGGAACTTACATGGTGAGTAATGATTACTTCTGTGAAGTTTGTAATCAACCACATTCTCTAGATTATTGTGTTGTATCTCAAAGGATGCAAGAAGAGGGAATGTTGATGGAGAATAACGGAGAAGATCACAAGGTCTACTTGACTTCAAATACCTTTTACCATGATGAAAAGGATTATTCATCTTCTGAGGATGAAGGTTATGAATATGATGTTTCAAATCAGAAATATAATGTCCATATGGCTGAACAACAGATCCTTTCTAATTCTAAAGAAGATTTTACAGAGCCACATTCAGCTGAGGCACCTACTCAAAGTAATATTAGAAGACTCGCCAAAGAAGAAATAGAAAGACTCACTGTTGCTGCAGTTGAAGACACAAGAAGTAAATACTGGTTGAGAAACAGAAAAGTAAATGAGATGGAAGGCGTGCCTGGGGGAATTTTTATGAAGGATTAGAAAGCAACACAGGAACTTATGAAAAAACTAGAAAACAAACAACCTGCAAAAAATGGAGAAAAGCCTGTCCAAAAGCAGAAAGTTGAAGAATTACACAAGGAGATGCAAAAGTCTGATCAGCCTAGTAAAAAAGAAAAAGAAGAAAACAAGGGAGAAACATCAGAACTGAAGAAGACTGTTAAGATGGAGAGCTCCTCTTTTGACTTCACACAGGCGTTATCCCAAGTAAAAATGTCTGTTCCATTACTTGAATTGATGAAAATTAAGGAATACAGGGATAATGTTGTTCAATTGATTACAAATGGGAATGAAAAACATATGAATTCTGAAGAATTCAATAGGCAGGAAAAGATAAATAATTTAGAAGTCTGTTTGGGTGATGTTTTAAAAACCTCCCCACAAGTGGATCCTTTCTTCACCACATTACTTATAAATAATAAATTGCTGAGGAATTGTATGATAGATTATGGTGCTGCTATAAACATTATACCAGTAGGAGTAATGAAACAGCTTGGCATGTGGGTTGATACTATTGGAGGAAACTGTTATGCAATAGATAACAGGCATGTTCCTGTGGTTGGTATTATGAAAGATGTTGAAGTCAAACTGGCTACTTATCCACAAGTGGCTTATAATATAGATATAACAGTGATTGATACTCCTCCTTAGTTTGGGATGCTTCTGTCATGACAATGGACAACAGCAATTGGAGAAAATGTTTAATTTGATTTGTCTTATGCTACAATTCCAGTGAATGGTCAGGAAGTCAAGTTGTATAGGGAGCCAAGAATGAATTAGCTTGTTGACTGTGTGCCTCAAGATCAGATCAATTATTTTTGTGATATTGATCTTGGAAGTTTTAAGATTGAACCAGCTCAGCCAAAATTAACCAATAGTGATCCAATTGAAAAACATGCTGCACAAAATTGCAATGGTGTCTGGAAGATATATTTTGATGGAGCCTATAGCCAAGAAGGTAATGGTGCTAGGATTGTTTTTATTTTCCCTGAAGGTACTACTTTTAAATATTCATTCTTGTTGGAATTTGAATGTACAAACAATGTGGCAGAGTATGAAGCTTTATTGATAGGTTTGAACATAGCTGTGAAACACAAGATTAAGTTGCTAACTATTTTTGGTGATTTTGAGTTGGTTGTTTCACAAATTAAATCCAAGTATGCAGCAAAGCACAAAATATTAAAGCAATACAGGAATGTTGCGTGAGACACAATTGAGTTGTTTGATGCATTTTCAATTGAATGGATCGATAGATCAAAGAACATAATGACTGATTTTTTATCAAATGTGGCACTGAAAAGAGATGATGTCACATTGGCTGGGGTATCATAGATTGAGTTCAAGATGAGACCTGCTATTCCTAATAACATTTATAATTGGTAGTTCTTCAATGATGATGCTGACCTCTTGAGGTTTCTTCATTGCATAGATCAGTGTGAAGCCCAGGAAATTGATTTCAATGCTTTTGTTGAGGAAGTAGATGGGAAGCAAACTGTGTTTGGCAAGGAGATCTTATAGCTCAAAACAAATAAGCTTCCTAAAGGCTTAGTGGCATTGGAGAGGGTGTATGATGGAAATGATTGGTCCCTCATAAGGAAAACACCAGTCAAAAGAGAGGATATTGAAGAAATTAATCTAGGGACTGAGACGACACCAAGAAAGGTATACATTGGAAAGAAGATCAGCCCTACAATTAGAAGAATGCTGATAGAGTTGCTGAAAAAATACAAGCATGTTTTTTCTTGGTCTTATGAAGATCTAAAAGCATACAGGGAAGATTTGTTTTAGTATGAAATACCATTGAAGCTAGACGCCAAACCTTTATGACAAAAGAAAAGACCCATAAATCCAACGCTAGAGCCTAAAATGCAAGAAGAATTGACAAAGCTCAGGGATGGAGGAATTATCAAACCAATCAGACATTCAACATGGGTTTCAAATCTGGTTCCTGTGAGGAAGAATGGAGATATCAGATTATGCATGGATTTCAAATATTTAAATATGGCATCTCTCAAATATAATTATCCTCTACCCAATATGGAGGCTATATTGGACAAAGTGATAGGGTGTGAGTTGTTGTCCATGATGGATGGGTTTTCTAGATATAATCAGGTTAAAGTCAAGGAATCTGAGCAATACAAGACAACATTCACAACTCCTTGGGGAACATATGTATACATAAGAATTCCATTTGGTCTCACCAATGCTGGAGAAACTTTTCAATGAGCTATGGATGTAGCATTTGCTGATTTGATTAATGTTACCATGGTGGTGTACCAAGAAGACTTGACTGCTTATTCGAAGAGGGCTGAAGATAATGTGCAACATCTTGAAAAGGTATTTATTAAAGCTCTTGAATATGGTATTAGTTTAAATCTAGAGAAGTGTCATTTCACAATCATAGAGGGTAAGCTTTTAGGACACATTGTTTCAAAAGAGGGAATTAGGATAGATCCTGAGAGGGTTGAAGCTATTGATAAAATTCATGTTCCCAAAACTATCAAGGCTATACAATCATTCTTTGGAAAAGTTCATTTTGTTAGAAGATTTGTCTCTAATTTTATTGATATCATTAAGCCCATATCAAAAATGTTAAAGAAAAGACAAAAAATGGATTGGATTGTAGAAGCTTTAGATGTTTTTATATCTATCAAAAGGGCTATCAAGGAGGCTCTTGCACTTAAGTCTCCAGATTTTACAAAGCCTTTTCAATTTTTTTCATTTGCTTCAATGCATACTATTGTTGTTGTTATGTTACAAAAGAATAATGATGGTCATGAACAACCTATGTCTTTCTTTAGTAAATCATTACAAGGGTCTGAATTGAAGTATGACATAATAGAAAAATAATCTTTTGCATTGGTAAAGGCCACACAGGCATTCAAACCATATCTTGTTGGAGCAAAGGTGATTGCTTATGTCCCTCATGCTGCTGTCAAGGATATTTTGAAACAATATAAAGTTATAGGGAAAAGATGCAGATGGATCAACAAGATTCAAGAGTTTGACATGGAGATACAGATCACTAAGCTAGTAAGAGGTCAAGGCTTGGCTAGGCTAATGGTAGAATCAAATATTGAAGCAAGTCAAGTATGTAATGTAGAAGAGGGGACTACAATTGCAAGAATTGAGCACACTCCTTGGTATACTTATATCATGCATTATCTTAAATACATGAAGTGTCCAGATGGATTGAGTGACAGCCAAAAGAGAACTTTAAAGTTGCAGGTATAAAGATATGTTTTCGTGGATGGAGATCTCTTTTGGAAGAACAGGGATGGCATACTGTTATTATGTCTGGATGATTCATAGGCCAAGCATGTTTTAAGTGAAATGCATGAAGGAGTATGTGGAGATATTATTTAGCAAAGACAACTGTGCACAAAATTCTCAGGGTTGGGTATTATTGGCCAAAGGTCTTTAATGATTCTTTTACACATGTGAGAAAATGTGAAGCTTGTGAAAAGTTTTTTGGAAAATTGAAGTATCAAGGTGCTTTGCCACTTCAACCCTTGCAAGTTGATGCCCCTTTTCGTCAATGGGGAATTGATTTCATTGGAGAGATACAGGAGAAGTCAAGTGGAGGATACAAGTGGATACTAGTTGCCACTGATTATTTTACAAAGTGGGTGGAGGCAATCCCAACCAAGCAGGGTACAAGTAAAGTTGTAACAAATTTCCTGATGGACTACATTATCACCAAATTTGGTACACCATTGAGGATAATCACAGACAATGGGATGTGCTTCAGATCAGATGAATTTAAAATCTTTTGTGATAAGTATGGCATTACTATTTCTTATGTAGCTCCTTACCATCCACAAGCTAATGGACAAGCAGAGTCTAGCAATAAAAGTCTCTTGAAGATTATAAAGAGGATGCTGGGACAGAACAAGAAGGCTTAGGATTCAAAATTGAAACTCATTGTGTGGGCTGATAGGATCACTGTGAAAAAGGAAATTGGAAGATCTCCATTTGAATTAGTGTATGGAGCACAGGCCAAGATGCCTCACCAGATTTGGTACACCATTGAGGATAATCACAGACAATGGGATGTGCTTTAGATCAGATGAATTCAAAAGCTTTTGTGATAAGTATGGCATTACTATTTCTTATGCAACTCCTTACCATCCACAAGCTAATGGACAAGCATAGTCTAGCAATAAAAGTCTCTTGAAGATTATAAAGAGGATGCTGGGATAGAACAAGAAGGCTTGGGATTCAAAATTGAGACTGGTTGTGTGGGCTGATAGGATCACTGTGAAAAAGGAAATTGGAAGATCTCCACTTGAATTAGTGTATGGAGCATAGGCCAGGATGCCTCTGTAGAATTTGTTACCAGTCTACAAGTTTGTCTTACAGGAAGATGTGGAAGTTCCTGAGCCCATGGAAGACATAATGGAGAAACTTGCTAAACTTGATAAGTAAGGAGAGAGGCCCAAAGCCAAAACATGAAGTTACAAGCATAGATGAAATATTTATTTGACAAGAAGGAAAATAATCAAAAATTTGAAGAGAATGACTTGGTATTAATGTGGAATGCAAGGTGTCAGGAGAAAGGAAAGCATGGTAAATTTGAAGCCTTATTGCTGGGACCTTTTGTTATTGTTGGAAAGAAGGGTGAAGACTCATACTATTTACAGAATATGGCTGGTGAAGATCAGGAATTGCCTATTCATGGGAAATTCTTGAAGCTTTTCTTCTCTTGAGCAACACAGAGGATTAAGGGTTGCCAGTGCATGGACAACTCTTGCTCATCCTCTTTAAAGTTATTTTCCATGCACAGTAGTTTAGGAGTTTTTCCATCTCCATTTCACTCTCATTTTCCATTTACCTCCATCTTGCATTCATTTTGCATTCATTCCTTCATGCTTCATTTCCATTGCCATTCATTCCATTGCTACTCACTGGTTTGTCATTTTATGTCTGGTCTGCTCACCTAAGATTCTGGATCCTTGTAATGATCTGACTATCATTCATCCCCAGACAAAGCCACTCTTGGAGCTATCAAATTGGATGTTTTTGGCATACCTTTCATACCCCTTGAGTCTCCATATGAGTAATTCTATGGGAAATTTTTCTTGTCTCATGGTGTTTTTACTTGTATTTTGCCCATATTTCCCTATGGAACCCATCGGATTGTGCATTTTCCATCTTGCTGACTCTATCAACATAGGTCCTTTATTCTCCCCCCAACCCATGTTGCTTGTGAGTTAACATTCCTTTGCTACAAGTGTTTCAGCAAGACATGTTCTTTGTTATAGCAATTGGCATTCATTCATGGTTGGCTATCGGCGTAGCATCCACGCTGTTTTGGCGACAACGGAGACATCTATCAGTGTAGGTTGTGGCTGTCAGGGTAGTATCTCACCTAATTCAATATGTCTCCTCGAATATGCTTGTGGTGGTTCATCGACAAAGGCTATGGGTTATCGGCAGAGGGTCTTGGCGAGTATCATTTGTTTCATCGACAGAGCACATAAGATTTTTTCCAAATGACTTTCGGTGGGAGATATTGCTATCGTTGTAAGGTCTTGGTGAGTGACCTTTTGTCTCACTGACCTTACACATCGATTTCCTCTCATAGACCTTTCGATAAGAGTTGAAGTTTGTGGCAGGAGGTCATAGCGAAGTATATGTGTCTCACCGACAGGTTACTAAAGGATTTCTATTGAACGACTTTCGACAAGATATTGGCTGTCTTGGTGACCAATATGTTTGGTTGAGAGCTCTCCGTATAACTTGGGAAATCTCTATAAGGTCTCCCCGAGTGTGATATGTCTTAGCGACAGTGAATCAACGAAAGATGCTTCTCGGTGAGAGTTTTCTTTTGTCACAGTGACTCAGGGATGGTTGAAGACTTTCAGTGAAACATAGTAATCTACAAGAGGTCTTGCCGATGTCTAAATGTTATGGCAACTGCGAAAAAAATGAAAGGAAATCATCGGTGAGAGATATCTTGTGTCTCAACGAATGAAAGCATGTGAAAAATACATTTCGATGTAGCATTTCGCTATCTGCATGATGTTTCCCCGACTCCTCGAGGTCACAGCGAAACATAAAGGAATAAAAGAATACTCTTTGACTTTGAGGTAACATGCAAAGTGTCACGGCGACATACATAATTGATGAAGATTCTCGGTGAAACTCAAAGTAATCTACGTAAGGTTTCCTTGATATCTGAAAGATATAGCGATGTGGGTGAAACGAATTATGCATCTCGGTGTGAATCTTTTTTTGTCTTGGTGACTGTGAATGAAATGATATGGGCATGTCGGTATGGGACATTCTTGTGTCACAACGATAGGTCTGAGGGCTATTGGCAACACTTTGGGGTCCTCTGTGAGATGTCTCATCTACATCACAGAGTCATGGTGAAACAGAAAGGGTAGGGGAAGTGATTAACGAGTGAATTGCCTTTGGCATAGTTGTTGTCTTGTCTCACCAACTGTTCACTGATGAATATCAAAATTTCAAACACTGAGGCCGAAATGTATCTCCTTGGATGACCGTTGCAGGCCGACTTGATTGGAGCCCGAATTCTATGGAGGGCCGACATGTTATTTTAATATGATTCATTTTCTCATGTTGGTGTATAAATAGGCATTTTTGTAATTGTAAAAGACCACTAGTTATTAGATCATTCGATACACTACAACTAGATACAGTAGAATAAAGATATCAAATCAGAGACTATTGTTGCATGATTTCAGAGTGGAGGTATTTATTAAAATTGTTTGATTTTGCTACATTTTTCTGGTGCCAATTATTTGTTGAATCTAATGAAATTATTGCTAAGTTGTCTCCAAGATGGATCCTTTCTGAGTATTTAAATTGATATAACAAGTTTGTATTCAATTTATCAGTGCATATTTGTTGTGCTTGTGTGATTGATTGATTGGTTCTTTCAAGTAAAGACTAAATCCTTTTAGTTAATCACTGTAATCAGAGAGATTCATTTGGATTATTCAAGTAGAGCTTAGTAATTACAGAATTGCATGTTTATACCAGTTGTAAACAAAATACATGCCAAATAATTTGAGTTTTATCCAGAGAAGTGTTGCTCATCTTGATCTCATTTGACTCCGCATACCCAATAAAGCACTGGTCTCTGCACCTCACCATTTTGAACTCATTCAATTTCTTTATATCTATTAAATTCAACATTTTTAGTTCAGAATATCGTTACTGTTTTCAAGTTGGATTTAATTTGTTCACCTCCAATTGCCATTGTGAACAAATTGTGTTAAGGAGATAATCACAAAGTTAAGTCTGCACTATTCAAAGAGGTACACCCACCCAGGTTTGCAGCACCTAAAGAGTAGAAGGTTGAGTTCTCTTAACCTTGTCTATTACCCTAAAGTGTATCAAGAGATTGGCAGCCTCTTGAGGCTTTCAACCTACATTTTTGAGAGCTAATAGGTGGAGTCAATGAAATCCTATAACAGGTGGCTAGTGCTAGTTATAATTTTGATTGTTTATCACTTAAGTTTATTTATACCTTGTATAAATGTGAAAGAATGTGATTAATAGACTCTTCTTATTGATCCAATTGATCCTATCAAATTACTATGATTTATTAAAAGGATTTTAATCCTTCCTTGAAGGAACCAATTAACAAAATCACACAATGGCAACAAATGTGTATTGACAAATAAGTATATCATTAATTTGAATAACAAGATAACACCAATGTGGAGACAGTATGACAATCTTTCCAATTAACTAACTCTTCTTGCTAATCCAAATGTTAATCCCAATTTCCTATAATCAATTAAAAGGATTTTAATTCTTCGACAGAAACCAATCAACTTGATTACACAATAACAACAAATGTGGCTTGATGAAATTGAAATATCAACTTGGATACACAACTTCAAATAACAAGGAAATAGCAATGTGGAGACAACCATATAATTTCTTTGAAATTAACAAACAATAGAAACCAATATTGAGTCACACAAAATTAAAGATATTCCATTGATTTCTCCAAACATTCATGCATGCATCATGGTCCACATAGTATAATTTATATGATAAACATTTTTAAGAGTATTTTTTTTATATCTCCTATTTTCTCCCTATTCACTCTTACTATCTTATCATTATATGCCCAACTTATATATCAATATTTTAAAGAGGACACACATCTTCATAAATGTCTTTTGGCATTAACAACAATTAAACATAAATAATTAAGCTCTAGTGAGCTATAAATGAACTCATGTCATGTGATCTAAATAATTTTGACCTAGATGTGTATCAACATCTTTTGAAGTATCCATTGCAACTATCTCCATGATCACCATTTTCTCCAAGTGCTCACATGCCTCACCCAGTGCTAATTCCTTATTCTTGGCTACTTCCAAGGCCCCCTACAATATCAACCTACATTCTTTCATCCATTCACTTTGGTCTTTCAAGTTTCCATCATCTTTGAATAATGCAGGCACCCCTTCCTTTGTTGCATCAATGAACTCCTTTACATCTACTTGAATTTCATTATAGTATTTCTTGTGTTTTCTCATGATATCCTCAACAGTTGTGATGGCTCCACTTTCAGAAGTACTTTTCTTTTGTATTTCCTATATTTTTTCTTGAATTTGGTCATTTATCCTTTTTTGTTCTTGAATTGCAACATAACTCTTGGAATGGGTCACTCACAACTTATTCATCCAAACCATTAGGTTGGTGTGCCTTTTCTGGAATATTGCAGAGAGTGCATCAAATCTAGATTTACTCACTTGAGCATGCACATTTGATTCTTCACTCTTATCCTTTGATTGAGAACCTTCTCCTTGAGTTAGTAATCTAGTAGATCCCTTGAGTGTACCTTTGACTATGTCCTTCAAGAAATCATTTTCTTTGAGAACTTTCTCATTATTTATTTTGTACATTTCTCTTTCCTTGATCAACATCTGGATCTATGCTTTATTGAGTTTGGCTATGTTAATGCCAATATCAGTCATGGCCATAGAATTAGTTTCTCCTACTCTCAATGTCATGAGATGGAAAAATGCCCTCTTAGTGTCAATGATCACAGATTTCTTGTGTGGGATACAAGTCCCAAATTATGAGAGATTTATCATCAATATTATATTTTGATCCTGTGTATAATTCATTAACCCCTTCTAGACTAAGCTTATGTGTAGCACCATTGTCATGCAAGAAACTATCAAAAACAAGACATGAGTTCAAATCTAAACCAAGGAAAATCATTACACCACACTCCTCCAACAATTTCCTTCCTCTCTTTGGAGTCATATCCTTCATCTCATTTTCCACATCTAATTTCAAAGTGTTCAACAATTGGGCTTCATTACTAGTTATAATATTTTTGATAGATTTTCTTATTGATTTCCCCTTTTGCTTGTACAAAAATTATCTAAATTTAGGAAATTTTATCAATTCATCATCAGAAACAAAGGATTTATAGGCTAACTACCTTGTATATGTATTAGATCCTTCTTCAACTTCTTGTTCTTTATTAGGAGGTTGGTACTCCTCAATTCTCAATTTAGAAATTTTTTCAGTTTGGCCTTGGTGTTCCTTTTCACCAGCAAATTCTTCACTTCTAGAAGACAAAATTTTTGTCTCTTCTATTTCCTTCATTCTCTGCTCCATCTTCTTTTTATACTCATTAATGGTCGAATCAACTTCCCTCTCTTCCATGTTTTTTATTATATCATCATGTGGATAGGGTATATGAACATATCCACCCAAGTTTACTTTCTTTCTGGAAAAATCAATGTATCCCTCAGGATCAAATCCTTTTCTTGGTGGAGCCTTCTTCAAATTGAAATGTGATAACTTATTTAAAATTAAATCATACCCTTCCTAAGTTTGTGTAATGGCAATATCCATCCTTTATAAGTTGTTTCCATTCTCCAATACTCCCTTTCCAAATCCTCATATACAATTAGCTCATCACACGTGTCACTTAGGTTAAAAACTTCAAAAAGTGTAGCCTTGGACACATGTATAAAGGGTTCACCTTGTAAGTTATAGATATCTTTCAAGTCTAGGTTGTAATGCTTAGCTAGAAGTTTCATGAGTTCTACATTCACAAATACATTTGGAACAACCAATTTTCCCAAATTGAAACTCTAGGGATTGCACACTGGTTCAAACCTATTTTTCTGATAATAATGGAACATGAATAACTCAGATCCTCTAATAGGTGTCCACACATCTCCTACATGTCTCCATTTGTCTTCAAAATTATCTACATCAGCCCCTAGTTGTGAAAACTTTTTGGCCTTTGGCCCCAAACTAGGAAATTGATCGATAAGGTCTTGGTTCAGTTTTCTTTCTTTTACTGTGGTTTCCTCCTCTGCTTCAGTTCTCTACTTTTTACCTTTGGGTTCACTACCTTCACCCTTTTTTTTCTTACTCTTTACTTTCATAGAACTTGAACCTTCCATTTTTAATCCTTCAAGGTGACATAATCAAATTATAATTTATCAATTATAAGGAATTTCGTAAGCTTACATGAGAATTTTTGGCCGCACTAAATTTTGTCTGACCTCCCGTCCTTCCCGCTGTGAATTTTGGAAAACATTTTTGTTCATTCTTATTTCAATCAGGGAATATTTACATAATTTCCATTCATGTGGCCATTAATGTCCATCTCTAAGAATGAATGAAACGGGTTTTTTGAATTTCGTAATGTCAGAACGACAAGGATTATATCAATGAAACCCTTTATGTCTTAGGCAGATCTATGTATCTAACTTAGTGCCACCTTTGTTTATACATTCATGATTGATCATCAAGACATAATTAAATGTATTTTCAATGTTAATTTTCCCCTTGACTTATCATTCTTGGTCAAGAAGATTGAATAATTCTCCCACCAATACTATATAACTGGCCCTTCTCTTTCTTTTCAACTCATACTAATTCAGGGAGAAAATCGTGAAGTTTTCCTGATTTCAAAGTATTCTAGACCACTAGAATTCCTTTTAATCATCACCTATTATCACTCCAATGAAAAATGATCCATTCTTATTCCTATCAGCCTAACTAGAACCATCACTGAGAGAATAGAGTGTTATTCTGATGTCTTTAGTCTCCCCGATATGTTTCTTCCATTGCTTCACTCATTTGGATGAATCAGCAAGACTTTCCCCAAATATTCCTTCATCAATGTAAACCATAAGGTTGGTGAGATTTGAATGACTCATTTTGACTGTACAAGTATCCCAGATAGTTGTTCTCTTATTTTTTCAGCAAAAGAAAACATGTTTCTCACCAATGATATTTCCATCAATGTGAGCCAAAATATCAACATGATCTAAAAAATTCACTTTGATTACTTTATTCTTGTTGAGAATCTTTCATTAGTAAGATGACAAGCATTATCCTCCTAATTGTGTATTCTCCAGGGTCTTTGATCATTATGACTTTGTTCACCTTTTGTTGATATGTAGAAAATGTTCAAGTTGAAAGGTTACGACCCGTTGATCGAAAATACCTGCACATGTTCTTGTTGATATGGACTAGTTACTTTAAACCTCTTGCTCAGTGATGAGTAGAGGAATTCTCATGTGTTAAGGGATAAATGGATGGGATCATTGGTGAATAGGGATTGTGAAATGGATCTTCTCACACAAATTTCATCAATTTGTATTGTTCATAAAATTAAGGTGTGGAAAATTTCGGGGGTACATGAGAGATAGTTGGGTGGAGGCTAGTCAAATAATGAGATTTTTATAGTTCCAACATGCACAACATAAGGATAGTAAGATTTTTATGTGGAAAACCCAATGATGGAAAAATGACAGTGAGAGTTAACTCACAATATACACTCACTACTTCCAAAAATTGCAATGTTGTTTAAGGCCCACTACCTAAGGACTTGTAGAATAAGGCGCAGAACATTAGAGCAAGATACAAGGACCTACTAAGACTCACTATCTCAGAGTAGGATACATGAAAATTATAATAAAAATATGAACATGAACTACTATAGAGAAGCATCCAACATATTGTTAGCTCTCAAAAACGTAAGTTCAATACCTCAAGAGGTTGCCAATCTCTTGATACGCTTTAGGGTAACAGACAAGGTCAAGAAGACTCAACCTTCTGCACTTTAGGTGTTGCTAAACCTGGGCAGGTGTACCTTTTGAATTGAGCAGACTTATCTTATGATTAGCCTTCTGAAATGCTTTTTCCACTATGGCAGATGACAGTGAATAAATGAAATCCAACTTGATCTAAATAGAAAAAGCAATCTTCTAATCTAAAACCTAGAATACTCAAATAACAGATGTAAAGAGATTAAGTGAATTCAAAAATGATGAAACATAGAGACCAGTGCCTTGCTGCGTATGCGGAGTCAAATGAAATCAAGATGAGCAACACTTCTGAGAAAATTCAAATTATCTAGCATATATTATGCTTATAACTGGTATAAACATGCAAGAATGAGATTACTAAGTTCTACTTGAATAATCCAATTAAATCTCACTAATTGTTGTGATTGACTAAAAGGATTTAGTCTTTACTTGACAGAGCCAATCAATCAATCACACAAATGCAGCAAATGTGCACTCATAAATTGAATACAAACTTTTCATACCAATTTAAACAATTAGAAAGAAACCATCTTGGAGACAACTTAGCAATCCTTTTATTAGATTCAACAGATAATTGATACCAGACATGTGCAACAACATCAATTGACATTAATAAATACATCCATTTTAGAACATGCATCATAGCCTCTGATTTGGTAAATTTACTATTCTATATCCATACAATTTGCCTACTGTATCGAATAATTGATAACTGATCCCAATTACAATTGACAAAATGCCTATTTATACACAAGCATTAGAAAATAAATCATTTGAAATATCATGTTGGCCCTCCATGGAATTCGGGCTCCAATCGAACTAGAAAGCAATGGTCATCCAAGTAGAAACATGTCAGCCTAGCACTTTAAAATTCTATTTTCACCAGTGAACAGTCGGCGAGACATCCATATCATCATGTCGAAGGCAATTCATTCGTTACATCCCCTGTGCTTGCATTTCGCTTTCGCTGTGACTTATTCGAGTTGGGGAGATGCCTCGTAGATCACATTATGTTTTACCGATATGCATTGTCACCCCCTATATGTCGCTATAACATTCCCTTGGTCACACCGAAGCCATATAGTATTCCTTTGTTCCCATTATGCTTCACTATAACACAAAGGTATCGTGGAGACCTCACACAAATTGTTTTAAGTTTCACCAAGAGCCTCCCACTTAACCTTATGTCGGTGTGACCTAAAGATTCTCTCACTGATGAGTGCCCATCATGTTTGTCACTATAGCACCCAACGATCAGAGAGACCTCTTGTAGATTATCCAATGCTTCACCGAAGGTCTTCAATCATCCCCGTGTCGCCGAGATTGAGAGAAAGTCCTACCGAAGGAAACCCATATATGAAGTCAATGAGACACATTGAACTCACTGTTACATGATGCTGATAACCCATACTCATATTGAAAGGTCCCCTCAAAATGCTGGTCGGTGTGACAAGATGATATCACCAAGACCTTTCAATGAAAGGAAAAACTCATGCCGATGCACTACCAAATACCGGTCAGTGAAACAAATGGAAATCATTATGACCCTTCACCAAAGCCACCACAGTCTTACCAAAAACATATTTGAAGCAAATCAAAGAGTAAGGTCGGTGAGACCAAAGGTCACTTGCCAAGACCTTACAGTGAAAACCATGACTCCTCCCGATATGCATCCAAACTCGCCAGTTGACATGACAAAATGAAGTCACCATGACATTGGACCAAAACAATATGTTGGGCTAATAAGAAACCACTGTGTTTAAGTCGGTAAGACAAATGATATTTGATAAGACACCACCCTGAAAGCCATAACACATGCTGATAGGAGCCTCCATGGTCGCTGAAACAACATGGATGCAATGTCGATAACTACCAACAAACAAATACCAGTTGCCACAATAGAGAACATGTCATGCTGATACACCTGAAACAAAAGATTTTAGCAGAAAAATGTGATGGGTCGGGGAGACCCAAACAAACTCATGTCGATATGGACCAAAAGGTGGAAAATGTAGACATGGATGAACTCAAAGGGGAAAGAGGGCAAAATGTGGATAAAGCACCATGAAAATGGGGAAATGTGGTGAAGTTAAACCTTACATGGAGACTCAGGGGGGATAAAAATATGCAAAAATCATCAGATTTTAATAGTTCCAACAATGGCTCCATCTGGGGATTAATGATAGTCAAATCATTGCAAGGATCTAGAATATTTAGGTGAGCAGACTAGACACAAAATGATGAACCAATGAGCAACAATGGAATGAAAGGTAATGGAAATGAATGGAAGGTGAATGCAAGATGGAGATGAATGAAAAATGATAGTGAAATGGAGATGGATGAAAACCTAAACTACTGTGCATGGAAAATAATTTTAAAGAGGATGCACAAGAGTTGTCCATGCACTGGCAACCCTTAATCTTCTGTGTTTCCAATTCACCTATTCTGAGCTATTACAATTTGAAACTCCAACCACGCCTTCCCCTATCAAATACCTGGTTTTGTCTTGAGTTCATCAGATTCCCCTTGAAGACAATCATACAATCTTTCCTGTCACTGTTATTGCAATTTCTCAAAGTATCATCATGCTTGGTTTGGCCCAAAATCCCTACACCATCCTACAGTTCAAATTCTTCAACATCTCGGGACAAACCCCTATTATTTTCAACATTCAGAATGCATGCACATGAAATACAACATTTCTCATTATCTTTCTCACTATTATGTATTATGAAACACTCTCCCAATTGTATTGAAAATTCATAATCAAAGTGCTTCTCTTGAGAAACAAAAAATTATGTCATATCAACACTGTCTGAGACAAACAAATCTGAAACCTTTTGCACCTCTTTGATACTACCATTTGGATACAATACTAGATTCTGACCTATATCTTCAATATCAAGCATATATGGCTCATTCGAATCTGGACCTCTATCATACTTGGTATTCCAACAAATTTCTTCATCACATGAGTTAGAAATTTCAAAGTCACATACCTTATCTTGAATGGACACAGAAATTTGGCCAACTTCAAAGTTTTCACCATCAACTTGAGAAATGCACTGAGAGTCATATGAATCATTGCAAAAAAAACTTTCACTATCAAAACAAATACAAACTAGACAAAGAACTTCAGGATCACCTTCATGTGTATATCTCTGATGTTCAAGAGTTAGCAAATCATAGATTTTCTCACTGCTAAGTGAACAAGTTTCCGCATTTTCATCACTACAGTTGTACTCATCACTTCTGTCATCATCAAAAAGAGGCCCAAGATCATCATAGAATGATAAAACAAGAACATTACTAGCACAGTCACTTGTTCCATAATTTGACACATCACTTTGTTTGTCTAAAAATATCTTTTCCTTATCATCAAATGCATCTTCATAGCTTTCAACTATAGCAGGAGGTATTATATACTCATTATCAAATAGACACACACTGTCCATTGCATCTTCCTCTTGATCATCACAAGAACTACAAGAATCACATTGCTATAGATCAAAATCCACAAATTCATCTTCACAATCTATATATTCACTAGATTCTTCATAACATACACTACCATCTATGTCATAATCTATTATGCAGGAAAGAAATTCATCATCCTCTTCTTCCTCATGCAGGCTATCATATGAATCATATGGACTTGCACCTGCCTCATCTTCTATTGGCTGCAATGTATAATTGATCTCCTGATGCTCATCCACAATATCATCATTGTCTTCATACCTCTTCTCCTGTGAGGTATCAATAAATTTATTTACTGGATCAGAGGTATATTGTTTTGATGTCTCTGGCCAATACAATGATTCAGGCTCCCATGCTCCACCAGAGTACATACCATTGCAATCAGACACAACATATTTTTTAATAGGATTAGTACTGACTAATTTGTGTTGGGCTGATTCTATCTTAAAATTGCCAAGATTTATATCACTGAAACAATTAATCTGATCCTGAGGCACAAAGTCAACAAGCTGGTTCATTCTTGGCTCTCTATACAACTTGACTTCCTGAGCATTCACTGGAATAGTTGCATAAGACAAATCAAACTGCATATTTCTACCAACAGTAGTTGTCCACTGTCTTGACAAAAGCATCCCAAATTGGGGAGGAGTATCAATGACTGTTATGTCTATATTATAAGCCACTTGTGGATAAGTAGCCAATTTGACTTCAACATTTCTCATAATGCCTACCACAGGAAGAGGTTTGTTATCCATTGCATAGAATTTCCCTTCATATGTATCAACACACAAGCCAAGCTATTTCATTACACCCACTGGTATAATATTTATAGCAACACCAAAGTCTACCATGCAATTCCTCAACAATTTATTATTTATAAGCAATGTGGTGAAAAAAGGATCCACTTGTGGGGAAATTGCTAATACATCATTCAAGCAGACATTTGGGATATCTATTTTCTCTTGCCTATTGACTGCTTGAATAGCTAGTTTCTTTTCAGAATTCATTATCATTTGAACAACACTATCTATGTATTCTTTTATTTTCATCATTTCAAGTAGTGGAATAGATATTTTTACCTGGGATAATGCCTATGTGAAGTCAAAAGAAGAGCCTTCCACCTTAACAATTTTCTTCTGTTATGGCATTTTTCCTTTGTCTTATTCCTTCTCATTTTTACTAGGTTGGTCAAGTTTTTGTATCTCTGTGTGTAATTCTTCAACATCCTGCTTCTGGACAGGCTTCTGTTCACTCTTATAAGGCTGTCTCTTTTATGTCTTCTTCATAGTTCCTTGTGTTGCTTTCTGATCTTTGATAAAAATTCCCCCAGGAACTCCATTTAGCTCATTTACCTTTCTGTTTCTCAACCAGTACTTACTCCTTGCTTCTTCAACTACTGCAATAGTTATTCTTTCTATTTCTTCCTTGGTGGGTCTTCTAACACCACACTGAACATGCGTCTCAACAGAATGTGGCTCTGTGTAATCTTTGTCAGAATCATAAAAGATCTGTTGTTCAACCATATGGACATTATACTTCTAATTAGTAACATCATAATCATAGCCTTCATCCTCTGAAGATGAGTACCCTTCCTCCACATGGTAAAAAGTGCTTGAAGTTAGATATACTTTGTGATCTTCTCCATTTTTTTCCATCAACATTCCTTCCTCTTGCATTCTTTAGGCTACAACACAATAATCTAGGGAATGTGGCTGATTACAAACTTCACAAAAGTAATTGTTACTCACCATTTAATTTCTTTTCTTGCTCAGTGGATCAGGAGTCTCTTTGCCTCTAGGCTTGACTGTTATAGGTTTCCCATATTTCTAGTCTGTATTGTAAGGCATATCATGCAACCTTGGCCTTTCATTTCTGTTCTCATTCCTGTATGTATTCTCTTGTCTATATTGATAATTATTGTTTTGTTGAGGAGGCCTCAGGTTGTCTCTTTTATTAGTTATACCAGTAGCATTCCTGTTGTTTTCAATTGTTAATGCTATATTCTGTGCTTTAGCCAAATCTCTTGGGGATTTACTTCTCAGCTCATACCCTATCTTAGGATTAAAATCATTTAAATAAACACTCAATGCAACATAATATGTCAACTTTGATCCACGAGGAACTTTAGTATGCAACTTGTTGAATTTTTAGTTGAAATCATAAATTGAATCATTCTGATTTTTCTGAATTCTCATTAATTCATGAAGAGCTGCATCTGGAGCATTTTGATTCCCATATTGCTCTAAGAATTTGTATTGAAATGCTTGGAGAGAATTAATTGAGAATGTTGGTAGGCTATTGAACCAATCCCTGAAATCTTCAAGAAGTGACATCATGAACAACTTCATATGTAAATCTTCATAAGGCACATCTATGTCTTGGACAAAAACATTAAAACTCCTTAGATTTTCCTTAGTTGTGATTGCATTACTCCCTCTAAATTTGGGTGCCATATTCCTCCAACTGCCATCCATAGGGTAAGGATATAACTGAAAACTAGCTAAATCAAACTGTCTGATCATGGTTGCATGCTGGTGAGGGGGAGGAATAGGCAAATGCTAATACTGATGCATGTGATTATTGTACTGTGCATTATGATGTGGAATATAATGCTGACCAGGAGGTGGATACATACCTGTATGTTGTGTGGGAATGTGAGGTGGACGATTTGGCTACTTGTAGTGATTCCATATCTGATTGTGAGGAGCATTTTATTAATTGGAGGACTTTGCACCATGATCACCCTACTTGTGAGGTGGGACATACTTTGGGCCACCAGCCATCTGATCAATAACTTGGGCTTTCTACAATTTAGCATCTAGCTCCTTTATCTTCTTCTCTTTTATTTCCAATTGTACTTTTACTTCATCATGAATTGAGAGCTCAAAGTTTCTTTTAGGGTTTTCGTGATTACCATCCATCTTCTGATCATATTCATGTTGAATTATGATTCATTCATCCTCAAATGCAGCTTCAAACTCAACTTGTTTCTAAGGATTATAAAATGGATTAATTCGTTCTTTAGGGGTACAAAGTTCTGCACTTGAGTTATCCTTCCATGTATCATAGCGATCTGCTTTGTCTTTACCTGTTAGATACATGTCCTCACATTTCCCTTTTCCTTTATCAATGTTGTCATCCTTATGAGTCCACTTACTACTGTCAGTAGGAGCTCCTGTATGACCTCCCCTATATTGAGATCTTCCATTCATGATGAACAGCTACAAAATCTCTGTCAGATTCGCCACTCACTTTTATCAAAAAATGAGAAAATACTTGATGTATCTAATTCCCAGCGGAGTCTGTACAAGATTTCCAACTCTATGATTAAGGCTTTGATTCTGATTGTTCCCTAGCAGAGTCACCAATTTGTTAGCTCTCAAAAACGCAGGCTGAATACCTCAAGAGGCTGCCAATCTTTTGATACGCTTTAGGGTAACAGACAAGGTCAAGAAGACTCAACCTTCTGCACTTTAGGTGCTACTAAACTTGGGCAAGTGTACCTTTTGAATTGAGCAGACTTATCTTATGATTAGCCTTCTGAAATGCTTTGTCCACAATGGTAGATGATAGTGAACAAATGAAACCCAACTTGATCTAAATAGCAACAACAATCTTCTAATATAAAACCTAGAATACTCAAATAACAGATGTAAAGAGATTAAGTGAATTCAAAAATGATGAAACACAGAGACCAGTGCCTTGCTGGGTATGCAGAGTCAAATGAAATCAAGATGAGCAACACTTCTGAGAAAATTCAAATTATTTGGCATATATTATGCTTATAGCTGGTATAAACATGCAAGAATGTGATTACTAAGTTCTACTTGAATAATCCAATTGAATCTCACTGATTGTTGTGATTGAATAAAAGGATTTAGTCTTTACTTGAAAGAGCCAATCAATTGATCACACAAATGCAACAAATGTGCACTCATAAATTGAATACAAACTTGTCATACCAATTTAAACAATTAGAAAGAAACCATCTTGGAGACAACTTAGCAATCCTTTTATTAGATTCAACAGATAATTGATACTAGACATGTGTAGCAACATCAATTGACATTCAGAAATAGCTCCATTTTAGAACATGCATCATAGCCTTTGATTTGGTAAATTTACTGTTCTGTATAAATACAATTTTCCTACTATATCGAATAACTGATAACTGATCCCAATTACAATTGAAAAAACTCCTATTTATACACAAGCATTAGAAAATAAATCATTTGAAATATCATGTCGGCCCTCCACGGAATTCGGGCTCCAATCGAGCTGGCAAGCAATGGTCATCCAAGTAGAAACATGTCGGCATAGCACTTTGAAATTCTATTTTCACCAGTGAACAATCGGCGAGACATCCATATCATCATGACGAAGGGAATTCATTTGTTACATCCCCTGTGCTTGCATTTCACTTTCGCTGTGACTTATCCGAGTTGGGGAGATGTCCCGCAGATCACATTATGTTTTACTGATATGCATTGTCGCCCCCTGTATGTCGCTATAACATTCCCTTGGTCACACTGAAGCCATACAGTATTCCTTTGTTCCCATTATGCTTCACTATAACACAAAGGTATTGCGGAGACCTCACATAGATTGTTTTAAGTTTCACCGAGAGCCTCCCACTTAACCTTATGTCAGTGTGACCTGAAGATTCTCTCACCGATGAGTGCCCATCATGTTTGTCGCTGTAGCACCCAACGATCAGAGAGACCTCTTGTAGATTATCGAATTCTTCAGCGAAGGTCTTCAATCATCCCTGCATCGCTGAGACCAAGAGAAAGTCTTGCCAAAGGCAACCCATAATGAAGTCAGCGAGACATATTGAACTCACTGTGACATGATGCAGATAACCCATACTCATACCGAAAGGTTCCCTGAAAACTCTGGTCGGTGTGACAAGATGATATTGCCAAAACCTTTCAACGAAAGGAAAAACTCACGCCGATGCACTACCAAATACCGGTTGGTGAAACAAATGGAAATCGTTATGACCCTTCGCCGAAGCCACCACAGTCTTACCAAAAACATATTCGAAGTAAATCCAAGAGTAACGTCGGCGAGACCAAAGGTCACTCACCAAGACCTTACAGCGAAAACCATGACTCCTCCCGATATGCATCCAAACTCACCAGTCGGCATGACAAAATGAAGTCGCCATGACATTGCACCAAAACAATATGTTGGGCTGATAAGAAACCACTGTGTTCAAGTCGGTAAGACAAATGATATTCGATAAGAAACCACCCCGAAAGCGATATCACATGCTGATAGGAGCCTCCATATTCACCGAAACAACATGGATGCAATGCCGATAACTGCCAACAGAAAAATGCCAGTCACCACAACAGAGAACATGTCATGCCGATACACCTGAAAAATGTGATGGGTTGGGGAGACCCAAACAAACTCATGCCGATATGGACCAAAAGGTGGAAAATGCAGACATGGATGAACTCAGAGGGGCAAGAGGGAAAAATGTGGATAAAGCACCATGAAAATGATGAAATGTGGCAAAGGTAAACCTTACAAGGAGACTCAGGGGGGATAAAAATATGAAAAAATCATTTGATTTTAATAGTTCCAACACATATGTTGATGTTGCAGTCCCTTTTTTGCACAATTACTCCATTATATTGACTTTGCACACTTCATCTTTAACATACTACACATTCTCAATTCTTTGTCCATACTTACCTTCACAAATGATCTTTCTATTCTATAAGTATCCTCTGCAACAACGTAAAACCAAATTAGGTTAGCTCCAAAATGACCTTTAGATCAAACATATGATACAACATAAGTCAGATCCAAGCATACACATTATGAAGATAAAATGAGTTATAGATCAAAACATAGCATAACATTCCCCCAATACATCACAACCCATCTTCCAAGGTAAAAATATTTAACTAGGATCAACCATAGATGAAGGAAACAAGCCTATCGACCCAAACAATGACAACACCACCAAAATTGGCAACTGTTCAACTTTACACCACTAAGGAGAGACCAAAAACTTCATGCAAACCAAGATTTGAATAATGTATTCTATGAAAAATGTCTCTTCAACCTTATTCTACATAAATTGATAATCATATGTAGGCTCAAGAAGAGAAACATATTGAATTGATGGGAACAAAGTATTTTAAACAAATTGTAATACTTCAAAACATATGATTTTGTATTGTTGTACACTAAAGCATCTAAGACTTCCAAGGATGAATCCATATACCTCTTTGAACATATCCCCAATTGCACACAATGATATCTATCATGCTAGAAGAATTTAGAGCATTTCTACAAGCCTTCCTCAATACTTTACCCTATCAAATCCTAAACAAAAACTCTATTACTTATAACTTTCACTATACAAAGTGTAATGACTTGAATTATTGGATATAACACCTTCAAATCTCTACCATATTATATTATTAAATCGTAAGACAAAATATTTCTCTACAAAGGGATGTAGACTAAAATATCATGACACTATCTTGGAGTATACACTATGAGTGCCTTAGCAAAATTTCTACAACTTGTTTCTAAGTGTGATAGACCAAAACATGTAAGATATCAATACAGGAATATTGGAAACATATTGGAACAAGTGTACCCACCTCCGCATCACACTTAGACATCAGATTGGTCATCATTCTTCCTCATACTGCACTCCTAACTTGCACTAGCTGATATCACTGCACAACAATTATCTCTAGAGCATTTACAATCTTCAACACATTCATTTTTCATCAGTGACAACCAATATTGAGTTGATGTCAATGAAAACACATATTACCAACATTCCGTAGATGACCTATTGGTAGATTTGAACTAGAGTGGTGCCATCTTCATCTTTAGATTAACTCTACGTGTTTATTTGTGTTCCCCCATTCTTGTATATTTATGTTTGTTCTCTCACCTAGAGGACCCTTGCTACCCTTGTAGGTGCTTAGATACATGATATAAACTTTTTCATACACTTATTTTGTTTGTCTCATCATTCTCCTATATGTTGTATAATTTGGCTTTCACATCAAGAATGACATAAAGCATTGGGGCATTTATTCCTCTCCCATGTTGACCCAATTTTTTATTTTTACTTTTTCTTCATGCACTCTTCTTCCCATTCTGATATATTTGGGGGGTGATGATAGTTCAAATATATTATACTATACTTATCTATGTATATCTATGAGGATTTTTTACCCCAAATAATCAGATCCCCTATGCTCTTGATTTTTGTCTCTACTTTTCTCTTTCATGATACTATGGTTTCTATGTGTTGTCCCACACGTGACAACATTCCACAAATACATCTTTCTATGTATCTCATTCCATGACATCTCTTCTCTTTCTCTTCTCCTTAGAAATACATGTGCTCCTTTATGTAGCACACATCATTCTAAGGAGGGTTATCATATATGCTTAATTTAAAAAAAAAACTAAAGGATTTCTTAATGTCTTATGTCTCATGTCTCATCATCTAGCTTGAGGGAAACCTAACTAGACCTATCTTTCCTTTTCTATGATTGTCCTATAATGAAATTCACAATAATCACATGCCTATCTTCTTGTCGTATGGTTTCTAACCATGCTAGCTATACCTATCAGTGACATCTTTTATCTGATCAAATTATGTCATGTCTTGTCTATGAAAATATTATCACATCTATTGTTCACTTTTTTTCCTAACATGTTTCTAGTGAGATTTCACTCAGCCTTGCAAGATCAAAGACCCATGTCCTCTTCACATCTCATTGGAGCTTCTTTGCATCACATATACCAAATTAAAGATCACTATCCTCTTTTTACTAGGTATATTCTCTTCAATCTCTTTCTACTTTTGCTCAAATGTGTTTAGATACATAGTCTCACTAAATTGGGGGAAAAAGTAATATTGTAAAATTGCACCCTTATGTGATTTCACATTGCATCAACCTTCACTTTAGCTTAATGAGATGATAATGTGAATACCTACTTTCCTAGCTTTCATTTTCATCCTTACCCTATTATTTTCTGTTAGTGGGAGAATTTTTATCGGGGATGCTTATGTGTCATGTAGACTTCTACACATCATGTAAACATCTTGACATTACACTATCACCTACCGATAAATTGTAATAACTTTGTAGATGCATGCATGCCTAAAAATGACTTCCTTACATGAAATTTATCATTTGAATTCATAGTTTCCCCTCTAATTCATTCAATCTCTCATTCTAGCACTTCATTCTCACTTCTTAACATTTCCACTATCTCATTCTTGCAATCTCCATTATCTTCTTTCTTTCTTGCTAGTTCAAGCTCTTCTACATTACGTTCTCGCATGCTTGTATCAATATCTCTTAAGGCATTACTCTTCCTCTTAGCTTCATAAGCTCATTGGAGGTAGGGTAACATTTTATTTTATTGCATTATCCTTCTTATTGAATAACATATTTTTATCTTGCATGTTATACTTCTTTGTCTTTTCACTCTTTTATCTATCTTTCTATCTCATTGTCTTGTTGACTATCCATGGAGGTGGAAACACCAAAGGGGGGGTTTGAACAAGGAAATCCCCAAAAACAACTACAACACATTTACTATTTCTATGTGTGCAGGTTGTCTGTGAGGAACTTTATGGGAGGCTTCATAGCTCGACCACCCATGAGTTCATTCCTTTTCTTCCAATAATTGTTATTTCATTAAATAGTTTATTTACTTGTTATTTAGTATTCTTGTTGTCGTGCTTTTCCAACATTTTTGTGTTATGTCTAGTTTAGTTAAATTGATGATCTTTAGTTTCTGAGTAGTTAGTAGACCCTAAGTGTCTCTAGTGGATGACTCTATCTCTGGTATGTACGAGATTCTAGTGCAACACACTATTGTCTTTCTTATGTGCTTTCATCCTCTAGACAAGAGATCTTTTTTCTATCTCCCAAGACCTCATAGGTCTATTCACTCAACTTTTTAAGTTCCCTTTTCATAAACAATCATAAAACCCAAAACATAACATAAAATATCTCTTAACTATCTCTTGCCACTTGATATTTTGTCTCTGAGGTAACAAAGAGCTATTCACTCCTTGTAGACACTTCCCTCTCCTAGAGACTTAGGAGTAGAGAATCCTTTGCATTACAGGGGCTATGATAATTGTTAATGACAAAGCTAAACACAATATCTTAGATCAGGTTCTAGAATGCATTTCTATGAATGTTACTTGTCAACCTAGAAGAGAATAAGAGTTGCAAGACCAAAACAAGTTTTTTTCTTCCTCGCATGTTATCTTGCCAGAGAAATTGGAAAAAGATGTGAAACCATTAGATTTATTAAGTATCATTCAACAAGTAGGTGTGGATTTTTTAAAGGAATATGTCTCACTCTCTCAAAGTTTCCAAAATTTTATGAGACATTTTTTTCTTTGAAGATCAAGAAAGCTTCCAAAGGGTGTATGGATATTTGTAGAATGAAAACATTATAGTTATAGTGTAGCCCAAAACATTTGGGAAAGTTGGGGTGAAAAACCAAACCATGCCTAGCATAGAAATTTCCACCCAAACATGTTGACATTGATGATTCAACCTAGTGATGAACACAACAAAATATAAGATACCTTGTAACTTCACATTGCATGCATTTGATGAATTTTAGCGTAGCATAATTTTTTTCTATGACAAAATAGTTTTGAGACTTTAAGATCTAAGAGGTTTATTGTAGAGGGTCCTCATGTGCACCCATAGGTTTAGACAAAATATTTGTATGTGCCACAAACTTTGAGATACAACGCATCAAAGTTTGATAACTTTTTGCAATTAGGGATCTTAAGAGAAAGTGCCAACACAGTGTAGCCCAAAACATTCAAGAGAGTTGGGATGCAAAATAGGACCATTCCTAGCATAGATGTGGCCACCTAGATGTATTAGGGTTGATGTTTCAGCCCCATGATGAACAAAACAAAAGTTAGGCTACCTTGCAACTTCACATTGTATGTATTTGATAGTTTTTGGGGTAGCAAGAAAACTTTCACCATGACCAAATGGTTTTGATTATTAAAAATATAAGTGAGGTTATTGTAGAGAGGTCCTACAATACCCTATGGGTTTAAATTAAATGTTCTTGCATACCATGAATTGTGAGATACAATCCATCAAAGTTCAATAGATTTTTTCACTTAGGACTCTTAAGAGAAAGCATCGCCACAATGTAGTATAAATTTTTTGAGAGAGATGGGGTGAAAATAAGGACCATGCTTAGAGTAAACCTGCCAACTCAGATGTGTTTGCATTGATATTTTAGCCCCATGATGCATGGAAAAAAGTTAGGCTACCTTGCAACTTCTAATTGTATGCATATGATAGTTTTTAGGATAACAAAAAAACTTTCACCATGGATAAATGGTTTCTAGTATTCAAAATCTAAGTGATATTATTATAGAGGGTCCTTGTTTAACCCTATAGATTTAGAAAAAAATCATTCCTATGTGCCATGAATTATGAGATATAGTAAATCCTATTTTGGTGCAATCTTTTTTTATGACATGATCTATGAAGGATTATCATAGTAATGACATGCATCTTCATGAATTGACTGTCACATTAAATTAACGAATAATCTATGAAGGATTAATCTAAATATGTCAATTTAATAGATTAAGAACAACATGATGAAATCACTAATTATAATACCATGAGCTAACAATCTCAAAACAAAACTTGACATAATGACTTTTCTTGAAACAAGGATAACAACACTATTAATGCAACATTGATATGTCACACTTGCATAATCAACATGCACACAAGTGTCACAATGCCACAATGCCAAAGAAAATAAGTCACTTCACCATTGAATAAGAAGGGTGGAAAAAATATAATATTTACCAAATGTGGGATAAACCCACCACGATGAACAAATGGTAGAGAGAGAGAATAACCCTACATGACGATCAATCACTAAACCACGATTGTGTTCTCTCACAATAGCAACTAGGATAGGATGACAGATTCATTGAACTTCAATACACATCCAAACATACTAAATCAATCTAAAATTAAAGTAAAACCTTCATAGTATGTTTCCTACCCAAGAGGCACAACTCGCCACAAGATGAAAGATAATAAGTCACTTCTAGACATCCTCATGCTTCCCAAGACATCTTGTCACACAGCAACATTACCTAAGGGGAGAAACCACTCCAAAACACCCCATGACCTATGATTATTGTTGAGGAAACTCAAAATAATATCCTTAAAGGCTTATAACCTTTACAAGACTTCAAAAGACTAGAATAATCATCTCCTCAACCCTAGGTTTGACAATTGGGTGACATCAAAAGGTTGCACACCAAAAGATGTAGGAAACTACATAAGTCATAAATGATGGAAATTTAGAGCTACTTCAAAACAATAATAGGACCCCAAGACTATAGTGAACAACTTTCAAATACATTTTTTTCCCAATCAATGTCCTGAAAAAACAAGGAAAGCTCAAGTTTAGAGTTAGAGAAATTTTGACTAGGTTTCAAGGTTTCAGACAACCAAAATGGACATAATGAGAAAAGTATAAGTCATAAAAATTATTTCAAAATGTCAAATGTCTTAGAAAATTCTCACCTACCAGTGGTTGAGATGATTCTCTCTCTATTTTTTGTATGGGTAAAGGTCGCCCCTCTACAGGACCAGGCCACCCCAACAACCTTATGATTTTTTTTGAGTTTTTAGATTTTTATGCCTATCAAACTAGGCTTCCACTCCTTCCACCAGGCCACCCAAATAGTGTTAGGATAATTTATAAGGTCTTAGGTTCAATCAAGTGCATGAAAAGGCTTCCTAGGTATAGGACTAAGTTTCCCAACTATGAATTTGCATAGCTAGGCTCATTTTAAGCACTAAAATAAATGTTCCTATGTTTGAATTAACACTTAAAAATAATCATGAGAATAAATGACAAGATTTTTTCCCTAACACCAAAATTGAGAGACATAAATGAACCAAATTTTCTTTTCATTTATGATTTACAAATCATCTCTTAAGAGAGGTTCCAAATCAATATCTTACAACAAAATTGAATGAATTCATTTATCAACATGAATTAAAATTAAAATTACATGATGTTATGTCATTCTTAAATCCATGAACCTTAGGTCCCCAATGGTGGTTACCATGCCACCTAACCTTGTGGAATTGAAAAGATCCACTCCGACTATGCTAGGAGATAGTCACATGGGTAACAAGCACAAAACTTATGCCAAACACATGTAGAGAAGGCTTACACACACCATACATGAAGTATACACTCCACATGCACATCATAGAACAATCAATAATATAATCATATACTAAATCCAATACAATTAAAAAAATGGTATAATAACAAATGGAGTAATATAAAAGTCACATTGGGAGAACTCGCTAAGGTCACATAAAAAATATGCATTGGGACAATTCACCAATGCCATACAAGAATTCATCCTTTGGAAAACACACCAAGGGCATATCACACAGTATCTCATTGGAAGGGTATCACAAGGATCAACATTGGGCCAACTCACCAATGGTGGATCATACACAAACAAGACACTAGGGTAAGATGTTAGAGAGCTAGTTAGGGAGTGTCATCATGGTTCTCTAAGGTATGGAACCCATAGAAACTAGTACTCTCATATTGATGAGGATACTTGACCTTGCAAGACCCAAGTTCCCCGAGCTAGCATGCCTTCCCAATCATCCTTAGTGTTTACAAGAACTCAAGGCTTGAAAGGGGTATCCATTATCTTGATTAGTTTTATTACCTGTGTTTCATTATTTATCACTTGATTAAATGATTCTCCACCCATGATCATCCTACTTGCCACTTTGGGTCGAGGACACATTAGGAGCCACTCCCATAACCCTCTCTAGTACCTTAATCCTAGGCTCTTCACACTCACAAATGAGTGGCACAAAAACTAATGCAAAATACAATATTTCCAAAATAAATAGCACTTTCTCAAAATGCATAATATCACATTTCATGAAGTACAAATTCATTAGAACATTCCAAAATATTCCTCAGACCCTCCAACAATTGTGGCACGAAAACAAATACAAAAATTCCAACTTTTCAAAATTTAATGAAATTTTCCCACATTGTATAAAATCTCATTTTACATAGTTCCCTATTTTCCAAACAATCAAATTCAATCATTTTCACATAAAATTTCAATTTTTTTTTATATTTCAACTATGTGAAAACTAGAAAATTACTCAATTCCACCATGTAAAATTATCAAAAAATCAAATTTCTAATTTCTAAATTCTAAGAATACCCTTTTGGTGCAAATATGCCCAATACTCTATTCAAGTTATAAAATTCACATTTTCATCAATTTAGTAAAACTTGGGCATGGTAACCTAATATGTTTGAAAAGTCTCAAATTTTACTCAAAACATTAACTAAATTAATTTAACTTTCGAAATCAAAAGGAGATGAGAGGATTCTACCCAAATTCAAAATAAAATACTTAAATTAATTAAAAATAGATAATACCTCAAATTCTCTCCAAAATGAAAATGCAACGCACACCAAAAATGCCACATGATAGGTCACAAAAATTGACATACATGATCCCTTCCCATTTCCTATCCCAACGAATCCAACCTCATCAAATTTCAATGAGAAATACACTCCCAATCACCATTTTTCCAAATCTCTCCAACAAGGTTTTCTCTCTATTTTTTCTTCCCAAATTAATATAATGAAAATAAAAAGCCCCTTTCCTTTTTTACCCATTTTCAAAACCCAAATAAAATATTAATAAAATTCATTTTCCTCTTTTTTAATTCCAAACTCACTCAATTTCTCCCAAACTAATTTGATCATTTAAATCCATTCAAAACATCAGTTTTGTTTGTGTAATTAATTATTTAATTACACTAGCATAAGTTTAACTTAGGTCTTTTATTTAATTAATTAAGTCCTAGGTTACATCATTAGAAAATCATCAATGATGGGGATACCCTTTCCATGTATTTAGGAGATAAGATTCTTTCTAGAAGATGAGTTGTATTTTCTAGAACATATATCAATCAGTTTATCATTCCCTAGGTAGTTAGTTAGGGTTTACATGTTGTCACATGTTGATAGATCAAGTCACATGGCAACATCATATTGCATCTTGGATATCACTCATGGCTATATATTCAAGGCATATGTACATTTGTAATCATATTCTAGATCAATCAGATAATATCCATTTGCATGCCCTTAGTTATAACACTTTATGTGTGGGTGAATTTCTTCTTGGCAAAGGTCCTCTTGAAGGTTACAACTTTAGGGACATAGTGCATCCATTATTTCAACGTGGTGTTAGAGCCATTCCATTGAAAGTTCATCCCAGGATCAAGAAAGTTGGGCTAGAGAGATTCATTACAGGCTTGAAGGTTTCCATTGTAGGCTACTTGACTCCACCCAGGGACCAAGCTAATTTTTGGAGTAGATTGATTTAGATCTGAGCTCACCATTATCTTCAAGCCTCGAAACCATAGGATCACATCAACCTGGGAGCCATTAGAATTATTCTAGGGTTTGCAAAATCAATAGTTCAATCCATACAATTTGCAGTAAAAAATCCTCCTTGTCAGTTGTCCTCTATGGCAAATTCTTTTTAGCAGTAGTCATTTTTCTATTTTAGAAAAAAAATTAGGGCTCTTTCTATATAGTTTGGAAAAAAAATCATATTTGGGCTATTTTATATAGTTTGTAGAAAAAATCAATTCGAAGCAACCTTCACTTTAATCTTTGGTTGACAAAGGGTTAAATCCATTGTCATATTTATTATTTTCTCAATCAGGCTTTTTCTCTCCGTCAGAATTAAGCTTTTTTTGTAGATTATATTGGAGTTGATTTTGTGCACATATATTTGATATATCTGATCTTTGATTTTTAATTTCCTTTTTTTGGCAATATCAAATCAAAAGCTTTTGTCAACTATCTTTACAAAAAATTAAAAGAAAATTTTTCATCGGTGGCATTTATCATTTTGCAGAGAAGGTACTGATAGTTGTCCCATTAGTATGCCATCATCATCGTTGGGTCCAACCTACTCACTGTCGGTTGTTGGTTCTTAGCCTGATCTCATCCTTCATCGATTTTTTGAATTCCAACCACCATCAGTGTATTTCCTACCAGTTCTCGCTGACATTGTCAAATATGCCACCAGTTGTTTGTCACTAACCTGAGACTTTTGAAGCCCCCGCTATTGGTCCCCCTTGAAACCATGGGCTCTGCTCTATCTGAGCCACACCACCCAAATCTACTCTGCCTAGGTTTTTCCACCCCACCATCACCAATGGTGGCACATTTTTTTTCCAACTTTAACACTATAGGTCACATCAGCAACCGAGTGCTAGCACCCAAGGGCTTATTTTTTGCCCCTAATTAGCCTACCAAGTGCCTAATATGGGCCTTTTTTTCATTTTTTCATAACTTTTCACCGGGGTATTGAAAATCAGCAAACAAGATACTGTCAGAAACACGATTCAGCCTACTTTTCATTGGTGTAATCAGTTTTGCTAAATTTTTCTACTTTCAAAAATTCAAGTCAACTGAAGTCAACTCTTCATTTTGGACTTAAAGGCTCATATCTTCTCAACCATTTATCAAAATTTGGTGATTCCAGTGACATCGGGAAGGTATTTTAAAGCTTTTTACATTAGTCTAGTCACTTTGATTAGTTTCAACTCCAGGTACTCTTGCATTCATTTTTTTAATTCAGTGCATTTGTTCAACTACTTAGATATCCTAAAGATTGGAAAAAGTTTTTTTGCTTTGGGTGGCATCTCTTTAGTTGCATATCATATTTGGAAGTTTCTACTTGTTGTTGAAGGTCAGTCTTTGTATTTTTGGAGAAATTTGATAGTACATTATGGGGATTGCATATACTCCTTCTCTGACTATGTTGCACAAGGGAAACTATAAGCAATGCTGAGATGGGAACATACACCATCTCCAATCACTTGATTTACTACCACATCTATATGGTATAGTTCCCGATCCAAGTGAAGGTATTCAGGAGTTTTCTTGGATGTGGAGCAGGTATACTATCCTAGAGATCATTGTAATGCAAGTTGATTATGATGTTTTGAAATCTATTGATCATTTTTATTGTCCTCATATGCTTTGTACTAATATTTGGGAGCTTTATGGAGATCATGATACTCCACCATCCTCGATGATCATGATTCAAAATTTCAATCTTCAAATCAGGTACCTCATGATGATTTTTCTATTTAGGAGCTTATAGATTTGGAATGTTTTGAATCTTCAGATGAGGACGTCAAGAGTTCTACAGGTGCTTCTTCTCCCTTAGATATAGTTAATATACCTTCACATTCAGTGATTCCTTGTCCAAATTCATTGATTGAGGCTTCCATCATTCATCAGGACACATTCAATTTTCCAGACTTGACATCATAGGATGGCTTTCTTTCAGTTATTGTTGACTTGGCTATTTCTATAGGTTTGGAGGACAATCTAGTTTAGGGGATATCTCTCCTTTATTAAAATCCTACTTTGGAGAGTTTTCCTTAGTCTCCACATTCCTTTGTCTCAACCTTGATTGGGGATCCAGAGAATTTCTTGGAGGAACTTGCTTTCTCTTCAAAGATTTTCTATAGTAGACTTCTTCCCTCCCATTTCATTTTGGAGTTGGAATATCTTTAGCATCTACCATTGGATTTGCTTCTTCCTAGTAGGAGACATGTGGTTTGGAAATCTTTGTTGCTTTAGAATTTTTTCAATGGTTTTGAGGACACTTCATTTTGGGGGGAAATCTAGTCTCCATGTATTCCTTCAATGGAAGGAACATTTTTTTGTAGTCTTTGGATCTTGTTCAACACCAGTTTCCACATTGTCTCAGTTTGTCACCTTCTTCATCTTTTGGGCATGTAACTAAGTTGATTGTGGCATATTCATCTTCATCAGGAAAGGAGACACATGATTATTTTTTAGATACATCATCATCCACATTCATCCTACCTTCCTTCAATTCCTATCTAGAATGGGAAGCATCCTTACACTTGCACTTGGTTTTGTTTCTTCCGAAAGGGGGACAAGTTTTTTTTCGATATTGGATCATCTATTGTCATCAAACACTTACCTTTTTTATAGGAGATCAAACATTATAGGGGGGGCTATATAGTCTCTTTATTTCCCTCTTATGTGGGGGATATTAATCATATTGTATCTATGTGATAGATGGTGTACTTGGGGGTATCATGGAGTCCTACATCCTTCCTCACTTATCTGCATTTCATCTCCCTTTTCAAGAGGTATTTTCTTCCCACTAGTTTTCCCCCTTTTCTTTATTTGTGAGAGATTAGTTTCATTTCATTTATCATTTGTAAATGGGTACCTAAAATGGCCATCATGTAGTTGGGACCCATAATCCATCATTCCATCATTTCATAATCATTGGATATTTCATTTCCTCCCTAACTTTCACTTATGGGGGGGTTTGGTGTAATTAATTATTTAATTACACTAGTATAAGTTTAACTTAGGTCTTTTATTTAATTAATTAAGTCCTAGGTTGCATCATTAGAAAATCATTCATAATGGGTACATTACCTTTTCCATGTATTTAGGAGATAAGATTCTTTCTAGAAGATGATTTTTCTTTTCTAGAACTTATCTCAATCAGTTTATCATTCCCTAGGTAGTTAGTTAGGGTTTACATGTTGTCACATGTTGATAGATAAAGACACATGGAAACATTATATTGCATCTTGTATATCACTCATTCCTATATATTCAAGGCATATGTATATTTGTAATCATATTCTAGATCAATCAAATAATCTCCATTTGCATTCCCTTAGTTGCAACACTTTCTGTGTGGGTTAATTTCTTCTTCACAAAGATCCTCTTGAAGGCTACAAATTCAAGGACATCGTACATCCATTATTTCAACAATTTTAACATATAATTTAACCCTTAATTCCATATAATCCTATTTTCATTTGAACTTATGAAATTCAAAACTCAAACATGATAATTAGATCAAACACAACTTGCAATTCCCAACTCGGAGAATTTTTGAAATTTAAATTAAACAATAGATAAATTTCATTTCTTATTTCATTCTATTTTCCCATTTCTTGAAACATAGAGAATATTTTTATAATAAATATCATAATCATTGAAATTCTAAATATTTCAATTGTGGGAAAATATAGAATTCAAACCATCAATTAAATGAAGTATTTACGAGATGTTCTCAACACGTAGGGATTAAAAAATAAATCCTAGCTCAGTTTTAGGTTAACATAAGGTCAATTATAACACATATTATACTTGATTTGAGTAGACTAAGAACAAATATGAAGGGGTCCCAATGTGACATCTCTGAATTAACCACCATTTGGGAATAACTTAGACCTTTGTAGCCAAGTGGAGGAATAACCCTATACATGTAACCATTCAACACATGTCAAGGGTACTTTCTTAATGTATATATAGCTAAATCACAACATAATCATCCCAACAAAGTCCAATAAGCATAAAATGACATCTATACATCCATCATATAAATCACTAAATAAATCATTCCTTCTAAACATCAATAATCATGATCCCATTTAATCACAACATACTAATGCATTTCAATGAATTGAAGTATAATGATAACCAAACATGTAAATATACAATATTCCAACAGCTGATATGTTGATGAATCTCATCTCAAACATGGGGTGGTTCATACACACCAATCAAAGCCATAAGATATTCACCATAACAATCATGGGGAAACATCAAAGCTAAAATGTTGATCTCACATTAACAAGATGAAAATAGGAGGGGCACTACATAATGGTGTATGCAGAGCTAATTTTCTTAGAACCACATTTATGTTACTCATTAATGATACTTCTTAGCTTGTCTAACAAAAACCATTATTTTGATTTCAATGAGATCATACATGAATATTTAGTAACACATTACATTTATTTAAGCCCAATTTTAGATTGTAGACAACATTGTAGGTTGTATAAGTTTAATATTACACAAATATCTTTTAGATTGTACATTAAATATTACTTGTAGAAATATACAAATAAGGTTGGCATTACAATTTTTTGCATTTACATTCAATCCAATGTATCATTTGGATTTTCTTAGATACTCTTTATCATGTCAAGTATTTCCTTGTGGTTAGACTCACAAACCTTCCATATGTTCCTGTTCAATTATTTACCCCCATATTTCATCAAATGAATATTTGTCGCCACACCAAGGTTAGAATAATGAAGAATATTCTTATGTGTCTCAAATTCCTTGAAAGACCACATATTAGACTTCTTTCGTGGGTATCTTCTAAGCCATGTTTTAGTAACCTTTGATCTTGTAGGGTACTCATTGTTTTCTCCATCTATAACAGGGGCTTCCAATTTCTTTTTTGCCTCAACACAATGGAAAATAATAATTTATTCCTTCTTCATTGTCTTCAATTGCACTAACTACATAAACATGCCCTATAATGATACGTTCCTTCAATGAGATGAATTTATTGAACAATTAAGATAAAACATTGGATTTTATTCAATTATATTGTGGATAATTTATCCGGTTGGACTAGATTTGGCATGAGGTCAATGTCAATTGATGCTTCCATCTCTACGAGTTGTAGTGTTGTTAGAAGTTGATATGTCTCAAGAAGGCTCAGAGGTCTTGTATACTATTTTTCTACCCACTCCTTTTACTCACACTCATTCGAATCTTGATCTATATATGAAGAATAAAAGCATACCATTTGTCATGTATGAATACTCCATAAACCTAGTTTAGAGATTTTAAATAGGGAAAAATTTAGTGGCGAATCTTTGTCAATTGGAAAATTTTAGATATCGGCCAAGTCAAAATTGGTGAATTAATCACACCCAATAGGGTGGCCAAATCACCTAAATTTAATGAATTATCTATCTAATGCATTTCCATTTGCCATCAATTTTTTTTTTTGGGCATATTTAAGTAATAAATTCTCCATAAAAAACTACACGTTTCAAATGGACCGATTAATATTTTCACCTGGAATCCTAGAAGAATCTAATAAAACACCTACATATTCGCCATTACTATTAAAACAACATTGTATCAAGACCCATTTTGCAAATTAAAATTTACAAATGGTTGCTTGTGAAGACCTATTTTTCCAATTAAAATTTACAAATAGTTGCTTATGAGGACCCATTTCGCCAATAACATTAAAAATAATTACATTTTAGGACACATTTTTCCAATTGGCCTGACACCTCCATGATAATCGTAGGGCCATAATCGCCTTGAAAATTACAACGTATCATTATATAATTACATGGTGTAGACACATAAAAATGACCTAGGCCTGCAAGCTCTGTTTTACCACTTTCGTCCTAGCATAATTCTGACATTTAATTATGTCCTTGGTCCACAGTCGACTATTAATTAAATAATTTATAATTATTTAATTAATTCATATCTCTTTAATTCTTCATGATTATTAAATAAATAAATTTTATTTATTTATTCAATACGTCTTTAATTGTCTAAATCTTCCCACAATTAAATAAATTTTTTAATTTATTTAATTACTTTTATTCATTTATGTCTTCTTGATTATTAAATAAATGAATTTTATTTATTTATTTAATATGTCACTAATTATCATAATTAAATTTATTTATTTATTTATTTAATTATCGGTCATTATCCCCTCAATTAAATAATTATCTTTAATTATTTAATTGCTAAATTTAACATTTCTCTCATTTTAAATAAATTAATCATTTAAAATGATTTCACATTCTTGACTGTTAGTTCATTTTGGTAAATAATCTAAAAATCGATTATTTATTATCACATAAAATCCATATTTTGAATTTATTTAATTCAAAATGGTAATCTTCTTCCAAAAATCAAGTAATTGAGCAAATTCTTGATTTTCCAAATCTTCTTTTCAGTCCAACTCTTATCTTCTTGATTTTTTGAATCTCATAAATCAAGCAGTCTTTATATTCTTGATTTTTGAAAAGCTTTATCTTTTCGATTAATTGTCACATTTATTCTCGACTGTCAATTTAATTTTATCAAATGACATCTTGACCACTCATTTAATGATTTTTTCCTAACCTTGATTAGGGATTGTCACATAAAATCTCGTACACTGATTTTAGGCTTTTTTCAACTTTCAATCTCCTCCGTCTGTCCAAAATTGCATTTTCTATAAAATGACAATTTTGCTCACATTTTCGACTACTCACGCTCATACTTACATATTGCAGCATTTATTTTTGTACTTGATTTCATTAAGTCTTAGGCATTTCTTGTCATAGTCATTTTTCATAGTCATAGGCATAGTTATCAAATCCTTCAAAGCTTGTTTAGGACATTGGCATAGTCAAAGATTGCTCACACACTCAATCTGAGGGCAACAATCAACAAGTTAGAAGGTGCTATGAAGGTGAATCATGGAAGCTTCAACAAGTGATAGGTATAATCATTCTGGTTTTAGTTTTCATTGTACTTGATAGCTTCTTTGGGTTTGTATGCTTTAATATTTGATAATCTAACCTTAGGAAATTAACCCATTGATACATTGGTGAACCTCCAAACACCACTAGCAATACCTTTTTGATGCTACTTCACAAAATGTCACAATGACCATGAGTGCTACCTCCAACATTCCAAACAACTCAAATTCAGTCAATGCTACATCTATTGGAGGAGCACAATCCATCACATTGCCCATAATATCCACAATATCATCACAATCAACTGGAACCACCTTTGGGTCCTTGAAAATGTGGGAAAGTTATTCCAATCCTCTCTTTACCACTACGGTAAATGCCATGGGGGCATCAAAAAGCCATACAAACCATGCATTGACAACTACATCTAGTACAATGAGTACATCTTCATCATATCCTCTCATTGGTACCTCACATAATCCTTTGGGTGGAGGTAAATGGCTTATCTTTATTCAAGGACCACAAAAAAATGTTAACACGTCAATACAGTCTAATGCCATCATCTCCCAAGGACAAAATACAATCATTCCCCTCGTACAAACCCAACAATTTAGACAAGGCAGTCAAAAAATACAACCTATGGCATCATTTGCACATCAAAATATTCATGGTTTCCATACTCCTTAAATATCGACCCAAATGGTTGGGGGACACATCCCAACATACTCATCCCATATTCATACCCACCAACATGTCCCCAATCCAAGCTTTCAATACCAACAACACTCAAATCAAAACAACTCATACATGTCACAACATGAACATGTACCTCAACAACACACCACCATCCACTCACAACAAATGGGGACCTATGTCGTACCAAACAACCTAATGTATGGGGCCCCAAATGACCCTATAATCAATGCCTTACAAACAAAGTTGATGGGTCTAGAGAAGACCATTTAAAACATACAAATATCTGACAAGAAATCAGAAGTATCATATGATTTATTTATATATCCCTTTGACGTGAACTTATACATGCCACCATTTCCTCCAGGATATGTATCACCAAATTTTACCAAATACAGAGGAAAGAAAAACCCTATTGAACATGTCCAAGAATTCACAACCAACTGTATGGATGTCGCATATAAACCAACATACTTGATGAGACTCTTTTCTAAAAGTCTCGCAGGTCTTGCCCTTGAATATTTCTCCACTCAAAAGGATATCCAAACATGGGATGAACTTAAACACAAATTCATAAAAAATTACACGTACAACATTGACATAGACACCTCTATTACTAGCTTATGAAATCTCACGTAAGAGGACGTTGGTGAAACATTCATCCCATTCTTCCAAAAATGGAGAAGTTTAGCTAGTTGTTGTAAGATCGACATACCCGAAAAGGAAAAGGTTGACATGTTCGTTCAAACACTTCTAGGCCCTTTAAAATATGCAATACAAGTGCATTGTTTCACAACCTTCGCGGACCTAGTCGAAAAAGGTGTCCAGATTGAGAAAGCCCTTATTGCAAAGGGAGAGCTCAAATACGGTCCTAAAAACACAAACAAAAATCCTCCCACTGACAAAAATAAGTATTGGGTCAAAAATAAACATGTTACTAACAATGGCATTGTTGATGCCAAGGTTGTAAACATTATGGGTCATGTATTGGCTTTGAAATGGGTTCAACCACAAAACAAGCCAACAATGATACTAACACCCCCCACCAATTCCACCCCAAACAACCAAAATGGTCAAAATAGTCACAATCAAGGACAATACCGTTAGATAAGACAATTCCCCAGGGGTCACACATACACTCCCTTGGGTGAGCCCATGGAGGAAGTCCTTAAGACATGCCTATAGAACGGTCTCATCACACTTGAAGAACCAAAGAAATATGAACCAAGACATTTTAAACCGTCATGGTGGGATGATAATGCTTTCTATAAATACCATCAAGCTAAAGGACATAAGACATCGTCCTATCGACAACTCAAAACTATTGTGCAAGGCCTTATTGAGAGTCAAATAATTGAATTAGATGGCCCACAATTTCCATCAAATGTTGACCATACCATCCATAAGAACCCACTGCAAGACCATGGTTCTAATTATGCCCACACCAAGTATGACTATTCAGGTAGACTTACTATTAACAATGTCTGAACTGATGATGGATACATCAACACCATCACAGTCAAACAATCACCTCAATGCAATGCCACTACTCAAATTGGAAAGATCACCATAGCTAGTCTATCTCCTGCTAGGAAACCTAAGATCACCATACCTGGTCCATCTACTAGGTAGTCACAACCCACCTCAACCAGAAAGCAATGGAAACCTAAGATTCAGTTTAACCTTATCGACTAGCTTGGAAAAAATCCCGCACAGATTTCCATACTTGAGATACTTCACATCTCTCCCATGCATAAGGCTATCCTGGATAAAGCCCTGCAAGAGTCATCAGTGCCTAAGGATATTGATGTCAACAAATTTGAGACCATGGTGGGATACCTCACTACACCTCATCATGTCACTTTTTCTGATAAAGATTACTCATCACCCAAGACCAATCATAATGACACATTACATATCGAAAGTTTCATCCATAAGCACAAGGTAAGGAGAGTTTTAGTAGATGGCAGAGCAGGCTTGAACATATGCTCCTTAAAACTGGTTAAGGCTCTAGGATTTTCTGATGCATGCATAGACCCTACAAAGAGTATAGTCATAAAAGCATATGATGATGAAGAACATTCTTCACGAGGCATTATTTCTCTTCCTATCAGAGTGGGACTAGTCATTGTGGACACAACTTGCCAAGTCCTGGATCTAGAATTACCTTACAACATCTTGCTCAGTTGCCCATGGATTCATGCCCTAAATGTCATTCCCTCCACATATCACCAATGCTTAAAATTCCCATTTTATGGCACAAAATCCACTATATATGGAGACCCCGACCCTTTTCAATATTGTACCAACCTAAGGCGTATTTTTGAAAATTGAGTGCACATCAACTGAGAAGCTCCTAGCTCCTCTTCTTCTAAATACATTGACCCATCCATACTCGTATCATCTTCCACGTCCACTCCATCCACATCTTCCACCATGCCACCATCTTTTACACTTCCTAAGGATGAGGCTAGTGTCAAGATCTAGGACCTAGGCTATGGAGAGTTCAAACTGCATACGACATACAACATCAAAACAATACCCAAGTCTCTGAAGGTCTATGGTCAACCATGTTTTAGAATGGAACCCAAAGAAATTTCCAAAGTTCCACCAAAAATGGTTTTCATCAAATAGGGAGACATGAGTAACAAGGACCTTGTCGATATTAAAGGATGGCTCTATAAAGAAATGGCTAACCTGCCCCCATTACCAATTAAGAAATATGGCAAGGGATATGACATTATCAAGGCTAAGGGTTACGATGGAACTAATGGCCTAGGAAGAAACAAAACTAGACGAAGAGAGCCCATAGAACTTTTCAAAATACCAAAGTATCTTGGATTAGGGTATGGATTGCCCGACAATGATGATCGACGTACCAATGGGCCTTCGAGTGAGTGTGTGCATGCTTCAGAAAGTGTTGAGACTATTAAGGAATCCCTCATCGAAACTAACTACCAAGAGTGGGAATTTGGCTCCCAATGATCCTTAATTGACTGTTGCCTTGATGATTTGTTCCTTGAAGCTAGAGAGCTCACCTCTGAACAAATTTTTTTGGAAAAAAGTTAAAATCGATCAAGCACCAAATAGTCACGGTCCCATTTCCATTCCCCATGACATACAAGACCCACCATCAAAATCCCATAACCACCAGTTGAATCCATCTGAATTGCCAGAGGACACTGACAACCACAACTCTAAGTCCTTCACCCCTTATTTTGACAACAAATATGAGAAAAGTGAAGGGGAATATTGGATAGATTCTAATGTAGAATTAGATGATGATAACTTCATCTACAATCTCTCTAAATCCATCAGCATTCTTTCTGCATCCTCCCCTCAATTCACCTACATTGATGATGGCATTTCCCTAGTTTATCCTCAACTAATCGATTGGGACCAACAAGGTCTGCCAGTCCTGGATACCTTTGAGAATGATGAGGCCATTGCATAGTTTATGGGATTACATGAGGGCATACCCAGTGGTGATCACAAGGTAGGATTCACTATTGACCTAGATTGTGCAACCTACTTTGGTGAGACTGCTCCATCATCTAGTCACAAAATTAAAAATAAGGAATAAAAAAAAATGAAATGTCTTTAGGTGAAAACCGAAAGGCACCTTCTGATGAAAAAAAAGTAAAAAAAAAAAGGACATATCTATGGGTGAAAACCTCTCCAAGGTGCCCAAAGATGGAGGATTGGACTTTCTCCTCCTAATGCAGGAGAAATCAGCTATGCTCATAGAAGACACTATGGAAGACAACATATCAATAGCAGAAGACCCCAAAATGGTCCTCTTTGTAGCATCCTTGACTGAATAAGAGAAACTAGACTTTCACAAATTCTTTGTCAACCATAAGATCAACTTCGCATGGTCCTATGTAGACATGCCTAGACTAGACCCAGAACTAGTTCTAAACCATCTACCATTATTGCCAAATGCTAAACCAGTTAAATAGAAGCTATGAAAAATGCATCCTCAAGTCACCCTATTAGTCAAGGCTGAGTTGAAGAAACTTCTAGATGTTGGGTTCATACGGTCTATTGATTATGCAGAATGGATATCTAACCTAGTGCTAGTAACAAAGCCAAATGGGATGATCTGAGTTTGCACATATTTTAGAGACCTAAACAAGGCATTTCCAAAGGATGATTTTCCCCTACCAAATATAGATATCATTGTCGATCTCATGGCAGGATATGAGATGTTGTCCCTCATGGATGGTTTCTCAGGCTACAATCAAATTCGTATTTCCCCAGAAGACCAACATAAAACAACATTCACTTTCCCTTGGGGTACATACTACTGGAATGTCATGCCATTTGGTCTTAAAAATGCAGGTGCCACATATCAGAGAGCAATGACCACAATCTTTCATGACATGATGCATAAGATAATGGAAGATTACGTGGATGACCTTTTGGCTAAATCAATAACAAGAAAAGATCATCTAAAAGTGTTAGAAACAATTTTCAAGAGGCTAGAAGAATACAAAGTTTGACTGAATCCTAAGAAATGTGTCTTTGGCATCACATCGGGGAAAATTTTGGGATACATATTTTCTCGAAGAGGCATTGAGGTCAATCTACCAAAAGTAAAAGCCATCATGGACATGCCTCCTCCTAGAGGAATTAGTAAACTCAAAACCTTACAAGGTAGGCTTCAATCTATCTAGTGCTTCATAGCACAATTAGCCGACAAGTGTCAACCATTCAAATATCTTCCACGCAAAGGCATCCCCTTTGTGTGGACTAATAAATGCCAAGAAGCCTTTCAGTAAATAAAAGACAACCTATTGTCACCACCAATCCTTATGCCTCCCATTCATGGAAAACCTTTGATCTTATACATATCTGCCACTACTTCAGCACTAGGGGCATTTCTAGAACAAAATAACCAAGAAGAAAAGGAAAGGGCCATATACTATATTAGTCAGACACTGGTTGGGTATGAACTGAATTACACATCAATTGAACGTGTTTGTCTAGTAGTTGTCTTTGCAGCTCAAAAGCTAGGACATTATATGTTGAGCCATTAGACACAGTTGGTAGAAAATATTGACCCCTCAAATATATTGAGTTGTACAACATTGATAGGATGTCTAGAAAAATGGGTCATGATTCTGAGCGAATACTACATTCAGTATGTAGAAAGAAAAGCGATCAAAGGACAAGTGATTGCAGATCAATTGGTAGATGCGCCTATACAAAGTGACCACCCCTTAGTGGAAAATTTCCTAGATGAGTCAATATTCCATACAGAACCAAAGTCACCCTGGAGACTATACTTTGACAGATTGCATACTAATCATGGCTCAGGGGTAGGGATATTGTTTATCACCCCTCAAGGCGATTCTATTCCCAAGTCTTTCTACATAGCTTTCCCATGCACAAATAACGTGGTGAAATATGAGGCACTGGTTACGGGACTTAGAATGGAAATAAAATGGAAAATCTGAGCATTGCATGTCTATAGGGATTCTCAGCTGGTCATCAACCAAGTTAATGATGACTTTGACACAAAGGATGAGAAATTCACGCCCTACAAATGAATGGTTAACAGTTTTCAGACATATTTTCACATGGTGACTTTTGAACAAGTTTCAAGAGCACAGAACAAGGAAAAAGATGCCATGGCTATGATTGGCTCTCTCCTTGAAATCCCAAGCAAAATGCCTCAGTTGGAATTCCTAAGAGAATAATTATTGGTCCCCGCCTATGACATTCCAGAATTAGAGATGGTCTGCGAAATTGTTGGTCCTAGTTCTCCCTAGTACCAAGAAATTCATGACTACCTTAAGTCTCAAACCCTCCCCCCTAATTTGACCAATAACTAGAAGAATTATTTTATCTAAAAAGTTGCAAGATATGCCATCGTTAGTGACACCCTAAACTGTCATAGCTTTGACGACACCCTCCTTAGATGTCTCGACACCAACGAAGCACACACAACCTTATGAGAAGTACATGAGGGTATATGCGGGTCTCATTCGAGTGGTCCTAATCTAGCCAAGAAGATAATGAGACTTGGGTACTATTGGCTGACCATTGAGAAAGATGCACTAGAATATGTCAAGACTTGTTGCCAATTCTAGATTCATAGTGATTTGATTCACGCTCTAGCACAGGAACTTCGGCTGATCACTACTCCTTGGCCCTTTGCACAATGGGGACTCAACCTCATGGGTAAGATCCATCCTACCTCATCAAATGGACACAAATTCATCATCATTGCCAATGAGTATTTTACAAAATGGATCGAAGCCATCCCCTTGATGTACATAACTGGCAAACAAATCTCTAAATTCATTCTTAACTACATCATTTTCTGGTATGGCCTTCCACAATCCATCATCACTGGAAATGGATGTCCATTTAAAAACCAAGACGTTCATGATTTATGTGAGCGATTTCATATCCAACATCATTTTTCCTCTCTGTATTACTAGCAAGGAAATGGTCAAGCTAAGGTGTCAAATAAAATAATTGTTAAAATTCTGAAAAAGACTGTCAATGATGTTGGCCATGACTGGAGTATTCAACTCAACCTTGCTCTATGGGCTTACTAAACAAGCATTCGTACACCCACAAGAGCCACTCCATTTTCCTTAGTCTTTGGAGCTAAGGCCAGCTTGCCCATCGAGGTTGAAATTCCTTCCTTACAGGTTTCCCTGAAGGGTATAATTGATGATGAAGAGTATAGACTATCATGCGTACACGAGCTAGAGATGTTAGAATAAAAAAGAAAAAATTCCCTGAACCATCTATAGGTGTATCAAAATTTTCTTTGTCACAGTTACAATAGGAGAGTCATGGTCAGGAAGTTCGACATTGGTGACTTAGTCCTCATGCATAACCCTAAGAACCAAGCATACAGAGAAAAGCCAGGAAAGTTTGAACCAAACTGGTTGGGTCCTTACGTCATCATATCTTCTTTTGGTTCTGGAGCATATCAGTTGGCTACCCCAAATGGTGAACAATTGACAGAGCCTATTAATAGTCTACATTTTCAGAAGTTCTATGCATAGCATCAGAAGGTTGAGCTGAAAACTTTAAAAACAAAAAAAAATTGAAAAATCAAAATTCGTCACCCTAATAAAAACCTGGAAAATAAGTACCAAAAAAAAAAAAAGAAAGACAAAAAAATTGTAAAAAGTCCTAAAAAAACACCTAAAAATTGAAAAAATGTCCTAAAGAAACCCAACAAAGTCAAAATGTCTAGAAAAACACAAAAACAAAGTCATTTCTTTTCAAGTCCATCACATTAATTAGTCTTTGTTATTTTTCCAAACTACATTGTCTCTGCGCCTTTGCTACGTAGGCAAGACCCATTTTTGAGACCCCAAGACATTAGGTCAGTTCTTTTAGGTTTGTCAAAATAAAATCATGATTCAATCTTTGGTCATCAAGACAAAGTCATTGGTCGTGTAGAACTACGAGGTCTCTGAGTGCATGATGTAGGCAAGGCCATCTATCGATGAACCCCCGAGGTTGTACTAGGTCAGTCCATTAGGGTTCATGGCACTACACTGGCACACATGTCAAAAATTTTCAAGTCAAGAGAAATCATTTTTCTGATGGAAAAACTCCTAAAACAAAGTATAGCAATCATTTATTCAAACATGACAATCACACCAGCACATCAATATCAACATTTGGTCAATAGAAGTCAACTCAATCGACTTCAATCAAATTTGGTCAACACAAGTTACATTATCATAACCAGTCAAATTGTCAACTCTTGGTTATCTTTCAGATGTGTCTTGAAGAATAGCCTCTATCATTTATGCCTTAGGATGTGTCCTTCCTAGGCATTGTCACTGACATCTGACATTTTCAAGGGATCCTCTTGACATCTAAGGATCACTCCTCTCGACATTAGTATTCTTCAGATGTGTCCTTTTGAAGAACAATCTCTCTCATTTATTCCTTAGGATGTGTCCTTCCTAGACATCATCACTGTCCTTGTCACTGGAATTTTGAGGAATCCATTTTGAAATTTAGGGATCAATCCTCTTGACATCAACATTAATCAGGATGTGTCCTTCCTAAATTTGGTAATCATAGGCATTTCGTCATCTTGGCATCATCAAAACCTTGAAACCCTGGCATCTCAACATCATCAAACCTGACATATTGAAATTAGGACACTCGACATCCAAACACACTTGGGAAACACTTGGCACTTGTCTTTTGGTTTTTTATGTTACTATTTTTTTAGTGAGATCTCGACAACATGATTTAGAGAAGTAGAGATGTATCATGACGTTTGTCTTGTCTTTCGACACTCATGCTACTAGTTTCTCAGTGATGTCCTGACTACAAGATTTAGAAAAAAAGTGACATATCATGATAATGGCTTTATTTTTTCCTTTTGGAAATTATGTTGCTAGTTTCTCAAGGATGTCTAGAAATAGGATTTAGAGAAGCAATGATGTTTCATGATTTGTCCTTGTCTTTTTATGCTTGTGGTTGGTTATGACAAAAAGACTGGGGCAATTGTGCCCTTAGTATGAGTCATGATCATCCTTGTTTGTGACTGCTTGTTTTATGTGATGGTACGACCCTGTACACCTTGATCTATGTCATATCATGGTGTTTGTTGGACATTACACTAATCTACCCAATGATGATTAAAGAGCAATAAATATTAGAAGTCCTATAGTAAAGTTTTGAAGGATTTGATCTAGGAACTAACATGCATCTCCTTTTGTCTTGTCATCTTCTCTAGCCCATCTCACGATGATATCCTGTGACATACAAAAACATAAGTGCATACATAATCATATAGAAATTGCATTAGGTTCACACATCATCATTAACATCATCTTAAAATCATAAACATAGCATTAAATATTGCATTATACATAGTCATGCATTACCATAATCATAAAACATGGCATCTATTCAAATAACTACATTATGCATATCATCATCATCCATGGCATAACATCATCATGATATATAAATAAACATTGAATTATCAAGGCATCACATCATAAGTAACCATCATAGGAAATACATGACAAGACATATAAATAATAAAATCATCCATCATAAATGCATAAATCAAATAACATCATATAATACACATGTAGGCCACATCAAAACTACATCATATATATATCATCATCTCAAAAATCAATGTCACATGATAAAGTCAAGAGATATCCCAAAAATAGAGCTCACAGGCTCGATAGTCAATACATAACGTGTCATAACACAAAGTCTGAAACATGAAGCCAAACACAGTAAACATGCCCCTATGAACTGCTCTCCTCATCCCCTCATGGTGAGGAATGTGGTGACTAAGGACCTATGCCCGACATTGAGGTAATAGGTGGACCTATAGCAACCTCTATCTATGAAACCAATGAATTGACACTGATGGCATCATCTCCACGGTAATATGCATCTGGGATGACATTGCAGCTTGACTATGTGAAGTCCAAGGATATTTCACTAGAGGCAGCCTAGGTACTGATCTATGGCCTAAACCGGATGACCAATGCGAATTCCCTGACCTGTGACTGGACGAGTGTCTGTGATGAGACCTATGACTTGAAGTATGCCCTGAAGAGGTTGACCCCCCTACACTGCTGCCATTGCCATTGCCACTGCCTGACCTATTGCCACTAACTGTTTCTGTCATGGTAAGAGTGGGATCTCTCATCTTGGCTGGCACAACTTGCTCATACAACTCCCTATATCACCCAAGTCGTACGCTAATCCTGCCAAACTCCCAAGCTAGATCTGTCAATGGTCCTATACATAGTCATGCAAACTCTGTACACCCAAGTGCTGCCTCTTGCTGGTGAATCACTGCCTGATCCTACTCTACTCAAGTCACCTCTAGCTCTACCTGTAGTGCTCTAACCTGTGTGACACTCTCATCCAGTCTCCTCTATAGGTCTTCCACCCTCTGGTCTGTCTTGGCATCCTGGGGCAATGTCAAGGTAGATGGTCCTCCTCCTCTCCCTCCACCAACCTCCATCTCAGGAGTCTTTCAGCCTCATCCATAGCCTCATCATCATCTTCGCCATCATCATCCTCCTCCTCTCCACCGACTCCCTCTTCTTGAGGCACATCCACATCCTCTTGTCTCTCCTCCTCCTCCTCCTACCTTGGCTCCTCCTCTTGTCTCTCCTCTTCCTGATCCTGCCTCGGCTCCTCCTCCTTTCTCTCTCCCTCCTCAACCATCTCTAGGATAGCATCTAGTGCCACTCTGGCCACATGCTATCATACCCTCTTTCCCTACCTTTGGCCATCTTTCCTCTGTCTCCGGTCATCCCCTCCGTCATCCCCATCATCTCCATCATCTCCACCCTAACCTCTGTCCCTGCCCCCATCTCACCCTCCACCCCAACCTTCATCTCTACCACCATCCCTCCCTCTACCCCTACCTCTATCAACATCTCTACCCCCTCATCTGGCTTGTGGCATGTGTGGTATAACTAATCTCCTATCAGCCAGTGGTAGCCCATCAGGATCTGTCAGTGGCATTGGTCGATGTGCCTGCCACCACAAGTCATAGTTAGTGGTAGTCCTTGGATCGAAAACTCCACCTCTCCATCCCCACTGCTGGGCTACTAGCCCATTAATCTATTGCTTGGAAAATGGTATAAAAATTAGTGGCCCCCACACTGACTCTCTGTAAGATCTTGCATACTCAGCTATGCCTACCAGTACACCCTGTTGCTGCCCAAACTATCTCAGTACACACTGTGGTAGGTACATCTCTATAATGAGCTAACTTTGCACTGTCCTACCCATCAAGTAACGATACTGTATGCAAAAGCTAAGGTGGTCATCCTCATCATCCCACTGCTGGTAGTCTTTGTAGGGCCTTCAGATGAATGAAACCATGGTGTCAATACAATGGCACCACCAACCTGTCTCTCCCATCCTCGTCTATTGTAGGGCACCAGCATAGTAATAAGCATAAGGCATCCCCTCGGCTAGTTTTGGTCTCTGAGTAGGAGGTTAGAATATCACCACATGCTCCCAAGCCCATATCATCAGAAGTGTCGTGCCACACCCAATGCTTTGCGCCCTCCTGTAAGCCACCTCATGAAGTTGATAGTAGAGCATGCCTAACAAACAGGGCCCCCAGGCATAAACTATCTTGTCTCACCTCATGCCCACTATCACATCTCCCCAACCAATGGGAAACCCATGTCCGTGACGGTCAGGAATCATTATCCCGCTGATTAGTGTCACCAAAAATGCATCAAACTGAGCATAATGCTCCGCCATAAACTCCTAGCAAATATCGTATCCCTCGATGCCCAGTCTTACACCCTCATCCCGATAGTAAGTTGTAAAGGTCTAATAGCCATGCAAAGGGTTGTAAACAATCCACTCTCCTCAAATCGGCAGACAAAGAATACGATAGACATCCTCAAACGTCACAGTAGTCTCTCTTGTCGGCAAATGGAATGAGCATGTCTCCAAACACCATCTCTCACACGATGCAATCAGCAAACCCCTATTTTCCCGAATAATAGGAATATAGGCAACATAATATAGACCTAGCTACATCAACCATCATCGCTCTCGCAAACTCAGCTAGTCTTGGAATCGGAAGGTCGATGGCCTGCTGTCTCGAGTATAGATGGGCACAAGTTGTCTCTGCACATGATCAAACAATGAGTCAGCACCTTATGGACAATTGTCATTATCATCATTATAACTCAAAAACATTAAAAATTTGAAACCCATCAAAATTAGTCATAATCAAAGTCAAAGTCAAATGTGTCGCGTTGACTATAAATGCATCTCAAAGAAGCAATTGCATCGCTATACACATCAATTGTGGCTCAAATCATCAATTGTGTCGTTATGTTCCTCACTTGTGTCGCATCAGGTCACTTGCATCTCGGTTTCTGACACATGCGTAACTTTATTCAAATGCATCTCTTTAACACATGAATGCATTTCAAAATGTCATAGGCAGCATTACATCCTTCGAATGTGGCACGATATGACGAATGCGTCATGATTTTTGACAGATGTGTCACACATCCTGGGTCATGCATAATTACCCTTAGCACTTGCATTGCGATGCAAAAAATGCGTCAGACATGACAACAAATGCGGCTTACATGCATGCATATGCATTGTTGTGCATCTGTTGTCCACCCTACAATCCTAATTTTTGCATGCAAATGGAGAAAATAACAAAGTGGGTTAGAGGTACATACTGCTGGCTCTAAACCCTCTGGTCTCCTGAAGATCCACATGATCTCACTGCGATGCTCAGTCACTGGAATCACCATCCTCGCATAAGTCCTTTTTGCTCATTGCTCTCAAATTGGCCAAGGTGAATAGTGAAAATGAATTGACTTTTACCCCTTTGTCAACCTATTTATAAAGTCAAAATGACATTTGTCAACTCTGTTATTACTGGAGGCCCCTTTGACTAGCTTTGACCACAACTTTGGCTGCTCTAAACATGTCAGAATTTGAAATTGTCTGTGCCACTGTCTTTCTAGTCATTAAATTGATTTATCGAGACACCTTCCAAATTTTTCTGTCCCCGGCCCAAAATTCAAAATTTTCCCAAGGGGGCATTGATGCTCTATACCTTCATTGGGGCATGACTTTAACTTGTTTTCTTTGTCATAATGTGACATGCTACATTATGACAAAGAGGGGAAAAATGTAGACACATAAAAATGACCTAGGCCTACAAGCTCTGTTTTACCACTTTCATCCTAACATAATTCTGACATTTAATTATGTCCTTGGTCCACAGTCAAGTATTAATTAAATAATTTATAATTATTTAATTAATTCATATCTCTTTAATTCTTCATGATTATTAAATAAATAAATTTTATTTATTTATTCAATACATCTTTAATTGTCTAAATCTTCTTGCAATTAAATAATTTTTTTAATTTATTTAATTACTTTTATTCATTTATGTCTTCTTGATTATTAAATAAATGAATTTTATTTATTTATTTAATATGTAACTAATTATCATAATTAAATAAATTTATTAATTTATTTAATTATCGGTCATTATCCCCTCAATTAAATAATTATCTTTAATTATTTAATTGCTAAATTTAACATTTCTCTCATTTTAAATAAATTAATCATTTAAAATGATTTCACATTCTTGACAGTCGGTTCATTTTGGTAAATAATCTGAAAATCGATTATTTATTATCACATAAAATCCATATTTTGAATTTATTTACTTCAAAATGGTAATCTTCTTCCAAAACTCAAGTAATTGAGAAAATTCTTGATTTTCCAAATCTGCTTTTCAGTCCAACTCTTATCTTCTTGATTTTCGAAGATCTTTATCTTTTCGATTAATTGTCACATTTATTCTCAACCGTCAATTTAATTTTATCAAATGACATCTTGATCACTCATTTAATGATTTTTCCCTAACCCTAATTAGGGATTGTCACATGAAATCTTGTACACTAATTTTAGGCTTTTTTCAACTTTCAATCTCATCCGTCCGTCCAAAATTGTATTTTCTATAAAATGACAATTTTGCTCACATTTTCGACTACTCACGCTCATACTTACATATTGCAATATTTATTTTTGTACTTGGTGTCATTAAGTCTTAGGCATTTCTTGGCATAGTCATTTGTCATAGTCATAGACATAGTTATCAAATCCTTCAAAGCTTGTTTAGGACATTGGCATAGTCAAAGATTGCTCACATACTCGATATGAGGGAAACAATCAACAAGTTAGAAGGTGCTATGAAGGTGAATCATAGAAGCTTCAATGAGTGATAGGTATAATTTTTCTTGTTTTAGTTTCATTGTACTTGATAGCTTCTTTGGGTTTGTATGCTTTAATATTTGATAATCTAACCTCAGGAAATTAACCCATTGATACACATGGGATTCGCCAAATTTTTAATATACCATTTAAAAATCCCATGGAATTTTCCAAATATAGATTGATATAAATACAATTGAAACTGTCATTTATTCTTACACATTTTGTTCAGTTCTTGATTTAGAAGTTAGACTTAGAACCTTGAAGCTAATCGTAGGAAAGTTACAAACTTACAACACAGGAATTCCTGCATTAACAAATAGCAAGTCAATGAAAGTCTAAACTTAAAGGTGAGTGATCATTTCTTCATAATGTTATAAGATTTCTTTATCTCTTTTCCATTCTTGCTTCAATCTTAAAGATGATATTTAGTAGGGAATGGGATCCATATTCTTTGTCCTTCTTAAACAAGAAGACATTTTTTCCAACTTTTATTCAAAGTGAGAGATCAATATGTCAAGCAGGAAGGGTAAGACTACTCAAGGTGGTGAAGGGATTGGGAGGCCATCAAAATTCCCAAAACGTAGAGTTACCATACAATCTTACTTTGGAATTGGAAATGCTTTTGATCCATCCGATCAAGATGGAGCTACATCATCAACTCTTTCACCAACTATTAATGAAGGAATTCACAATACCTCACCACCATTGGAAGGTCAAGGTGAGATTGTCATTGAGTTAAATGAGTCAAATGAGGATGGAAATATCATAGAAGATGTTCCAAGTGATACCCTAGTTAGCCATAATGAGATAATTGACTTAGATGATGATGGTAGAAAGAAAAGAAAAGGAAAATCAAAAGTGGGGCTCGAGTGGGAAATGACAAGGAATTTTTGACTTGTTTTGTTGTCAAAGTACCCATTCATTGTACCAGTGGAGAAAGAAAACAAAGATGAACCTCCAATAGAATGCATGTGTATGTTTTATAGTTGGAAATGTAAAAGAGACAAGAAGTTGTAGCTAAATATTGACATTATAGAAAAGCATATTAGTAAATTTTATGAAAAACAAATTATAGAAAAAAAGGAACAATAAGTTGTATGATGGAAATCAAAGGAAGGATGTATTCATGTTAAGTATGTCATGGAATATGAAGAGAATGAGAAAATAATGTCAAATATTGTTGCATGTCAAGGTAAAATTGAGGCTCAATTTGGAAAAGCAATGTGTTGGTTGTTTTTAATGAGCAACCAGGTTGGTCTCCTATTCTACCTATGGAGTAGCCATCTCCAGTCAAGGGCAGCTCGGAGGACCTGGAACAACTGACAAGATTCAGTCAAAGACTGAGATCTTCTACACTTTAGGCTCTGCAGAACCAGGGCGGGTATACCCATACAATGCCTCAAATAAGACTAGACTTTGCTTTTTATAGTAGATGACTCCTGATGCCAAGTATTGAGAACCTCAAATATGGCTAGATTCCCAGTAACACAATACTTGCAGTAACCAGGAGGTAGGGCAAGACAACTGAAGATATTCAATGATTTTAAATTTGGAAGGCTTCTAAGAGGGACCAGGCCATAGGACAGACCAGTGCCTAATCTTGGGCCACAGAGTCAAACACAAAAGATGGAATTCATTTGCAAACAGGACCTCAACTAGTGGATTTTGTTTTGCTGATGCCTTACATCAGCTATCAGTGCCTTACACTGACAATCCAGCTCTTGTATCAACTAGATTCTTCTTACCCAATCCAACCTATACACAAACAATCACTGCTACCTACTCAAAGGATTTAACTGCTTCCTTTCTACAGACATATTCAGAATTACAAATCATTAGACTCCACATTGACTCAAAACTAAACACTAATCTATCTCAGGCTGATCCACAAACTCAGACAAAAGTGTGGAACTGAACCTAAGGGACCAAACCAACCTAAAACCCCCCTACATATGGCCATGAAAATATCCTTTATAGGAACGGGAGAAGCAAAAGCAACTGGCCAGATGAGAATACATGTCAACAGCTGACAGGGACAAAAGAACAAAAATAACACACAGGCTGAGAACAGAACTTCCAACTACCTCACTGGTCTCATAATTTCCTCTGGTCGGGTTGCTGCAGGAAAGCCACTCCCGCACGAAAGAAGCCAGGCAATCGATGTCAAATCCGCCGCCAAATCTGCGCTTCCATACTCGAGCCATGCCATCCTGCTCTCAGGGTCGCATCACCATGAATGCACAATCAGTGGATCCAACAACCAAGTTTCTGTCGCCATGAATATTACAAATCTTCGTGCACGAATAGACAGAAACCCTAACAGAGATCAGGTTGAAAACTAATCGTCGATCAGCAAAGATCGGGTGGTCACCATTTAAAATCACTCGACCGTTGAAAACAAGCCCACGCCTACACATTAGTCTCCAAGTAAACATCGGGCACCTTTGAATCTAAAGTTAAAACATCATCGTCCAGCTGACGCACGTGTGCATTTGTAGCCCATTAGTAGCTCAGGCAGGCGAGGGCAGAGAAGTCGCTGAGAGATGGCCGAGTCGGCAAGAGGTCTTGGCGAGGAGAACAACCCATACCGAAGTCACCGGGCACAACGGCCAAGCAAAAGGAAATCAAGGAAAGGTCTGGCCGAAAGACGGATGCTACATCGAACACTAATCACAAGTCGGCCAAACATCCTGCGAAGTCAGTAAGATTCATCAAGCACATGAGTCGGGAAGACATGGCGCACTAGGCAAGACATATAGCAAAGTCTGCATCAGATACCGAAAGATATTTCCTTCATCGAGTGTCACCAAGACAAATTAGAACCTATGCCGACAAGGAACACATCATATATTCCATCAGTGAGACCGAAGGTCACTTCGTTGAGACCCCTCGCCAAAGACCCAAGCTCACACCGAAGAGAGCACCTTTTACATTGTTTAATTTGCTGTGACTTATAACCTCCTTCACTGACGAAAACACCAGCCAAATGCTATCGCTGTAGCACACAATCATCGGCGAGAGGTCTTGGAGACATTCCATGTGATACCGCGAGCCCATAGAAACCAGTTCACCGAGAGAAGAGAAGACTTTCACCGAAAGTCACAAACTGAATCACCATCGGTGAGACATCACCCATCGCTATGAGACATATCGAAACACAAGTCTCCCCGAAGCAATAAAATCCTTCACCACTGGTTAGCGCAACAAGAAGATATCGCTGAGACTTCTCAGCGAAAGATAACACCCACGCCAAAAGCAAACCAAAAGATACCATCGGTAAGACCAAGAGGATTTCACCAAGAAGTCACCCCGAAAACCAAAGGGGGCCACCGCAGTCGGCCAAACACACGGGGGTCAGGGAGACATCTCCCCAATGCAACAAACGCAGGCCGAAAGGAAAAGCTCGAGGAGACAGGCAACGGTCGCCGAGAGGTTACAACAAAAGCCAAAGGTCAAGGCGAAGGCCACGGAGCCGGTGGAAATGGTAACAAGGGGCCGGTAAAGGATGAAGAATGGGGCTTAGGAGAACCATAAGCTAAGAGCAAACCGGCTAGACCAGTCACCGACGAAAAAGAACAAGCGGCCAGGAAACAAAAAAGAAAACCACAGACCCGAAACGATCCCGCCCCCGCCTCTGCAAAAGACAGCGGATACGAAGCCGGAGCCAAAACAAAACCAAAAGCCACAGAGGTGGAGACAAAAGGAAAACAAGAACTTCACAAAACCTTCCAAGACAAACCCCGACCCGATTCCGCCCCCGCCAAAAACAAAAGGAAAACAAAGCAAGCAGAGCCGGGGAAAACAACCAGCGACCGATGCAGGGCAGAAAGGAAAAGAAACACCAAACACACAGAATCGAAACCAGGATGGATGCGTGAATAGGAATTAGAACCTCAGAATTGGAGAAGTTCTAGTTCCCTTCAAGCATCTGTTCCACCCCCGATTCCGAAAGAAAAACCAAAGCAAACAAAAGAGAAACGGGAACCGAAATAAAAACCCAAAAAAAAAGGAAAAGAGAAAAACCAGGAAACCCTAACACAGGCCGCCCCTTGTAGATCAAAACAAGCATGTTGGGCTCAACCCTTGTGGGAGCCCATTTAACCCACGTGCTAAAATGAAAAAACATCCCAATGCTAAAGATTTATCATAAAGATCAAAGGAAAACAACTAGGCCATGAGAGAAAACCAAAATAAGCACTAACATAGGCTCCAATTGGGGATGTATGCCCCTGGTGGGCATTGCAAGAATTCAGATCACTGGGAGAGCAGACCAAAACAAAAAAAAATCCAAAAACAACGAGGAGCTAACCAGACAAGGTTAGCAGACACAGCAAAACAAAACCGACCAGAAAAGCAAAACCTAACCTAACATTCATGGAAAAAGAAATGCTTCAGATGAAGCACTATTTCAAGAATTTTCCATGAACAGGCAATTCAAGAGTCACATTGTTGATTCCTTTATTTCATCTGATGACACTAGGCCACCAAATGAAAAAATGAGAGCCAATTTTTTCCCTTGTCAAAAACTTGATTCTCTGTTGCCTTCCATAGACAAAATATGATAACACTGTCATGAACTGCCCACAAACTAGCTTGGTCATTGGCTAGTTCCATTGAATTACTATGCTTTCCAATGCCACCAGCTACACTGTCAAACTGCAACATGCAATCAGACACTAATTTGAGATTACAATCATCATGGCATATCTCCCTGGACAATTCATGGTCATGTTTTACTGAATGCTCATTTTCTTGGTCTGGGAAATAAAACATTCATAGTCCAATTGATCCTTGACATCACAAAATTTTTCATCAAAATCAATCTGCAGATCAAACTGAAAGCTCTGATAGACAATTTCTTCACTAACATGTAAATCAACACTGCACATGTCAATGGCAAAAGACTCATATTTAGGAGTATCTATGTACTGGTTACTGCAACATGGGCACATCTTCTGACACTATGTTTCTATGGTGTGCACTGATTCATTATTCATGTCTACATTTAGCTCAAAGCCAAAAACCTCAAGTGAGGGCTCAAGTAGATCAACATCATTATGGACAACAGGGAGGCAACCAAGTGCATTGGTATCCAGAAGATTAGGAGCATCAAGAAGGAAGCAATTGTATTCGGCTTCACACTCTTCATGCATCAAAAATATTTCCATTTTTGCTTCATACAAATAGTCATGTAGAGCAGGGTTATAAGCACACTTGTCAGCACCATCATCATATTCAAAATGATGTCTTGAATCAACACACTTATCATACATATGTTTATCTTCAAATTTTGCATCCCACTTGCAGTTAATATGCTCTAGTGATTGTGAATCTAAGTCACATTTCCTATTTTCACCAGAAGCTTCTGTGTCAATATATTCTTCAATTGAAGGGTACACCTCCATGTCATCTTTAGAAAAGGAATCACAATCCTTAGAACAACAATCAGAGATGTCAGCCTCACCATTACTTTCATCACAAAACAAATAGTCAGTATATGAACTATGCTCAAACTCCTCAGAATGAGTACTTGAGACTTCACTTTCATCATCATGATCATTGATCACATCATGGCATGGGATAATACCTTGTTCCTCAACTGCTTCTCCATCCTCCGAAATATTACAAGGAAAAGACTCTTGCATGTCTACTCTGTCATCATCCCATATGTCATCAGCTTCATCACTGCTGCAAGGAGTCAAATACATACCAACCATGGGATGAATGTAATGCTCATCTTCTGACATGTTCTCTTCACTTGCTTGCATGGTTGTCTTACTTTCCTTAGGAGGACAATCATTGTCTTGACTCTGAGAGTCTGCACTTTGTGCATAACCATACTTAGCTGATTCAATCATCCATATCCAATCAGGGACTTGGTCAAAGCTACGGGGCTTCAGACCTTCCAAAAATGTATTCAGCCCAGGTTCATAAATTTCACAGAACAAATCAATGCACATAGAATCATCAGGTCTGGAATCTTTGGGATTTCTATCAAGTAGTCCAAAATTCTTGAGAACAACTTATATGGTGATTCTCCTTCTTGTTTCTTTACATCATATAATCTTTGAACCAAATATTTTTGATCAGTGTTGCTCAAATTTTGATGACACTTGACATGGGGCTCACTATGATCTTCACATTGTGATGATAAATAAATCATAGCAGTAGATACATTGCCATCTTGAGAAGCACTTCCTTTATCTGCTCCAAGAACTCCAGTGTTATGGAATGTTCTGGGAAGACCAACACTTGTAGCCAGATGCCCTTTCATCATGGAATATTTCAGATTATTCTCAATCTCTATGGCACTCTGAAATGCCTGTTGTAATGTTGCAGGTTCCTTGTCCCTTAACAAGAAACTCATCTTTTTGTCAAAAGCTCCTAAATACACAACCAAACATTCAACATCATTTGGTCTTATGTACTCAGGGATATCCCTTATAGCCTTTGTCAATCTAAGATTGAATGCAGGGATCAATTCACCATTTTTTATATGGATCTCGATGAAGTTCTTTCTTACCAAAATCAGATCCACCCTTTCACCGAATTGCTCATTAAAGGCTATCATAAACTGACTCCATGAGGATATAGAACATGTTGGTAAATATGAGAACCAATCCCTAGCATCATCCTTCAAGGATTGAACAAACAGGTTCATGATAATGTCCTCATGACTTACCTCAAAATCCCCCACCACATCCACAAATGCTCGCAGATGTTTAGAGGCTGATTCTGAAAATTGCCCTATGAATTTGGGCAAATGCTTCCTGAATTTTTCAGGAATAAGGTTCAGGAAACCTTTGATACCACTGAGAACCAATGGTCTGTATCTTTCAGCAGCAAAATCCCTATGAGGGCTTGGTGCAACTTGTCTTCCTTGCATATTTTTACTTTCCATTTCACATGGAAACCCTCATGAACTGATACTCAATCAATACTAACCTCATAAAAGGTTCTCAATTACAACATTCATGAATCCAAAATATTGATTGAATAAAAATTCCCTAAGATTATTAGAGGTACAAAACACACTTCACAAAATGTAATAGACATTACATATCATGCACTTCGAAGTATGTATAAAACTGCTATTACCCTTTTCCCTTTGGTAGTGCTAAATCACTAGATAGGGAAACAAAATTTCTTTCTCAAATGTTCCAACACATGAAGAATACCTGGCAATGTTGCAGCTCTGGAACATTCTTCAAATCTTCAATGGGTTTACCTTGACAGAGTTGCCACCTCTTTGCAGAGGATAGAACTTCAAATGATATGAAGCTCACTTACATGTAAATCTTTCTCTGAGTTCCATCCGACAGAGCACCATAGATCTTGCAGCTTTCAGGTTCACTACAACAAAGCTTTTCTCCAAGCCTGAGATTCTTCAAACTTTGAACCTAACCAACATGGCAATTGATATGACTCTTTGATAAGGCAAGATTCTAGTCAATTCCTAGCAGAGTCGCCATCTTGTTGGTTGTTTTTAATGAGAAACCAAGTTGGTCTCCTATTCTACCTATGGAGTAGCCATCTCCAGTCAAGGGCAGCTCGGAGGACCTAGACCAACTGACAAGATTCAGTCAAAGACTGAGATCTTCTACACTTTAGGCTCTACAGAACCAGGGCGGGTATACCCACATAATGCCTCAAATAAGACTAGACATTTCTTTTTATAGCAGATGACTCCTAATGCCAAGTATTGAGAACCTCAAATATGGCTAGATTCCCAGTAACACAATACTTGCAGTAACCAGGAGGTAGGGCAAGACAACTGAAGATATTCAATGATTTTAAATTTGGAAGGCTTCTGAGAGGGACCAGGCCACAGGATAGACCAATGCCTAATCTTGGGCCATGGAGTAAAACAAAAAAGATGGAATTCATCTGCAAACAGGACCTCAACTAGTGGATTTTGTTTTGCTGATGCCTTACATCAGCTATTAATGCCTTACACTAACAATCCAGCTCTTGTATCAACTAGATTCTTCTTACCCAATCCAACCTATACACAAACAATCATTGCTACCTGCTCAAAGGATTTAACTGCTTCCTTGAAGCTGACCTATCAACAAATAACACAACCTCGTGAAGTATGAGAAGATGAACAAAGACACCTTATGCATTCATTCAAATGATTGGAGCATACAGAAATGGAGACAATCTGTTGACATGCAAGAAAGATGAGCATCTTCATGTATTCATTGCTCAAATTGATTGTATTTACAGATAGATTCAGAATTACAAATCATCAGACTCCACATTGACTCAAAACTAAACACTAATCTATCTCAAGCTGATCCAAAAACTCAGACAAAAGTGTGGAACTGAACCTAAGGGACCAAACCAACATAAAACCCCCCCTACATATGGCCATGAAAATCTCCTTTATAGGAACAGGAGAAGCAAAAAGCAACTGGCCAGATGAGAATACATGTCAACAGCTGACAGGGACAAAAGAACAAAAATAGCACATAGGCTGAGAATAGAACTTCCAACTACCTCACTGGTCTCATAATTGCCTCTGGTCGGGTTGCTGTAGGAAAGACACTCCCACACGAAAGAAGCCAGGCAATCGATGTCAAATCCGCTGCCAAATCTGCGCTTCCATACTCGAGCCATTCCGTCCTACTCTTAGGGTCGCATCACCATGAATGTACAATTAGCAGATCCAACAACCAAGTTTCTGTCACCATGAATATTACAAATCTTCGCGCACGAACAGACAGAAACCCTAAAAAAGATCAAGTTGAAAACTGACCATCGATCAACAAAGATTGGGTGGTCGCCATTTAAAATCACTCGACCGTTGAAAACAAGCCCACGCCTGCACATTAGTCTCCAAGTAAACATCGGGCACCTTTGAATCTAAAGTTAAAACATCACCATCCAGCTGACGCACGTGCGCATTTGTGGCACATTAGTAGCTCGGGAAGGCGAGGGCAGAGAAGTCGCTGAGAGATAGCCGAGTCAGCAAGAGGTCCTGGTGAGGAGAACAACCCATACTGAAGTCACCGGGCACAATGGCCAAGCAGAAGGAAATCGGGGAAAGGTCTAGCTGAAAGACAGATGCTACATCGAACACTCATCACAAGTCGGCAAGAGATGGCCAAGTCGGCCAGACATCCTGGCGAAGTTAGTAAGATTCATCGAGCACGAGTCGGGAAGACATGGCGCACTAGGCAAGACATATAGTGAAGTCTGCATCAAATACCGAAAGATATTTCCTTCATTGAGTGTCGCCAAGACAAATTAGAACCTATGCTGACAAGGAACACATCATATATTCCATCGGCGAGACTGAAGGTCACTTCGCTGAGACCCCTCACCGAAGACCCAAGCTCACACCGAAGAGAGCACCTTTTACATTGTTCAATTTGCTGTGACTTATAACCTCCTTCGCCGATGAAAACACCTACCAAATGCTATCACTATTGCACACAATCATCAGCGAGAGGTCTTGGAGACATTCCATGTTATACCGTGAGCCCATAGAAACCAGTTCACCGAGAGAAGAGAAGACTTTCACCGAAAGTCACAAACTGAATCACCATTGGCAAGACATCACCCATCGCTATGAGACATATCGAAACACAAGTATCCCTGAAGCAATAAAATCCTTCACCACCAGTTGACACAACAAGAAGATATTGCTGAGACTTCTCAGTGAAAGATAACACCCATGCCGAAAGCAAACCAAAAGATACCGTCGATAAGACCAAGAGGATTTCACCAAGAAGTCACCCCGAAAACCAAAGGGGGCCACCGCAGTCGGCCAAACACATGGGCATTGGGGAGACATCTCCCTGACGCAACAAACGTAGGCCGAAAGGGAAAGCCTGAGGAGACAGGCAACGGTCGTCGAGAGGTTACAACGAAAGCCAAAGGTCAGGGCGAAGGCCACGGAGCTGGTGGAAACGGTAACAAGGGGCCGGTAAAGGACGAAGAATGGGGCTCAGGAGAACCATAAGCGAAGAGCGAACTGACTAGACTAGTCACCGACGAAAAAGAACAAGCGGCTAGGAAACAAAAAAGAAAACCACAAACCCAAAACAATCCTGCCCCCGCCTCCGCAAAAGACAGCGGATACGGAGCCGGAGCCAAAACAAAACCAAAAGCTGCGGGGGCGGAGACAAAAGGAAAACAAGAACTTCGCAAAACATTCAAGACAAACCCCAACCCAGTTCTGCCCCTACCAAAAAGAAAAGGAAAACAAAGCAAGCGGAGCTGGGGAAAACAACCAGCGACCGACGCAGGGCAGAAAGGAAAAGAAACACCAAACATGCAGAATCAAAATCAGGATGAATGCGTGAACAGGAATTAGAACCTCAGAATTGGAGAAGTTCTAGTTCCCTTCAAGAATCCATTCCACCCCCGATTCTGAAAGAAAAACCAAAGCAAACAAAAGAGAAACGGGAACCAGAATAAAAACCCAAAAAAAAGGAAAAGAGAAAAACCAGGAAACCCTAACACAGGCCGCCCCTTGTAGATCAAAACAAGCATGCTGGGCTCAACCCTTGTGGGAGCCCATTTAACCCACGTGCTAAAATGAAAAAAACATCCCAATGCTAAAGATTTATCATAAAGATCAAAGGCAAACAACTAGGCCATGAGAGAAAACCAAAATAAGCACTAACACAATGGAAGGAGCACATTTGTCAAAAACTGTTCAAATGAGTGTTGTTTTTCATATTTTGTCTAGGGGGCATCCTATGACAAACTATCCAAAATATTCTAATTTATTATCTTTTTTGGGTGTTCCTCACTTTTCCAGCTCACATTGGTCAATAAACACTAGATGGGAATGGTTAAACTATCTTCCTACAGTAGAAAAGCAAGATCTAAAGGAGAAAGTAAAAGAGTCAAACTTCATTGCATTATTTTTAGATGAAGTTACTACAATAGATAATTCTTCTTGGGTCTATAAGCATGTGTATACTGTAAAACAACATGTTTTCCAAGCTCATCTTCTCTGTGTTCATGAAATGGACAATTCAACATCACAAAATTTATTTGACCTAGTAAAGAAATATTTGAATGAAATTGCAGGTAAGAATGAGTTGGCAATTGCCAAAAATTTGGTGCATGTAGGAGTTGATGGAGCTACAATGATGGACAGTCACAAGAGTAGTGTTTGCACAAAGTTACAAACTATTTTTGCACCATACATGCTTGGCATTCACTGCATGGCCCAGAAAATGAATTTAGCATTCAAAATTTGAAAATATAGTCCACAAGCTCTATGCATACTTCTAAAGAAGTCCCAAATGTTTTGCATTATTTCATAATTTTGCTGAGGGAATAATGACAAGAAACAAGCTTCTCAAGGATGTCGATACTAGATGGATCTCCCTACATGGACCAACACAACAAGATCTTTAAGAATATTAATTCTTGAATGGAGTAATGTACGAGCATCACAACACAATAGACAAAGCTCCTGACCTCTTACATAGGTTAAGCAATATAGAGACACTCTTGACTTTAGCTAGTCTTCTCCCCGTGTTGGATGAAATGAACAATCTTGTGAAGAAATCCCAAGACATAACTATGTATATTTATGAATATTCAAAACTACATAGACATACATGCATGGCCCTCAATCATCTATATCTAGATCTAACAAAAGAAAGCCTAAATATTTCATGTGGCAAAAAATTATTGATTTAAATAATCCTAATAATTATTTATAGTTTAATGCAAGTGGGTATTTATGTATCTATGTATGTGGATTTGAGATACCAATGTACCATTGTAAGACATCCAGGTGCTCTACCAGAGAAGTTCCTATTAGAAAGGAATATTTTAATGACATTGTTAAATTTGTTAGTGATAATTTGAAGGAAATTGCAAAATGTATTTCCTCAAAGATTTATGATAGATTCCCTCGACATGATATACTTGAAGCCATGGGTATTGTGTATCCTCAATTTTGGGTAAACCAAGATAGCCCAAAATATTTTCATGATAAAGTAAATATCATGATCAAACAGTTTTCAAAAAGTATAACATACAATGAGGAAACGATAGAAGGAATTATAAATGCAGATAAGATTAGACAACAATGTAAGAATTTTGCAAGAAGTATGATGGACCAGTTTGATTCCATGGGCATGGAGAAGTCCTTTAAACTAGGATCAATAACAAAGGTTTTGAAAAAATTATGTCAGAGTGAAATATTGTGTGGTTCAATAATAGAATATTTCAAACTTGTTGATTTATGTCAAACAATGATATCAGGGTCAGTGGAGGATGAGAGAGTTTTCAGTTCATTGACATTTTTGTTACGGTTAGAAAGGTAGATATCTAACAATTAAATGTAGATTTAAGTAATAAACAGAGAAAATAAAAACACACAAAATAAATTATAACATAGAAAATTTAACATGTTTCAACCAATACGGGTTACATCCACCAAACCACAGCCATCTAATGATTTTATTATCTAGTGCAAAAACCTATTACAATCTTTCGAATAATAGCATTTTTCATTATCCTATAATACCCATCTGAAACCCTTTTTATCAAGCTTAAAAGCTTCTAGATTTTGGGTTCTACAAAATTGGATTTTTCTTTTTTCGTTGATTTTTCCCTTATTCAGTGATGACGTGAAAAATTAGGAGGAAAAAAATTTCTCAGGGGCTGCCGGCCCCAAACCTCCACCTGGGGCCCGTCCTGGTCCTAAACCCCGGCAAGGATACATGTTGGGGTGTATAGTATACCATGGGCTATATAGTATAGCATGATCAGTCACCACATACCAACAATCTCCCACTTGGAGACTGATCAGGCTCCACACCAACATAATCTCCCACTTGGAGATTGATCTTGGATGACATTGTTGCAATTATAGCTCCCACTGGAAATAAGTACCTTGGACCCTACTACTCTGTTATACTTGAATTCAACCTTGAAGGCCAACTGAAGCTAAAGAGGAGCTTAGCTTCTCCCTTGTCACTGCCTTCATAGACATATCTGCTAGATTGACATCTGTATGTATCTTGTCCAGTTTGACCTGTCCATCCTCCAACACCGACTGAATGAAATGATATATCAACTATATGTGTTTTGTTTTAGAATGCAAGGAAGAATTCTTTGCAAGATGTATAGCACTCTGGCTATTTGTAAACAAATAATTTCTAGTCTATTGTTTTTCCAACTCATCCATGAAAAGTTGCAGCCATATCATCTCCTTTGTTGCCTCTATTGCAACAACATACTTTGCCTCTATGGTGGATAAAGCAACCATCTTTTGCAATCGAGAAATCTAAATAATTGCTGTCCCACAAACTGTAAATACATAACCTGTGGTACTCCACCTAGTATCTATATCCCCTACCAAATCTGAGTCAACATAGCCTTTTAAATCAGTGTTAGAGCCCCCAAAACATAAATATTTATTGGATGTACCTCTCAAGTACCTGAGAATCCATTTTACCACATTCCAATGCTCAACTCCTGGATGACTCAAATACCTTCTAACAACTCCTATGGCATGTGCAATATCCAGTCTCGTGCATACCATGGCATACATTAAACTTCCTATAGCTGAAGCATATGGTACCTTGGACATTTTTTCTTCCTCCTCTTGTGTCTTTGGACACATATCCTTAGTCAATTTAACATGACTAGGCAAAGGTAAGCTGACAGCTTTTGCATTCTCCATATGAAATCTCTGCAACACCTTTTCAACATAATTAGCCTGAGATAAAAACAATTTTCTATTTTTCCTATCTCTACAAATTTTCAAACCAAGGATTTTTTTTTTGCCCCCAAATCCTTCATAGCAAAATATTTTTCTAACTGTTGTTTTAGCTCACTTATGTGATCCATGTTATACCCTACTACAAGCATGTCATCAACATATAAACACAAAATAATGTGTTTTTCATTATCCAACCTCTTAAAATAAACACAATGGTCAGAATTACACCTGTTGTAGCCTTGCTCAACCATAAAACTATCAAATTTCAAGTACCATTGACGAAGTGCTTGCTTCAAGCCATATAAAATTTTATTCAATCTACACACTAGTTTGTCCTTACCTTTTACCTCAAATCTTTGTGGTTGTTCCATATATATTTCCTCTTCCAAATCACCATGGAGAAAGGTTGTTTTAACATCAAGCTATTCTAAATGCAAATCTTTAGCAACCACAGTACTTAAAACAATATGAATAGAAGTCATTTTAATAACTGGAGAAAAAATATCATCAAAATCAATACCTTTTTTCTGTGTAAATCCCTTTACAACTATTTTGGCTTTAAATCTCTTCTTACCTCCATCCTCCTCTTTCAGCCTATAAACACATTTGTTTGGTAAATCCTTTTTACCTACAGGCAACTTGCATAATTCCCAAGTCTAATTTTTTAGCAAGGAGTCAATTTCTTCTTCCATTCCATGCTCCCACTGAACCTTGGTATCCACCTGCATAGGTTCATCATAATATTCTGGTTCACCAGCATTAGTTAACAAAATAGTACACAAAGAGGGAGAGAATCATTTTGGAGGTTTACTTATGCTTGAAGATCATCTAATAAGAGTTTGTGGTATTTGTTGTTGCTGTTGTTGCCCAATATGAGAAACCACTGAAACATCATTGTTTGGAATATCATCCAAACTACATAATCATTTTCTTTCTTCTCATGCTGCAGCAATAGATCTTTGTACAAAACTTACTCATTGAATATAACATCCTTGCTTCTCACAATTTTTTGATTTTCAAAATCCCAAAGCCTATAACCAAATTCATCAATGTCATATCCAACAAATATACATTTGTTTGATATTGCATCAAGCTTGGTTCTATTTTCATAATCTACATGTGCAAATGCTTCACAACCGAAGGTTGTGAGAAAAGAATAACTCACCTTCTTACCTTTCCATGCTTCCTCTGGAATACCACAACCCAAAGGATTAGAGGGACTTCTATTAATTAAATAAAAAAATAGTGCTTACAGTCTTTGCCCACATTTTTAAAGGCAGCCCAACATGCAATCTCATAGTCCATGCACACTCCATTATTGTTCTATTCATGCGCTCAATCACTCCATTTTCCTATGGAGTCCTTGGAACCATTTTCTTCCTACGAATACCATTAGAGGAACAATAATCTTCAAACTCTTTGCTACAATACTCACCACCATTATCAGATCTGAGAAACTTTAGCTTTTTACCCATCTCATTCTCAACTAAGCTTCTCCATTTTTAAAAAGTTTCAAATACATTAGATTTTTGGCTAAGGAAATAAATCCATACCTTCCTAGTTGCATCATAAATGAATGTAACATAATATAGAGAGCCACCGAGAGAAGATACCTGAGCTGGTCCCCATACATTCGTATGCACAAGCTCCAATTTCTCATATTTCATTTGCTTCCCATCTGTTGGTTGTTTTTCTTGTAAACCAGGTTGGTCTCCTATTCTACCTATGGAGTAGCCAACTCCAATCAAGGGCAGCTCGGAGGACCTAGACCAACTGACAAGATTCAATCAAAGACTCAGATCTTCTACTCTTTAGGCTCTGAAGAACCAGGGTGGGTTTACCCACACAATGCCTTAAAGAAGACCAGACATTTCTTTTTATAGTAGATGACTCCTAATGCCAAGCGTTGAGGACCCCAAATAGGGCTAGATTCTCAGTAGCTCAACCTTGAAGCAAACAGGAGGTAGGGCAAGACATCAAACAAGGATATTCAATGATTTATAAATTGTTTTCTAAGAGGAACCAGGCCGCAAGACAGATCAGTGCCTAATCCGGGGTCATGGAGTCACACAAAAAAGATGGAATTCATCTGCAAATAGGACTCAATTAGTGGATTTTGCTTTGCTAATGCCTTACATTAGCTATCAATGCTTTACACTGACAATCCAGCTCTTGTATCAACCAGACTCTTCTTACCAAATCCAATCTGCAAACAAGTAATCATTGCTATCTATTCAAAGGATTTAACTGCTTCCTTGAAGTAGACCTATCAACAAATAACATAGTCCCATGAAGTATGAGAAGATGGACAAAAACACCTTATGCATTTATTCAAATGATTAAAAGCCTACAAGTGTTGAGACAATCTGATGATATGCATGAAATATAAGCATCTTCATGTATTTCTGCTTAACTGATTGCATTTATAGAGGGATTCAACATTACAGTTTACAGAGTCAAAAATGACCTAAGACCAAACCCTAATCTATCCCAGGCTAATCCCAGAACTCAGAAAAATGTGGAATAGAACACCAAAGTTCAGAACCCTTACATCTGGCCATGAAATTCTCCTTTATAGGAACAAGAGAAGCAAAAACCAACCGGCCAGATGAGACTACATGTCATCAGCTAACTAGGACAAACCCTAGAACAACTCGCAGGCCAAGTCAAAAATTCCAACTTCCCCACTGGTCACATAATTGCAACTGGTCGGGTTGCTGCAGGAAAGACATTCCAGCATGAATGAAGCCAGGCAATCAATGTCAAATCCGCCATAGAATCTGGGCGCCCATACTCGAGCCATGCCATCCTTGTCCTAGAGCTGTCACCATGAATGTTGGTTCGATGGATCCAGCGACCCCCTCATCTGCCGCCATGAATGCTCCAAGTCTTCACGCGCGAACATAACATAAAACCTAAAACATGCATGTTTGAATCTCCATCGTCGATCAAGCGAGATCGGATGGTTGTCTTTTTAAAATCTTCGTCAGACCATTGAAAAAATCCTCCATAGTCGGCAAGACAAAAAGAGGTTGGGGAGACATCATATAGAATCAAAATGCCTCATAAAAATGTATCACTTTTATGTACTATCCATTCGCCAAGACGAGGGCACATTTTTCACTAAAGCAATCCTTTCACTTGTTCACAGTCGCTATAGTCACCTACCATCGGCGAGACATCATAGAGACTTCACCAAGCTTCATCGAAATGCATCACTTCAAGTCGATGTGACATAGAACTTCTCCCGCCGATGAACTCACTTGCCAAATGTACGCCGCTGAGACATTTGGTGTTTCTTACTGATGCACCCTTGTATTCACTTTGTCGCTGTAGCTTATTTGTCTCAGGGAGACCCTTTGTAGATATCACATTGCATTGCCAAAAACCTTTATACACCTATTCACCAAGAGAAAAAAGGACTCTCACTGAAAGCCACATATTGAACCGCTATCGGTAAGACCCGATCCCATCGCCATGACCACTTACCGAAATAAGAGTCTCACCGAAACAATAAATCCTTCACCACCGGTTGGTGTAACAAGATGACACCACTGAGATGTTACACCAAGAGCCCAGACTCCTACCGAAGAGATTATCCTTTATGTTTTCAGTCAGTGTAACAAATCATATTCACCAAGACCTCCCACCATAGATCAAAACTTACACCGATGGGATCACAAAGCGCACAAGTCAGGGAGACAAGATAGAACTCACTAAGACCTCATCTCGGGTGGATGCCAACACACTGAAGGGAAAATTCCATTGGTGAGACAAAAAGAAGTCAGGGAAACATCTCCTGAACCTCAACCAACATAGGCGGATGGAAAAGAGACCTTGGGGAGACAACATGGGGATCACCGAGAGGTTATCCCGAGTGCCAAAGTTCTTAGCAAAAACAGCGCGGGGCCAGTAAAAATAGTAGCTAGGGGTTGGTAACAAATGGAAAGTGGGGCTTGGGGGAACCACTTAAGTTAAAATGAACCGGGCAGATAGGTCAATGAATCAAAAAGGAAAACAGAACGGGAACCAAACAAGGTCGGAGCTGGAACTAGGAAAGAGACAGGGTCGAAGTTGGAGCTAGAGCAGGGGAAGAAATGAAAAGAAAATTGACCACTCGAGACCAAAACCAAACCCGGATCCACCTTTGTAAAAGACAAAGGAAGGGAGATAGGAGCGGAACAGAACCCGAAACTAGAACGTTCCAAAACATGTTCTCATTCTGATCCCGCACTTGCCAAAGGAAACAAAGCAAAAAACAAAGGGAAGAACGCGGAGAGGAAAATGACCAGTGACCGACACAGGGTAGAAAGGAAAAGAAACCCTAAACACGCGGAATCAAAACTGAGACGGATGCATGAACAGGAACTAGAACTTCAAAATTTGGAAAAGTTCTAGTTCCGTTCAAGCATCCGTTCTGCCCCCGATTCTGAAAGAAAAACCAAGGCAAGCAAAAGAGAATGGGGAACTGAATTAAAAGCCTAAAAATGGGAAAAAGAAAAGCCAAGAAAACCCTAACATAGGCCACCCCACTGGAGAGATGAATGCTAGCATGCTGGGCTCAACCCTTGTGGGAGCCCATTTAACCCACGTGCCAAAATGAAAAACACCCCATAGCTAAAGTTTTGTCATGAAAAATGAGAGTACACAATTAGGCAATGAGAAAACCAGAAATGGAACTAACATTGGCTTTAGTTGGGGATGTATGCCCTTGGTGGGTATAGCAAGAATTCATATCACTGGGAGAGAAAACCAAAACAAAAAGCCAAAAATAGACCAGGAGCTAACTGGATAGGGTTAGCAAACGCAGCAAAACAAAACCGACCGAAAAAGCAAAAACCTAACCTAATGTTCATGGAAAAAGAAATGCTCAGATGAAGCACCACTTTGAGAATTGTCCATGAACAATAAATTCAAGAGTCACATTATTGATTCTTTATTTCATTTGATGACACTAGGCCACCAAATGAAAAATGAGAGCCAACATTTACCCTTGTCAAATACAATTCTGCTAAATGAGCTAACATTCCCTAACTTGTGCTTGCCTCTGCCAAACTGTAACAATATAAATGAATGCACCTCTACAAACACAAGTATCTGATTGCCTCTGTGCAAGTGAAAACTTGCTCTCTATTTAGTTTTATCTTCAACTGGCAACCAGATCCAATAAACTTCATCATTACCACCTTCTTGATTCTTTGATTCTGTATCATGTGGTAATATATGTGAATACTGATTAGGACTACATAAAAACACAGTCTGATCACAATTAGCTACCTGACAAAACATGTTAGTACCTCTCAACAGGCTGTCATATTCATCATTATAAACATTTTCAAAGTCATTATGCATTTGAGAATCAAAAAAATCCTCAAAACGCTGACTGTTATGTGACAAAAGGCCATCATTTTTATCAATTATATTATCTTGAAGCTGAAAACAACTTGCTTCAGTGTTCTACATACTGTCACATTCTGTGAAAACTTCATCAAGTGTACACAAAGGGATACACTCACCATTCAACACATCTTGCAATTGATCTATATCATTTTCAGTAGGGGGAGGCACATCATTAGTGCAATGATGGTTTAAACTACTACTCCCACTTCCTCTTTTCACTTGGCTCTGTTCTTCATCATGCTGGCAATGAGATTCATCAAAGCATTCTAACTCATCCTCATGGGCTGTCCCACTGTCGCCATCATCCCAATCTTGCTCATCATTGAGCAACTCTGGTTCTTTAGCATAATATGATTTCAGACTCAAATCAGTGTCACCACAATCTATAAGATCACCATTAGAAGGGGCATCAAAATCACTTGCATCATACCTTACATCTTGCAGGTCCCCATCGTCAAGACCGTTATAAGTTTCCCACAACAATCTAGAGTTGTTGTGTGCAAACCTTTGATATTCAGTGGCTAACAAATCTGATATTTGTTCACAACTTAGTAGGTCAATTTTTTTTCCTACCCTTTCAACCACTTCTTCCTCTTCTTGACCTCCACCAGGACTGGATGCAAAACCAAGCAGCAAATTAGGGTATCTCAGGGTATCTTCAAAAAGATTACCTTCATGAGAGTGAAACCCCACATCCTCATAGTCAAACCTGATATCCTCTAGAGCACTCCCTGCATTAGCAACTTCATTTGTTTTCTCATGAAGACTTGTGTCAAGAGTGCACCCATTTGTGCACTTGAACTGCTTAACTGTCTCATCACATTGCTGATTACACCTCCCTTCTTCAAAGGGCTAGTCTAAATGATTCTCCTCTTCAAGTTTTTGGCTTGAGAGACTCAAATTCTGATCATCTGCTTGGGGCAACACTTCTGCAAGTTGCTCAAAAACAACTTCCTCATCATCTGATGAAGCATCATCAAAGGTATCAAGAAATAAAGTCTTGAGCTGACACCATGAACCAATGGAGTGCACTAGTAAGCAAGTAAACCAATCATCAGCCACACCTCCTAAAGATTTGACAAACAACTTCATGACCACATCCTCTTTCTCAACCTGATAGTCTCCCATGAAATCAATGAAACACTGCATATGTCTTGATGCTAATTCCTCAACACCACCTTTAAACTTGGGTAAATATTTATTGCTTCCCCTAGGGGCAACATTTGGGTAACCCTGGATTTTATCAAAATCCAAAGGGTTGTATCTTTCACTATCATATGCCCTCTTATGAAGACAAGACTATGCCTTAAGCATGGAATCATAGCTTGTAGAGGGATAAACAGGACAACAATGCATTTTGCAAATAAAACATATCCCTCTACACTATCCAATTGCAACATTCAAACCTCCCTTGATGCTAGTGCTTGATCTCACCAAATAAAGGGGAATAAAGTTTTTTTTTTTTTAAATATTCAAAAGCATGAAGAAAACCTGAGAACGTTGCAGCCATGGAACTATTCTTTGAATCTTCAATAGGTTCACCTTGACAGAGTCGCCACCTCTTTGCAGAGGACCGAGCTTCAAAAGGTATGAAGCTCACTTACATGTAAATCTTTCTCTGAGTTCCATCCGACAGAGCACCATAGATCTTGTAGCTTTTAGGTTCATTGCAACAAAACTCTCACCAGACCAACAATCCTTCAAACTTTGAACAACACCAACATGGCAAACAAATATGACTCTTTGATATGGCACTTATAACCGAATTTCTGAGTAAGTCCCCAGCGGAGTCGCCATCTTGTTGGTTGTTTTTCTTGTAAACCAAGTTGGTCTCCTATTCTACCTATGGAGTAGCCAACTTCAATCAAGGGCAGCTTAGAGGACCTGGACCAACTGACAAGATTCAGTCAAAGACTGAGATCTTCTGCTCTTTAGGCTCTGCAGAACCAGGGTGGGTTTACCCACACAATGCCTTAAAGAATACCAGACATTTCTTTTTATAGTAGATGACTCCTGATGCCAAGCGTTGAGGACCTCAAATAGGGCTAGATTCTTAGTAGCTCAACCTTGAAGCAAACAGGAGGTAGGGCAAGACATCAAACAAGGATATTCAATGATTTATAAATTGTTTTCTGAGAGGAACCAGGCTGCAAGATAGATATGTGCCTAATCCAGGGTCATGCAGTCACACACAAAAGATGGAATTCATCTACAAGCAGGACTCAATTAGTGGATTTTTCTTTGCTAATGCCTTACATTAGCTATCAGTTCCTTACACTAACAATTCGACTCTTGTATCAACTAGACTCTTCTTACCAAATCCAATCTGCAAACAAGTAATCACTGCTATCTATTCAAAGGATTTAACTGCTTCCTTGAAGAAAACCTATCAACAAATAACACAATCCAATGAAGTATGAGAAGATGAACAAAAACACCTTATGCATTTATTCAAATGATTAAAAGCCTACAAGTGTGGAGACAATCTGATGATATGCATGAAAGATAAGCATCTTCATGTATTCCTGCTTAACTGATTGCATTTAGAGAGGGATTCAACATTACAGTTTACAGAGTCAAAAATGACCTAAGACCAAACCCTAATCTATCCCAGGCTAATCCCAGAACTCAGAAAAATGTGGAACAGAACACCAAAGTTCAGAGCCCTCACATCTGGCCATGAAATTCTCCTTTATAGGAACAAGAGAAGCAACAACCAACTGGCCAGATGAGACTACATGTCATCAGCTAACTAGGACAAACCCTAGAACAACTCGTAGGCCAAGTCAAAAATTCCAACTTCCCCACTGGTCACATAATTGCAACTGGTCGGGTTGCTGCAGGAAAGACATTCCTGCATGAATGAATCCAGGCAATCAATGTCAAATCTGCCATAGAATCTGGGCGCCCACACTCGAGCCATGCCATCCTTGTCCTAGAGCTGTCACCATGAATGTTGGTTCGGTGGATCCAGTGACCCCCTCATCTGCTGCCATGAATGCTCCAAGTCTTCACGCGAGAACATAACATAAAACCTAAAACACGCATGTTTGAATCTCCATCGTCGATCAACCGAGATCGGATGGTTGTCTTTTTAACATCTTTGTCAGACCATTGAAAAAAGCCTCCATAGTCGGCAAGACAAAAAGAGGTTGGGGAGACATCATATAGAATCAAAATGCCTCATCAAAATGTATCACTTTTATGTACTATCCATTCGCCAAGACGAGGGCACATTTTTCACTAAAGTAATCCTTTCACTTGTCCACAGTCGCTATAGTCACCTACCATCGGTGAGACATCACAGAGACTTCACCAAGCTTCATCGAAATGCATCACTTCAAGTCACTGTGACATAGAACTTCTCCCGCTGATGAACTCACTTGCCAAATGTATGCCACTGAGACATTTGGTGTTTCTTACCGATGCACCCTTGTATTCACTTTGTTGCTGTAGCTTATTTGTCTCAGGGAGACCCTTTGTAGATATCACATTGCATTGCCGAAAACCTTTATACACCTATTCGCTAAGAGAAAAAATGTCTCTCACCGAAAGCCACATATTGAACCGCTATCGGTAAGACCCAACCCCATCGCCATGACCACATACCAAAATAAGAGTATCACCGAAATAATAAATCCTTCACCACCAGTCGGCGTAAGAAGATGATACCGCCGAGATGTTACACAGAGAACCCAAACTCCTACTAAAGAGATTATCCTTTATGTTTTCGGTCAGTGTAACAAATCGTATTTTCCAAGACCTCCCACCGTAGATCAAAACTTACACCGATGGGATCACAGAGCACACAAGTCGGGGAGACAAGATAGAACTCGCTAAGACCTCACCCCAGGTGGATGCCAACACACCGAAGGGAAAATTCCATCAGTGAGACACAAAGAATTTAGGGAAACATCTCCTTGACCTCAACCAACACAGGCCAACAGAAAAGAGACCTCGGGGAGACAACACGGGGATCACCGAGAGGTTATCTCGAGTGCCAAAGGTCTCAGCGAAAACAACGCGGGGCTAGTAAAAATGGTAGCTAGGGGCTGGTAATGAATGGAAAATGGGGCTCGGGGGAACCACTTAAGTTAAAATGAACCGAGCGGACAGGTCAATGAATCAAAAAGGAAAATGGAATGGGAACCAAACAAGGTTGGATTCGGAACCAGGAAAGAGATAGGGTCAGAGTCGGACCCAGAGTGGGGGAAGAAATGAAAAAAAAATTGACCACCCGAGACCAAAACCAAACCCGGATCTGCCTCCGCAAAACACAAAGGAAGGGAGATGGGAGCAGAACAAAACCCGAAACTGGAATGTTCCAAAACCTGATCTCATTCCAATCCCACGCCCGCCAAAGGAAACAAAGAAAAAAACAAAGGGAAGAACGTGGAGAGGAAAACGACCAGCGACCAACGTAGGGCAGAAAGGAAAAGAAACCCCAAACACACAGAATCAGAACAAAGACAGATGCATGAACATGATCTAGAACTTCATAATTTGGAAAAGTTTTAGTTCTGTTCAAGCATCTGTTCCGCCCCCGATTCCGAAAGAAAAACCAAGGAAAGCAAAAGAGAATGGGGAACCGAATTAAAAGCCCAAAAATGGGAAAAAGAAAAGCTAGGAAAACCCTAACACAGGCCACCCCATTAGAGAGATGAATGCTAGCACGTTGGGCTCAACCCTTGTGGGAGCCCATTTAACCCATGTGTGAAAATGAAAAACACCCCATAGCTAAAGTTTTGTCATGAAAAATGAGAGTACACAATTAGGCAATGAGAAAACCAGAAATGGCACTAACACCATCCTTGAGAAATTACTCTCTTTTGTTTTCCATACACACAACTCTCACAGAAATCCATATTAACACATTTTAGACCTGGTAAAAAATTATTTGAATGAATTACTTTCATACCTTTTGCACTCATATGCCCAGGTCTATTATGCCATAGTGCTGATTGAGAGTCCACAACAACTATATGATCTTCTAACTGTTGAATTGTAGCAACTGTTCTTGAACATTGACCTTTTCTGTAAAAATTAAAGTAGAAGGAACAATATGACCTATACAAAGATATAAGGTTCCTACTTTCACACCTTTTTCTACCACTAAGGCACCCTTTGTGACCTTCCAATTTTTATCACTAAATGTAACAACGCAACCTTCATCATCTAGTTGCCCTACTGAAATTAAATTTTTGCTTAACTTTGGAACATGCCTTACCTCATGTAGTAGCCAATGATTCCCATTCTGCAACTTAATCTTGATTCTTCTTTTTCCAACAATCTGACAGGGTTCGTTATCTCCTAAATAAACCAGCCCAAAATCCCCTTGGACATAATCAAGAAAGTAACTTCTATGGGGGGTAGTATGAAATGAAGCCCCTAAATCTAATACCCAAGAATCATCAGCATTATCAAGGGAAAGAATCAAAGCATCCTCATCAGATTTATTCTTACCACATTTTCCTCTTTACTTCCTTCCTTTTTGTCTCCTTTATTTTTTCGAGACCAACAATCTTTCTTTAAATGACCCAACTTACCACAGTACCAGCAATCCCTCTTGTCTCTAGATTGGGACCTTCTGTTCTTTGATTTTCCTCGTGACTTCCCACAATTTCCAGAATTATTTCCTTTCTCCTTTGTTTTGCCCCTACTTTCTGCATTCAAAACACTGCCTGATGTGGATGTTCCACCTAAGCTTTTCCTACGAATTTCCTCACTCAAAATAACACCAACAACATCATCAAATTTCAATGTATTTGAACCAGAAACAAAATTGCTAACAACCATTACCAAGCTATTCCAACTTTTAGGCAAATAACACAGAATCAAAAGAGCCCTAACTTCTTCATGAAAGTTTACTTTTACAAAAGTTAGTTGACTAGTGACCATATTAAACTCATTTAAATGATCAGTAACTAACCCACCTTCTACCATTTTCATATTAAATAAACGCTTCATAAGAAATACCTTATTCAAAGCAGAAGGCTTTTCATATAACTTCGTCAGGGTTTCCATCAACTCTTGAGTTGTCTTTGCTTTTGTAATATTGAATGCCACCGATTGTGGCAGGCATAAAATAATACTACGAATAGCCTTTCTATCTGAAATCTCCCATTCCTTATCAAACATTCCTTGGGGTTTCTTGGTTTTTCCTTCCAATGGCTGCCATAAATCCTTCTGATAGAGGTAGTCCTCCATCTGCATCTTCCATAACTGATAGTTCTTCCCATTAAACTTATCAACCTTCTTACCCTCATCTGCCATTACTCCCACTCAACCATGAGACCTTCCTACAGACGATAATCAAAACACAACCCGCTCTGATACCACTTGTTAGGGTTAGAAAGGTAGATATCTAAAAATTAAATGCATATTTAAGTAATAAACAGAGAAACTAAAAAACACACAGAATAAATTATAACATAGAGAATTTAACGTGGCTCACCCAATCCGGGTTACATCCACCAAACCACAACCATCCAATGATTTTATTATTCAGTGCAAAAACCTATTACAATATTGCGAATAATCGCATTTTTCATTATCCTATAACACCTATCTGAACCCCTTTTTATCAAGTTTAGAAGCTTCCAGATTTTGGGTTATACAGTATTTTATGGGCTATATAGTATAGCATGATCAGTTGCCACATACCAACAATTTTTTAAATCAAAGTTAAGAAAAAAATTAGACAAGAATTTGGAAAATTGCTAGAGGATGAAAGGAACTACATATAATGTCAAAAAATTTCCTTTTGAAAGGGAACTCATGATCTAGATATCCATATGTGAAAGAAGAGGGTTGTGACTCCAATTCCAAAAGCTAGTACTAGTGGCACTGGAAATGGCAATGGGACAAATGATAGTGACACAATGAATGTTGACTTTGAGATGCAGGCTGAAGAAAATGAAGACCAAACTCATAATCAAGATGACTCTTTTACTTTATCTCAAGTTGAATGTCAGTTTCAGGACCTTAACTCCATTGGGAAATGGAAGTGAATTAGCAACTTTTAGGTATTTATACTGCACTTCATGAATCATTTTCCAAACTATATTTGATGATATTTTATATTGTATTCCATGAAATTGTGAATCATTGCACTTCATGAATCATATTCCAAACTATAGTTGATGATATTTTATATTGTATTCCATGAAATTGTGATATTTTATATTTTATATTGTATTCCATGGTATTGAATTTGATATGTGATTCTGTATCATTTTTAAAGAACAACACTTATCACACTACTTATAAATTCCTATTGCATTTCCATTCACACAATCTTTGATAAATAACTGAAACGAATATTAATCCTTCCTTGAACAAAAGCTAATAGTTCAACATCCATAACATAAATGCATGATGTGATATGACAACTTATAAATAACTGTTGATTATTTTGAGTTAGAAGATAGTGAATACAATACTGTAGAGCAAGATATGTTGATTGAAGAAACATTTAACATAAAATAACAACAATCATAATCCATTTAAAGGTTTTTTTAGAAAGTTGATTTGTTGTTGTATTGATCAACAAAATGTATCATGAACACTCACTTAGATCAATTCCTTAACCTAGGAACAGATTCAATCTCAAAACCTATACAATTTGACAACAATTTAACACATAACATCATTAAGCTTTGATAATACTACATTACAGTATCACATTGATTATACTCTCAACCATAACTTCTTACTAATATCCTAGAACTCAATTCACATGAATCTATAGCCTCATTCAAGAACTTTCATTAATTATTTGAATTAAAAGCAAGAACAAAAGTACACATCCATTGGAAATTAATGAAGACAAATAAGATAATACTTGATCATATTATTCATAATTCATGAAACAAGTACATAGGAGAGAAATGGCTTTGAATTTGAACCATTTTGTATTAAATTGGTAGTATTATTATCAAAATTACATATGCAAACTAATTGACTCAAAACCTAAGACACAACTCTAAAATGTTCTCTGTATTCCCTTTACAAAATTCTTTGTGATCAATACAAAACAACGAACCTGTACTTTTGGCCTTGAATTCCTTGTTATAGAAACAAAGGAGTAAAACAAGATTTGGGCTAGAAAGTACACATGCCCCTTCTCAATTGGACCAATAAAAAATACTTTCTCTTTTCAGTTATATTTGCATTTCCAAATGGAGGGAAATATTACATGAGACAAAAACCATTTTCATTTGTTGATGGAGATCATATTTTTCCTTCCAAAAGGCATCTTCAGGCTGATGTAGCAATATCCACGTGCTCCAAAATTGTATCCACATACACCAAACATAAAAGAGAGAAAAGCATAAAGTGTAGAAAATCAGAAGAGACAAAAGATCTTCCACTTCTACATCCTTGTCACCAAATTTAAACCAAGGAGAAAATAATATTTTATCCATACATTAGAAAAATCCTAATTTGTACTATTTCTAGGCTATGCATTGTATTTCACCCATCCATTACTCACCATATTTGCTGAATTAAGACCCAAAATTGTATTTCCCAATCCACATTACCACACTTATCATCAATTTTCATTACTAAGAGGATACAATGTTTGCAATACTTCAACATAGGCTTAATTTGTAAACTTTTCAAGCCATGTGTTGTAATCCTCCTCAGTTGGCCATTGCATATCTAGCAATTTTTGTACTTTTGTGTTATGCTAGTTGTACCTTGTATCAATTAGCACCCTAGCCTCTTTGAAAAATTTGTCCATCCTCATCTCTATTTATGTCTGTAATGTCATAAAATTGCACCCCTTGCAATTTCACATTCATTCTTGTATCCACTTTGGTATCCACTCCCTTAGCATCTTAAGTAGGCTCATTTTAACCCCTGCATCGGCCTCTTCCCCTTCTCAGGATACTTAGCACCCCTTTTCAGTAGATATCCTCACATGTCATCTTTCAATCGAACCTTACGATTTTCCTGTTCACGTAATTTTGTAGGGTGATGTGTCTAGACACTAGCATGTCACGCGAATTTCTACATGTTGCGCTAGTGCCCTATGATGTTTCAACTCTCAAACAGCTACCTCCGAGCATGTTTTCCATTTGTCACCTCCTTTGTCTGGTAGTAACAACTTGAGATACCTTGTAATTTCTTGGGAAGATTCTTCTTGCTTCTCTTCTCTCTTTAAAATCTATCCTTTCAGTTCATTTTTCTCTCTAACTTCCACTGGCTTCATTCTAGCTTCTAACTTCTCTCTAGCTTCACTCTAGCCTCTTTGCTTCTCTCTTTTCCCTCTTTACACTCTTTTTGTGAACCCCAACCTTGGTACCTATAAAACAACAAGCATAAACAAGTGAGACAAGAGATTGCAAGCCAAAACAAGGATTCCCCATGAAATCCATTTACAACATTCAAACTAGGAAGAAAATATTAAAGAACACAATGGAAATGATAAAACAAAGATTGAATCCTAATTAGATGTGAAAACTCATGATCTCATGGGGGAATTGGTGCCAATTTTATGTGAAAATTAGCCCTTTCCCAATTCCTAAGATGCAAACTTGATGTGTTGATGAAGATTTGATCCACTTTGTTGATGTTGAAGACTGTTCCAAGCTAAAATCTGCAAACCTAGCTATGATTCAATAATGATTGATGAAATTTGATGGATATTTGAGCATGGTAACTTTGCATAATTTGCGGATGATGAAATGGGGATATGAGCTCTTTATTTATTGAATTCCAAGATGGATGAATGTCCACATTTGAGAAATGTGGGACTAACATTCATCCAATGGTATGATGCCACTTGTCAATCTATGAATGGATGAAGGATGTGCAAGATTTGGGGTTTGTGTCAATAAATGCAGATTTTGAATTTCATATTTGTTGAAATGACTTGCAAGAGGGAAGGGAAAATGCAATAAATGCCACTTGGCTCAAGGCAAAGGACATGTAAGATGAATTTATTGCCTTGTTGGATGTACATGTTGACTTGGAATTTTTGAATTCAAATTGAGAGAATATTCCAAAAGATGCCTTGTGAGGAAAATAGAGATTTAATAAATGAATTAAATCTATTTTAATGTGCAACTTGAATTATCTAGAGGATGGGACATGAGATGAGATTAAATTAATCAAGGGTTAATTAATTTAATGAGAGAGTTAGATGGTTAGATGATATGACTTATTTAAATTTCAAATAAGAGAGGAATATGATAAGACAATAATTAAATAAGGATTTTGATTTATTTAATTAAAAGAGATGGTTAGATTAAATCAAATAAGGTTTTAATTTATTTAATTTAATGGATAGAATTTAGAGATTTAATCAAATAAATTGATTATTTAATTAAATAGGGATAATTAGATCAGATGGATTGATTTAATTAACAAGAGAGAGTGAGTTAATTAGAGAAAATGATTTATTTAATTAAGGGATGAAAGTTGATGAATTTAATCAGATAAGGAGATTTGATTAAATGGTTAGACTGAGGGATGATTCAAGAAGAAACGATGTTAGTAATTAGGATTAGATGCATAATGTCAATTGGCATATTTTATGTGTCTACATTTTTCCCCTCTTTGAAGCAATGCACTCGTTGCGTTGGTTCAAAGAATAAACGATCTCAATCAAAGCCATTTTTTTTTTTATATTTTAAAACCTACCCCACTACTGCATGGCAAGAGAAAACATGCCATTATAATGGCCCCTCGAAAGATCATACAAAAATTTTAATTTTTTGGGTGATCTCACGAAAAAAAGAGGAAAAAATACCCAATAGGTCTGAAAGGGCTCCAAGAGGCTAAAAACATGTCTAAATGCAATAAAACAATGAAAAATAAGCCTCAATCAGACAAAAACAGGTTTGGGGGTCCAAAACCCTAGTAGGACAGCCATTTAGGGTTAAAAAACCCTAATTTTCCTACTTAAATGGGGCCCGAGGGGTCACTTTCAAGTCATTTTCACACACCTCCGCTAGCAACCTTAAGATTTGAGCTCTAACTCTCCGGTGATATGGTGCAACAATAGCTTCCCCTACACATTACTGATTGAGTTTGGATGTACCAGCAACCACCTAGCATCGGGGCACCGGTATGTGACCCTTACTCAAGCTTCATTTTTTCATTTAATGCTTCAATTAATGCTTTAAAGAGTCGGTTCACCTCCAGTGGCACTATATGGCGCTGCTCGGAAATCAAACTGTGCCGCGCGGTGCTGTTTTATGTCACAGTGGTGTAGTTTAGAGTTTACAAACTGTAACACTGAGCTCAGGGCTGGCGGGTCAATTTGACAAAGTGTGACGCGACGACACTGAATTCACCCAAACTACAACATTGGAAGGGAAAGTTCACCACAGTGGTGCCATTTTTCTCTTTTTAGGTCTAGCGTCGGAGTTTGATTAGAAATCAAACTGTGATGCCATCACAAATTGCACTGCTGGAGAAGTTTTTGGAGTGCTCGATTAGAAATTTTTCAAAAGATTTAACATGTTGACCTTCCTTGATGCAGGACACGGTGAGGGAGCTCTACTCTTGGGTGCACAGGTCACGAGATTTGGCTGGCATCTTGCGAGACCTGAGTGACAAGGACTAGGATCGACTTGGGGTTGCGGGGTTGTGGCACATTGCATACACGACACCCATGTGTACTCACCTAGGGATGTTGTCAGCGCTAGTCGAGAGGTGACATAGTGAGACGTCCTCATTTCATCTCTCCACTGGTGAGGCTACCGTCACTTTGGAGGACGTTTGGCGTATTCTATAATTGCTGATTCATGGCCGATGGGTGATTTTCAATATGGGTGAGGGGTGAGAGGCCTGCTACAGAGTTCTCACCACATGGGACATCATCTTCTATGAGGGACAGATAGAGCTAGAGTGATACAAGGTCATAGCGCCTCCCTACCGCTGGGTGATTGTAGCTATCATTTCGGGTCTTGTTGCTCCAGACAGACGAGGGCAATACTTTAGTCCTAGCTAGGGGTATTCCTAGGAGTGGATGGTCTGAGACAGGTTGGTTCGTTTCGCATGGGGGCCTGTTCTTCTAGCTTCACTTTATAAGGACCTCCATGAGTATGTCTACATGGATGACAGAGCACTGGGGGCAAGGGTGACTTTACTTCACTTTTGGGCGTGGGAGCACATTTTTGTGTTACGTCCATGTGTCATTCCCATTCTGATGGGGGCAGACGATCCCATCGTGGCATGATACAAAGGAAGCATGTCCTTTACACACATCGGTGAGCATGGGATCCCCTATTGGAGGTGGGTCTTAGACGAGATGCTGGTTTTCACTTGGCGACCATATCTTGGTCAGCCTGGATGGGCTGACAATGTTGATCAGCTATTCTATTTCCACCAGGACCGGTATATGCAGGGGTGGGAGCATACTATGATTGAGAGGTACCTGCCTGGCCATGTGTAGCGTCAGTTTAGAGAGCCGTAAGATCGGCCTGATGATGACTATGTAGTCGTCTTCCCTCGTAGCATGACACAGGTGTCATGGGGACAGTACATTCATGCTTTAGAGGCAGTGGATAGCTTTAGGCACTTGGTAGCCTAACCGTGGGCCTATGATCAGGGTTTAGCAGATCCAAGTACCACTCAGGCCTATAGGGACTAGTTTTGACCTCCACTTCAGTTGACTATTCTAGGTGTTGACCCAGATCTACGCAGAGTTAGAGGCAGAGGGGGAGGATGAGGACGAGGACATAGGGTTGATAAATGTTAATAAATGGATGCATATATGCTTTGTTTGTAATGAATTTTGTACGTTTATGCCTATGTGGAATGATTTATGCAATGAATGTTTTATGATGTTATGAGATGATATGGATGATGAAATATAAATGCAATGGTCATGATATGATGCAAATGAAATGGTGTTAATGCATAATGAGATGGTTTTATGAGATACTTAGAATAACAAATGTTATTATCCTAAATGTAATAAATAATGATGTATTGTATGTGTTGCATTTTAATAGGATGCAATGATATGTAAATGCAAAGTGATATGATAATGCGTAATGTAATGTGAACGTAAAGTGGTGAGATGATGTCATTAATATTATGCAAGTATGTATGCCAATGAATTAAATGCTTATATACCTATTGTTTATGATTATGCAAAAATGATTATGGAATGCTTCCATAGATGCTATGTAATGATTTATATGATAGATGGTAATATGAAATGGTTATGAAATGCAAATGAATGTTTATGCAATGATTGATATAATACCATGCGATGCAATGTAATAGGTGAAATGCCAATGAAATGGATGTACCTATCTATGAAGAATGTTTATGATAACTTGTTTATATGATGATTAAAATGCAATGTGTATGTTTCCTATATGATATGTTTATGCAATATGCTAATGATTTGTGGATGCAGGATCGATGACGATGATGGTGATGATGATCAACTGTCATAGTACCTTGTTAGTGTGGTTAGCAAGAAAAAGAAGAAGCCATTTCAACAAAACACAAGATGATGCAAATGCAAATGATGATGATGATGATTACTTGCCAAGGAATTTGGATTTTCAAAGGGCAAAATTTTCTTATCTTTGTTAACACATGTGGTATGATGCATCAAGGTATAGAAAACCAGGATGGCGTTGTACCCAGTGAGATGAACTTTGACTTGACAAGCAAATAGGAGTATTCTTGTTCACACCTAACATACAGAAACCATGCTAGGATGCACTTCAGAAGTTTCAAGCACCTCAAACCAAAACACGGAAAGGTAAACCTATCCATGCATAGTCAACAAGTTTCCCTAGACCTCTTCCATACATACCTAACAAAGCAAGTATTTGCCAAGGTTATATTACAAGAACGTCCAACAAGAATAGCAGCAAAAGATAATGATCGTTTCGCCATTCCTTATTTCTCTAAATCCTCTATTTTGGGATATCATCGAGACGTCCTTGGAATGAGTGCAAATAAGATAATTCAAAAGATAAAGACCAATTAAACAAACAAATTGATGCTCTTCAATACCACTAATGGAGAGAGGATGTGTTTTGTAAGGATAAGAACTGAAACTTATTACCAAAATATAATGCCCATTGTAGGAAGGATTCATCCTAGGACATGTTAGTGGATGGTGGCACATCATTTCGTTTATCCAAAGTGTTCTAAGGGATTATTGACATGGGACTGATTGGATGATGAGTTACCAATATGAAGAGATGACCAACTTGCCTACACACTGACTTAGACTTAAGACTTAACGTTTTGAGTTTTACTTTTAAGCTGCTAGACTTGTTTCCAACTATTTCACCAAAGGTTTTGAGGATGACGATTAGTTTATTATGAGTGGTGTTTATTGCATGTGCAAGTAAGATGAGATGGATGGATTTTTTCAAATATTTGGATGTTTTTGATGTTTTACAATGTTTTGAGGCTATTTTTGGTATTTTCAAGATTTTCAAATGTTTTGATTTTTCAAAATTTTCAATGTTTTTGGGGTTTTCTAAGATTTTGACCAAGAGACTTACCTAAGGACCTATCTTAGGGGTCTCGGGGGCTGATCAACAGATTAGCCTTGCCTACATTATACACGTAGAGACCACATAGTTTGACAAGACGACTTGACTGATTTACAGATGAAGATATACATGATGAAATGTCAGCTTATTATGATAGACTCTAAAGGACTGACCTAATGTCTCGGGGGATGATCAAAGATCAACCTTTCCTACATTCAAGCTCAGAGATGACATAGTTCGACAAGACGACTTTGTTTTTGACTTTTTGAATGACTTTTTGACCTATTTTTGGGATTTTGATGATTTTGATTTTTTTTGGATTTTCTAATTTTTGATGTTTTTGGATTTTATGATTTGAGGACTTTAAGATCATACACGAATCTGATCAGATAAGAACATGCCCCCAACATGATGCGATAAACTACTTTGATAGAGGCGGGACAAACTGACCTTAAGGATGGGCCAAGTAATACTAGGAGGGATCATGATACGAAAATAGGACCAAGATATGGTGTGGATGTGAGTGGATGAGTGATGGATGGAGATTTGGATGCGATGGAGGATGGAAGCGAAATGGATGGATGATGCAGAACAAGCCATAAAGATCTTGGTGGATGGGAGGTGCTTATTTACACAAGGTGCCTGTTTTCCAGGTTTTCACCAAGGTACTTGCCTAAAGTGCCACTGAAGTGGTTTTCACTAGAGGACGACTTTTTCTCTTTACTATTTCCAATCCTTTTTAAAAAAAAATTTTCTTTTTTTCTTTTTTGCTTTTTTTTGTTGTTACCAAGATGCCTATTTTCTAGGTTTTCACCGAAGTAACCATTTTTTCAGGACATTTTCTAATTTTTTTGGATTTTTTGGTTCTATACCTTGAAAGATTTAGGCATAATTTTTTTTGAGATGAGAGCTATTCATGGGCTCTTGTAGAGGTTCCCCTTCAGGTGTTGATAATTGATATGCCCCTTATTTGTAACTTGTTGTGATGATGAATGGTCCCAACCAATTGGGTTCAAACTTGCCTTTGCTGCTTGGGTTTAGGAAATTCTTCTAATTTTCTTTTAAAACTAGTTCTCCGACTTGGAACGTCCTGCTTCTAATTTTCTTATTGTAGCCCTATTTGAGTCTATTATGATAGAATTACAAATGATTCAAAGCATCTATATGTCTCTCATCTAGTAGCTCTAGCTCATTTAGTCTTGATACTCTGTATTCTTCATCTGTGATGAGGTTTTGCAGTGATATCCTGAGGGATGGGAGCTCGATCTCAATGGGGAGTACAACTTCTGATCCGTAGACCAAAGAGAAGGGGGTGGCGCCAGTGGGTGTGCGGATGTTGGTTCGATAGGCCTAGAGGGCGGGATTAAGCTATAAATTCTTGTCACGACCTACGTCATTAACTATTTTCTTGAGGATTTTCAAAATGGTTTTGTTTGTAGCTTCTGCTTGGCCATTGCCTTGGGGATAGTATGGGGTAGAGAAGTGATGTTGGATTTTGAATTTATCGCACAAGTCACGAACATCCTAATTTTTGAATGGTGTCCCATTATCTAAGATAATGGCTTGTGGAACACCATAGCGGAAAATGAGATAGTTCAGGATGAACTTAGAAATCTACTTCTTAGTTATATACGTCATGGGTATGGCCTCGACCCACTTAGTAAAGTACTCTATTGCGGTTATGATGAATTTGTGGCCATTAGATGAGGTGGGCATAATTTTTCCAATGAGATCAAGTCCCCACTACGAAAAGGGCCATGGTGTGACGATAGGATGAAGCTCTTGAGCTGGAGCATGGATGAGGTCCCCATGCTGCTGAAATTGTAGACACTTTCTAGCATGATCATGTGCTTCTCTTTCCATTGTGGGCCAATAGTACTCCATCCTCAGCAATTTCTTGGCTATGGTCATTCCACTCGAGTGCAAACCATAGATATTGTTGTGTTCTTCAGTTAGAGTGGTTAATGCCTCCTTAGTGTTTAAGCAGTGCAATAGGGTTCCTTCTATGCTCCTACGATATAGGGTATCAACTAGGATGACAAATCTGGATGCCTTTTTAACAAAGGTTCTTTTTAGGTTTGATGGTAGGTCGATGGGTATGACTCCTATTCAAAGATATGTGTAAATGTCATGATACCAAGGATCACTAGGACCAATGATTTCGCACATGAATTCTAATTCTGGTACCTCAAATGCGGGAACAAGAAGCTACTCAATCAAGAATTCATATTTTGGAACATTGTGTGGGATGTCCAGCAAGGATGGAATTGTTGCCATGACATCTACTACTCTATTGTTGGTTCTAGGAATTTTCTCAAATGTTATTTTGATGAAGGATTCTTTGAGAGTCTCCACCAATTTCTTGTATGGAGTGAGCTTGTCATCGTTGGTCTGGTATTCATTATTGACTTGATTTATGATCAACTGAGAGTCTTCGTACACTTTGAGAGATATGATGTTCCATTACACTGCTAACCTGAGACCTATAGTCAAAGCCTCATATTCCACGATGTTGTTGGTGCAAGGAAATGCCAGTTTGTAAGACCTTGGTATGCAATCCCCTTGTGGGGTGATGAAGAAGACACTAGCTCCTAATCTGTGTTGTGTGTATGAGCCATTAAAGTATAGTTTCCAGTGGTCAGCTACATTGAGGTTAAAAATGGATTCATCTGGAAACTCTGAGACAAGAGGATTCTCAGAATAAATAGGTGCTTCTACTAGTTGATCTACAATAACTTGGCCCTTAATTTCTTTCTGCTCTACATACTTGATTTAATACTCTGACAATATCATCACCCATTTTTTCATTCTTCCTATAATAATTGCCTTTGATAGTAGATACTTGAGGGGGTCAATTTTGGTGATGAGATTTATCTTGTGTGCCAACATGTAATGTCTGAATTTTTGTGATGCAAACACTACTGCGAGGCATGATTTCTCAATGAATGAGTAGTTTAGCTCATGCTCGACCATTTTTCTAATGATATAGTAGATAGCCCTTTCTATTCCATTTTCGTCATGTCGAGCTAGGAGATCTCCAAGGTCTGCTGTTGTTGCTGATACATATAAGATCAATGGTTTCTTTGGGATGGGTGGCATTAAGACTGGTGGTGTCAATAGGTATTCCTTGATTTTGTTGAATGCCTCTTCACATTTTCTATCACATTTGTATGCTACCCCCTTGTGGAGTAGATGAGAATATGGGTTCTGCTTGTCTGCCAATTGTGCTATGAATCATCAGATGGATTGAAGTCTGCCTTGGAGGCCTATAAATTGTTTTAATGTCTTTGGTGCTTCCATCTCAAGTATTACTTTTACTTTTGTTGGATCCACCTTGATACCCCTCATTGACACTATATATCCTAGGAGCTTTCCTGATTGTACACCGAAGACACACTTCTTTGGGTTTAATCTGACCTTGTACTCCTCCAATCTGTCAAAGATGGCACCTAGGGTTGCTATGTGATCTTTTATTTTTCTAGATTTAGCTAGGATGTCGTCGACATAGTCTTCGACCGTCTTATGAATCATGTCATGGAATATCAATATCATGGTCCTTTTATATGTCGCTCCTGCATTCTTTAGGCCGAATGGCATCATGTTCCAGCAGTAAGTCCCTCATGGACATGTGAAAGCTTTCTTATGTTTATCCTCTTTTGCTATCATGATTTGATTGTATCCTAAAAATCCGTCCATTAGTGACAACATCTCATGTCCCGCTGTCATGTCCACTATCATGTCGATGTTGGGAAGCAGGAAATCATCCTTTGGACATGCCTTGTTCAAATCTTTGAAGTCTGTGCAGACTATGATGGCTCCGTCAGGATTTGACATAGGTACCAAATTTGACACCCATTATGGCTAATCTATTGGTCATATGAATCCTGCATCTAGTAGCCTTTTCAGCTCCATTTTGACTAATAGAGTGATCTGAGGGTGCATTTTTTGAAGCTTTTGTTTGACCGGCTTTGCTTCTGGATACACTGCTAAGTGATGACCCATAGTCTCTAGATCAAGCCCTGGCATGTGAGCATAACTCCATGCAAAGTTTATTTTCCTTTCCCTTAGGAATGCTGCTAGGAGTTCTTTCTCTTCTGATAATAGTGATTCTGCATAGAATGTGATATGTGGGGTCTCCTCTGTTCCTAGGTTGATAGGATTACATTTTTCTACCAAGACTGTTGAATTTTCTTGATGAATAGCTCTTAAAGGAAGATTGAATCCCCCATCCTCGGGCACCTTAGAGAGGTTTTCACCATTGGATGCATCCTTTCTTTTACTATTTTCTTGTCAAAGAGTGCCACAGTGTGGTTTTCACTCAAGGACTTGGATGTGATTCTTAATTTCTCGCTTTTGCGACTAAAGGATTCAATCATTTCCCCATAATAGGCATGTGTGTCCAACTCTATTATGAACCTTGGCTTATGATCTTCGTTTGGAATATTATCCCACAGTCCCATGAATTCTGAGAGCACCTCATCATTTTCAAATGTATCAAGAACCGGTGGTCCTTGTTGGTCGTGGTCGATGAGTTGGGGATATACTAGGTGAATATCATGATCTTGTTGGTCTGGTTCAAAGGATAAGGTACTAATCATACATAGGGTGGTGTCCTCAAATAACCTAGGTAGATTGGTCATGGTATCCTCGTCATCACTACTATTATAGATCTTAGATATAAAGTTATGTATGTCTCTACCTATGGATATTGGTGAGCGTACTTCTACTGCTATTGGCTAAGGAGAAATATTAACCATTCTAATTGGAGGACTTCGGCCATGTATGGTTATACTCAGAGGGGTACATCCAAGGCCAAGGTTTGTTATCGGTTGCATCTCTGGAATGATAGGTATTATGAGCCCATTGTTGTTTTGTCCCAGTCTTTGATTTCTGTCATAGCCCATTGCGAGCATCATTTGCAGACCCTTTCTTCGGTCATCCATTGGTAAATTAACTGCTATTCTTTCATCTTGATATAGCATGTGTGATGGATCTACCTCAATAACCTCTTGGCCAAGGTCTCCCCATCTTGTGAATTCAGGATAGTCTTCAGGAGATGTTTGTGATGTGGAAGCTTGGTTTTCTTGTGGACATCCCCATGATCTAGGAGATTGTGGTAACTCTCCTATCACAAAATCATTGTTAGGGAGCTTGTAGCTTCCACAACCATCATCTTGGATGATAAGCTTGATGTCGGAAATGGTGGGAATAGTGGGAGTGGTGGGTGTCTTTGTCGTAGAAGTGGACGCGAGAGTGGCGGGGTCGATGTATGGTGTGGATGGGCCCTCATCATTTTTTGGCACTTGGGGGATTTTGTAATACTTTGCTTCAAGATTTTTGTAGTATGAGAAAGGTATAGGGTCTCCATGGATGGTAACTTCTTGTCCGTTATGTGTAAATTTCACACATTGGTGGAAAGTTGATACTACCGCTTTCATCGCATGGATACATGGACGTCCGAAGAGGATATTATATGGCAAGTTGAGGTCCAAGACCTGACAAGTAGTTTCCATGATGGAAGGCCCTACTTGAATAGGGAGTTTAATTGTGCCCTGAGACACTCTTTCTTGATCATCATATGCTCTTATCGTGATGCCCTTTCCTTTGTCTATGGAATCTTCTAATATTTTCAACTGTTTGATGAGGCTAAGAGAAAAGATGTTCAAACCCGCACCTCAATCCACCAAGACCCTTTTGATTTTTCTCTTATGTACTATGGCTTCCAAGTGAAGTGCATGGTTGTGAGATGGTTGGGCAAGAAAATCCTAGTCATAGAATGTAAGAAGATTAGGCATAATGATATTTCCAACCATAGCTTGGAATTGTTCAGCATCAAGGTCTACGGGGACAGTGGATGAGGCCAATGCTTCTTCAAGGATTTTCCTATGGGACGATGAGATTTTTAGCAACTCCATGATGGAGATTTGTGTTGGCGTTCTCTTGAGTTTCTCTAGGACATTGTAGCCATGTGGAATAGATCTAGATGAAGGGACTCTATTCGGTTGGGATGATCCTGTGATGGTGACTTTGCCACCTCTTGTGGTGACTCCACAATCTTCAGCATGGGCGCCCTTGATGGTGATGACCATGTAGTCTTCATTTAGGGAGGAAACGACTATTTCATACACATGATTTACATTGCCCTTCCCTTTGTCATTTTTATTCCCTCTGTTGCCATGATTCGACATCAGATTCATATATATCTTGAGATCTTGATTTCTTGTAGGTTGTTTCGCATTTATGATTTTCTTATTGATGAGATCTTGGATGATGTTTTTGAGTCTCATGCAACTATTTGTGGCATGGCCTTTGATTTTATGGAATTCGTAGAGTTGATTCTTGTTATACCAAGGAGGTTTGACATCTAGTTCTTGGTAATTCTCAAATGTAGGAGGCTTCATGATTTTTTTGTCGATCATTTTTTTCATTATGTCCTCAAGTGGTTCCCCCAAAGTGGTGTATTTTCGTTTGGGATAACTTTTGTGTTGAGGTGGTCCCCTTTGGTCATTGAGATTATTGATGGTTGGATTGTTGTTGGGTTGGTGTGTTGTGTGATGAGTGTTTTGGTGTTGTGTTTGGATTTGTGGTGCGGGTGTATGTTGGTGAGGGGCACTAATGACTACCTTGGCATCGATGATACCATCATTAGTAACATTTTTGTTCCTTTCCCATGTGTGAGGTTTATCATTGTAATTGGATGGTGGGTAGTTGTTTTGTTGTTCATGGTATGATGTTGATTCCACAGGTTAAGTCACAAGGGATCTTTCGATGCTAAGTGCCTTGGGGATTAACTGATCATATGTGGTGATGCCCTAAACCTTGAGATGAAATTCCAAGTGGCCTCCAAGGTTGGCTATGATGGTGCAAACTTGTTGTTCTTTTGGCATGGTCCACTTGCTTCGATTGGCCTTGGATCACCATCATTGTAGGAATGAGGTGAATGATTCTCCCTTTCCTTGTTTCAGAGCCAAAAGTTCTTCTAGACTAACATCCATTGTGATTTTGCATGTGTAGTTCTTAATGAATGCATCCATAATTTCTTGGAATGTTCTGATGCCTGAGGGTAAGTGAGAGAACCATTCCATAGTGTGGCTTGCCAAGCTCCTAGGAAATAGCTGCATTAGATAAGTATCGTCATATGCAACCTCCATGCAATGAACCTGGAATTCCCTTATGTGATCTTCAGGGTTTCCCATCCCCCGATATCTGTCAAATTTGGGGATCTCAAATCCCTTGGGGAATGGTTTCAATACTAAGCTCCTATCAAATGGATAGGGACACAAGTTACTTGGTGTTTTGGTTGTTCGCCCTGATTGAAGGTCGAGCACTTGTTACGAGAGCAACCTGAGTTGTGTCATCACATCATTTTGTAGATCAGGGGGTGGGATGAGAGTGTAATGGTGTGTTTCAATCGTGGGTTGGATGGGTGGGTCGGTCGGTGTGTTGTTCGATGTTATCTGTACATTTTGTAGAGCGAGGTGGGCTTCCACCTACTTTTGTATGAACAATGCTTGTTGTTGATCTTGCTATTGCTGCATTGAGATTTGTGCTTGTTATTGCGCTTGTTCTGTTCCAACAATGCTTATTTTTGGGCTTGTTGTTGGGATTCCAATTGTGCTGCTTCTTTTTTCTCTTGATATTGATTTAATGCTTGCTGATATGCTTGAATTTTTACTGCTTGTCTTTGTGCATGAAGTTGTGCTTGATATTGGGCTTGTTGTGCCTGATATTGAGCTTGCGCTTGTGCTATTTGAGCTTGTGATACTTTTTTCTGCAATAGAAGTTATGCTTGAGTAGCCCTTTGTGCTTGGAATGCATGTGCAACTTGTGCAGCTTAAGCGGCTTATTGTTGTTGTTGTTGCAATAAAGCTTGGGCTTGTGCGACTTGTTGCACTTGTAATGCAGCTTGTGCAGCTTGGGAAACTTGTGCAACTTGACCAGCTTGCTAAGCAGCTAGGTGTATGGCTTTTTGTTTTTTAACTTGTTTGAATCCCCTTTGAAAAGTAGCTTGCAATGTCGCGTTGTATTGGTTTGATGTGGTTGAAGATGGTGGTGGTGGATTTGGAATGGCATTTGTGGTGAGTGATGATGTCATGTTGATGTGATGGTTGGTCCTTGAGAAATCATGATTTGCATTGCTAAGGGGGTGTTTGATGTTGCAATTGCTTGTGCGCTTGTCATCTTTTGTTGAAATATCAATGACAAATTTTGAGCATTTGACATAATTCTTTGGTTGATATTTAGGATGTTATTTTGATCAATACTTGGCAGAGGGGGAAGCCCTAAACCAAGGAGTGGTGTGAATGATAATGGAAATGGTGGGAGAGGTGGAAATGTGAGGGGTGCGAGCTCTTGCGAGAATGTTGTGGTGTCGAATATGCCCCCCGGTCTGAACATATCTCCCTCCTCTTGCGAATTTGTGAGGAGAGGTGTTTGGGGTGTTGCGTGAAAAAATGATGATGATGGATCATGATGGAAGGTGAGAGGAACATTTTTGTGTAATGGATTTTGGGGTATGTTTTGTTCCAATATGGTATTTGTGTCCAAGTTTTGATAATTAACAAGGGGGTGCATTTTGATAGCATTGAAAAATGCATTTCCCTTATTAACGTTAGGTTGGGTTAGAGCAAAAGATGTTGTGATTTGCGAAATTTTTTGCGTGATGTTTTGAGATGAGGGTGTAGATGAAATGGGGATGGTGGATGAGATTGGAGGAAAAGATGTCTCTACTATAGTACTCACATCAAAATCTGAAGGTAACTTGGCCCCTTGTTTTGCTAACTCAAGCATGTATAACGAAGGGTTGAGCCTCATCATGATATTAGTGATTTTATGGTTCTCCAGATTTTGGAGCATTTCAGTCATTTCTTCGTGAGACATTCCAAAGGTACGATCCTCTCCTTGGTTTTCCTCTTGCGGATTTTGTGATGATGAGATGGCCAAAGGATTACTTATTCAGCGGGATTCATTTCTATGTTCTTTTGGCTAAGATCGCTTGAAGCAGGTGTTTCTTTGTTGGCTTCCATAATATTCTTGTATTGAGATCTTGTTTGAACCATAAAACAAGGATCAATTTTCAAGAATATGGGAGATGAATCTCTTGATTCTTTGGATTGATCTCTATTTTATGCCCAAAGTAGAAAGTTTTAGGATGTCTTGAGGATCAAAAGGTGATGATATGATGATGATGTTAGGGGTGGATGATATGGATGTTTTTGATCTTTTGGTAGGTCTTGAAGGAGATACTAGGCTTTTAGGTCTTGCAGATTTTGATTTTGATTTGATTTTGGATTTGAGATTTTGTCCTTGATTTTGATTTTGATTTTGAACAAAAATACCTTGATATATTGGATGATGATCTAAGGGATAGATTTTTTCAAAGGATGATGATTTGAATATGTGCAGGGAGAAGGATGCATCTACTCACACCTATTCAAAACAAGATGGTAGTTTAGCCAAGTCTATGAAGAAGGATGCATCTACGTTTACTAAACTAAACAAGATGATTTTGATAACTTTGACTAAGCATATGCAAAAGGATGCATCTACACATACCTAGCCAAAGGTGATTTTGATAATGTTTTCAAGGATTTAGTCTCAATGATTTTCATGATTTTGATTTTTCCACAAAGCCTAGTATTAAGGATGATTTCAAGATTTTAACAAAAGGTGATGATGAGATGATTTTGTTTTGATGTTTTGGAGGATGGATGAAAAATATTTTGATTTGTTTTGATCCTAAGATGAACCTAAAAAAGACACTTTGTTTTCCTAGACCTAGGTATTGAAGAGCATACAATGCTTCTATAGACCTTTGTAACCAAGAAATGATTTAATTTGAACATTCATTTTGGATTTCCAACCAATGATTTTCACTTTGGGATTGTGAGTCTTCAGCACATATGAAAGTTCATTTTTCTTAGCTTTGCTTAATGTCTTTATTTTACCAAAAATAATTTCTTCGATTAAGTTTTCAAACTAAGATGTCCAATGTCTTAATTTCTTCAAACCCCACAAGATATGTTATGTGGAAATTTAATGAACTCAAGGAAAGGGTCTTCCTATTGTTTACTTAAGAAGACAAATCAAGATATAATCCAATGTTTAGAAACCTCTAAGGATGTGAATCCCAAGGGAAAGCAATAACATATGGATTGAGTCAATTGTATTTGTCTCCAAAAGGGTTTGAGATTTGGATGAGGTTCAAGTGTTTGTTTCCATGGTGTTTTCGATCAAGCAATGCATTTGGTAACTCAAGAATAAGTACAACCCTATGGATGTGTAAGATAATATATGTTTGTTGGATTTCCACTTGGACAAGTCCAGCTACACTTATCTTTAGCGAATGGTTAGATGCTTGACCCCACTGGGTCCCCTCCATGGCACTCACTTATACTAGGTAGCAAAGCATCAATACCCATGAAACTCCCATGGCATGTTTTCCATTTCTACTAGAAGACCGTAAAAGTGTCGGGTGGCTTCAGAACGACCGTTCTTGCACCAACAAATAGATTAAAGGATTTTGGAAAATTCTAGCATATGGGTTTTAATAAGGACTTTCCATTTGTGGAGATTGACCCATATGGCAAGAGTCCCCTTTCGGATCCATCTTGTCAGAATCAACCATGTGATATTGGCGTTTCTTCCAATATCCACATTTATATCCTGGTTGGAAATACTCTTGGCTTTAGAGTGTTACTAGTTGAGTTGTTCCCTTGGGTGAGTACTTTTTCCCCAAGGCAAGCCCTCTAAGATAAACAAAAGAAAATGAAGAACAATATTCGTAACTCAATCAATTCTTGTTGGCAACAAGGAGAGAGAATATATGCAACAATGCCCCCACTCACACTCGCACAAGATGTTCAATTTTCAACCCAAATTGAATTGTGGAGGTGATTGCTTTGTCTCACCCTAAAGTCATGAAAAAGGATTTTTTATTCTCAAGATCGCTATAAAGCGTGAGAGAAGCACATACATCCTTTTTCAATGCCTTTAGTTTAAGTAAGCCTTCACAAAACAAAGTTGCACTTGTTCTTTTTAAATCCACAAAGCAAAATGTGAGTTATTCTTAAGCACCAAATGACAAGTGAGAGATACTTTGTTCAATTGTTAATCCAAGAAACAAAATCTAGTAAGTTGTGGTCCTAATGTTCATTTTAGCCTTTGCAAAAAGAAATTGAAATATTTTTTTTAAGCCCAAACAAAAATTAGTGTCCTAAGAATGAAAGGATAACAATTTCGTGAAAAAGTGTTAAGCAAACACTAAAGTGTTTAAAAACACTTTGATTTGATGAAACATCCTCCTCATGCTTCTCCTTTCTTCAATTTCAATTTCCAACCTACAAAGGAGAAAAACCAATCAGATTCTGGAAAATAAAGAAATTAAAAAATAGAAAATAGAAGACAAACTAATCACAAATCAAAAGCACGTGCTCAAATTAAAATTTCCCTTTTTTACTACTTTCCAGCGTCGCAACTCATAACTGTGTCGCAGTTTGATTTCTCAGTCGTGCCCTCACAGTGCCACTTACCAGTCAACGTCGCTCTATGTCAGGATAGAGAGCTCAACTGCATCACACTTTTCACCCAGTGTCACAGTTTCCTTCTATCGTCATAGTTTTTAAAATTTTGAAAATTTTTGCAAGTCAATGAGTCCAGCGGTGGAGTTAGAAATTCAAATATTTTGGCGGGACGAGTCCAACATCACAATTTTACTTTTAGGCAGTGCCATATAGCGATGCTAAAGAGTCAGCGGTGCCAAAACAACAATGTTGTGCTCCCAGCATTCGAATTTTCTGTGTGTGAGTGAAAATGCGAAAATTTTAAGAAAAGATGAGAAAGAATGATATGTAGCCCTCCTAGCTCCAAATGTGTGAACCCCAACCTTAGTACCTGCAAAACAACAAGCATAAACAAATTAGACAAGAGATTGCAAGCCAAAACAAGGATTCCCCATGAAATCCATTTACAACATTCAAACTTGGAAGAAAATATTAAAGAACACAATGGAAATGATAAAACAAAGATTGAATCCTAATTAGATGTGCAAACTCATGATCCCATGGGGGAATTGGTGCCAATTTGATGTGAAAATTGGCCCTTTCCCAATTCCTAAGACGCAAAATTGATGTGTTGATGAAGATTTGATCCACTTTGTTGATGTTGAAGACTGCTCCAAGCTAAAATCTGCAAAACCTAGCTATGATTCAATAATGATTGATGAAATTTGATGGATATTTGAGCATGGTAACTATGCATAATTTGTGGATGATGAAATGAGGATATGAGCTCTTTATTTATAGAATTCCAAAATGGATGAATGTCCAAATTTGAGCAATGTGGGACTAACATTCATCCAATGGTATGATGCCACTTGTCAATCTATGAATGGATGAAGGATGTGCAAGATTTGGGGTTTGTGCCAACAAATGCATAATTTTGAATTTCAAATTTGTTGAAATGACTTGCAAGAGGGAAGGGAAATGCAATAAATGCCACTTGGCTCAAGGCAAAGGACATGTAAGATGAATTTATTGCCTTGTTGGATGTACATGTTGACTTGGAATTTTTGAATTCAAATTGAGAGAATATTTCAAAAGATGCCTTGTGAGGAAAATAGAGATTTAATAAATGAATTAAATCTATTTTCATGTGCAACTTGCTTTATCTAGAGGATGGGACATGAGATGAGATTAAATTAATCAAGGGTTAATTAATTTAATGAGAGAGGTTAGATGATATGACTTATTTGACTTAGATTTATAGATTTATTTAAATCAAATAAGAGAGGAATATGATAAGACAATAATTAAATAAGGATTTTGATTTATTTAATTAAAAGAGATGGTGTTAGATTAAATCAAATAAGGTTTTAATTTATTTAATTTAATGGATAGACTTTAGAGATTTAATCAAATAAATTGATTATTTAATTAAATAGGGATAATTAGATCAGATGGATTGATTTAATTAACAAGAGAGAGTTAATTAGACAAAATGATTTATTTAATTAAGGGATGAAAGTTGATGAATTTAATCAGATAAGGAAATTTGATTAAATGGTTAGACCAAGGGATGATTCAAGAAGAAACAATGTTAGTAATTAGTATCAGATGCACAATGTCAATTGGTATATTTTACATGTCTACACTCTTACTTGCACAAATCTCTCACTTGTTACAACAACCTTCTACAACACTTTCAAGCTCTCTTGGCTTCTCTCTTTGCAACAGTCTTGGCTCTTGCGGGTATCTTGCTCTCCCTCTTTGTAGGTCCTTTGGCTCTCACATCTATCTCCCTTGCCTTATGCTTGTGAGCATCTCAAGATTTCACACATCCCCCTTTCTATTTCATCTCGACTGCATGATATGGGTTCTCCTCCTCGAGTAGGGATTGATTTTATCACCTCTTTTGTGATCTACGAGTTCTCTTCAAGCAGGGATTTCTTTTATCACTCATACTTGGTGGTGTAGGTTCTACTCTTGAAGTGGGTTTTTCTTTCACCACACACTTTTTCGATTTTAGTTACACTCTTTCTTTCTATCTAGCTATCCACGGAGGTGGGAACACCAAAATGTGGGTTTGACTAAGGTAAACCCCTATAGAGCCCCACCACTTTCTCTCAGTCTTATAGAAGCAGGTATTGAATATATCTACTAGCTGGAGGCTTCATTACTTGGGTTTTCATGATCATTTTACTATCTCGTATTCTCTTAATTTATCATTTATTCTTTACTTTGCTTTATTTCTATCACATTCCATTATTTTCCTATGCTTTAGAAGTTCTCCGCAATCCGAGTAGAAGTAGTCATTTAGCTATTTTCTATGATAAATTCACTTTCTAGTTTGTATGATACACCACCGCACCTTTGGGGCACTAGCTCATCGCGCTATCATTTCTATCCCACGTTGCTTTCCTTTGGGCGAGAGCTTGTTAGTTTGTTTAGAAAATCTTCATGACTTTCTCTTTCTAATTCTAGAATGCATGTGCTATTCCTGAGGTAGTTAAGGGAATTTTTCCCCATGAGGCTCTCTGAATGAAGAGAACTCATGAGTAGTGAATCCCCCTTCTCTACATTTTGGTGAACCTGATGTGAAGAGGGTATTTTTTAAAAAATAAGTAATTTATTTACCCCTACTTGGCAGGGTCATAACTTTTGACTCGGTGCTCAGAATTTAGAACCATTTGCACCATTGGAAAGATATTCAAGAAGACTAGTGTAGCCCCTAAAATACTATGCCTTTGGCAACCAAATTTTAGGGATGGATGCAAGTTTCGACCCAAAATTATGCTCTGAAGACCTCTGAAAATGCAAATTACTAGAACCTAAAAAATACCGAAAAAATCCAAAAATTTGGATTCTCAATTTTTCTTAGTTTTGTTGTTAGCCAACTTTTTTATTAATTATTTATTATTATCGAAAATGAATTTAATATCTTCTTTTACTAGATCAATATCTAATTATATTCAAAATGTTAATGATGTTCCATTTCATGCATGTGATGGTGACTTGGATTTGCCTATGTCACTTGATATACTTGACCCTTCTCATGAGAGACCTCTTGATTTAGAGGATATCTTGTTGCAAGAAGATGAAATAATTAATACCTTTCTTAATGTTACTCTACCTTCTCTTCATTCTAATGTACTCTCTCCTAGGGATGATGCATTAGTGAATGAGAAATATTTTCATCCCAATGCACTTTCTTCTAGAAACATTGCATTGGTGAATGATAAATCTCATCTTTATTCCAATGCACTCTCCTCTAGAGATGATGCACTCTCCTTCCACATTTGATCTTGTTTGGATCAATGTTAATTGTATATCTTCAAATAATTATTCTACTAGTTGTGATGGTTTTGTAAATGTAATCTATGCCATTGTTGCCCCTCAAAGGCCTAAGAGACCAGTCATTTACGTGACTCCAGCTAGTCCTTATCCTAAAAGGATTTGTTCTATTGATGGTCTTCCATTTGATAGTGACTCTCCTATTTTTTCTAAGGCTCCCTCCTATAGAGCAGTAGCCAAAACTTATGATACTAGGAAGAACAAACAAAAGTTTGATCAACCTACTTCTTTACCATCTCCACAACCAAGCCTTCCTCGAGCACCTCAACCTACAAATAAAGCACCCAATGATTATGATCTTGTCAGGAAACCTCGGGTTACTCTAGCTAAGATCTCACTCTGGGAATTGCTTCATTCTACTCTAGTTTATCAAGGTATGATTTAGGAAGCCTTGCAAAATATCCTCTTGCCTTCTTCTCCTAGGTCGGCGGATGCTAATGCATTGATAGCTCATATTTGTGTAGATTCACTGAATATTATGTTCTATCTATATGAACTCCTACCTCTGAAAGTAAAAAAGAAAGCAGATCCTCTAATGATTATACTTAACATTAATAATATTGGCATTAGATGTACTCTCATTGACGCTAGTTCAACACTCAATGTATGTAGCATTGATCTATTGCTCAAGATTAATATTGATTCATCTTCTCTTAATGCTTCTTTTGATGACATTCGTGGATTTGATAATGTCGGTCAACAAGCCCTAGGCATGATAGTCTTTCCTTTTAGGTTGGCACCCATTACCATACCCACCCTTGTATATGTTATGTTAGAGAAGCTACCATACAATCTTCTTCTTGGTAGGTCATGGATTCATGCTATGGGTGTAGTTTTGTCTACCTTGCATAAATCTATTAAACTCATTTCCAATAATTGAGCAGTCATAGTCAAGGCTGACCTTGATGCTATGCACTTATGTGAGATGGTAGTTGTTGGTCAAGTTTTAGTTATGCATACTCTTATTCCTTCAGTGTCTTCCAATGTGTTGATGTTTATTCCGGCAGTACCCACTACAAAGGATACTCTTGAGGTAGATGTCCCTAAAGAAGATCCTTCTGAAGCAAGAAATCCAAAGTCTACTCCTTCTACTTCCCAAAGGAATGCATGTCTCGGGGATGACTTGGGTTCTTTAGACTTTACATAATCCTTCATTGGGGAATGTAAAGTCAACACGACCCACTTGGACCTTCTGATAACATTATCCACACCCTTTATCAAAGATGATTATTCTTTTGCATCACGGGGTAGTGTGAGAAATTATTATAATGTCCTTAATGTTTATCCTCCTCCTTCTGAGGATCACACCTTTGTTAAAGAGGCTAGTATTGGAAATCCTATCAAGAAGGATGATGGCAATCCTGTAGAGGAGTATGATGCCCATTGATGGAATAATACTTCCCATGTAAATCCTTCAATGTATTTTATCTTCATGTCTTCTCCCTATGAGAAGTCAAACCTTTATCCACAAGAGAAAGGGTTGCTTCTTGCTCCTCATCCTTTTTTTGAGAAAGAGTATATTTTTTTGAGGCTTCTCAAAGCTCGCTTGATTACTCTTCCTTCTCCTACAAGAAAGAAATCTCATGAACATGATAAATAAATAAAAAAATTGTGTGCATACCATCGAGTGCCTGGCCATTCCACTAGTGAATGTAAGGCCTTGAAGGACAAAATATAACTTCATGATTCATACATCATCACCCATCTATTTGTTGATGCACCTACCCTTTCTTCAAATGATAAATGATATCAAGGTCTATGATGCAGAGCAAGATGGAGGAACAATCAACCAAGCTTTGAAAACCAAACACCAACACAAAATCAAATAACTAGCACAACTTCCATAGGGTCAGCTCTATGGCTTTCCAATTCACAACTGAGCAACTGAAAGACCAATTCCTCAAAGAAAACTGTAAGAACACCCACTAATCACCCATATAGCATCCATATTCCATCAAAAAGACATTTCCAAGCTTACAAGTAAGATTCATTTGTCAAAACATAGAAAAATGTTAAGTCACCGTATCCAAGGGCTAGTAGAATTAGCCCACTTTTACAAAGAAGGTACACTTTAAACTCCACCAAACCTTATGAAACCTTGGGGCAGCAATTAAAATGCCCAAAAACTATTAAATCCACCACTAGTTTCCAAAAATCACTCTTCCAACATAGCAAAACCAAAAAACCCTTGATTCTAGGCCTTCAAAAGGAGGGTTTATTGTAAATCATACCTCCAGACCTTTCCAGACCCTGCCACCTATTCAAACACTCATAATTATGCTTGAAAAAGATTTAAAATTCATCACATAGGTTATTTCTTCTAGAAAACTCATAAACCATCATTTAGTTCCTCACTTTCACAAGGAAAATCACCCAAATTCAACCTAGGGCAACACCCGAAACCCACAAACACACTTCCTCTGACCTCCACAGAATTTGAAAACCTATGTTACAACAAATTGTGCCATTCCACCAAGTTACAATTGCTACAGTAGGCGGAATGCCCTAAAAACTCATTTTATTACTCTCAAAACACCAACTTGCACCAAACCAGAGCAGTTTTAGGAAAACAAAGATAACTCACTCCAAAATTAATAGTTTCCAATAAAACATGAAGAATTTGAAAGTAGACTCAGTGCCCTAAAATACCATGTTAGTCTTCAACCAAGATCTGGAGTTGTACGAACTGTACCAACCAAGCAAAGTTCAGGAAAATAGGAAAAACATGGGATTTCAGACCACCCGGTAGTAAAATGAGGATATCTCACTTGATTCTCAATGAAATAACACCATTCCAATGCAAAAATAAATATTATTCAATTATATATCCATCCATTATATGATTGGAGTGTGAAACAATGTGTACAGGTCGTACAATGCACGTGATCCGCAATTTCTTAATGGAAAACACAAAAATAGCAAATTTCTTATTAGAAACTCATTCCAAAATTCTTCAACAGCATCCCCTTCACGATATTACAACAATATATCATGCTACCACCTGAAAAATACCTCTTGGGGCACCTATAAATGACCACAAACTAACTTAACCCTTACATATGCTTAATTTTGCATTATTTGACAATCTGTTAACAACAAACACAAAATAATGCAACCTTTTGCATTTTTGGAACAACTAACCTTAAAAACCCCCCAATTACATGAATAATAGTCTCAAAGACCTTATTTAACATTAATTTACTCAAATATCCCTACATTCCTGATGTCTTCCTTCAAAGGATGAATTGTTGAAATTGTGTGTACTGGGTGCTCTTGCACCAGTTTACCTCTATCTTATATGTTCTAAGTATCTTGCATGGTTCTCCTCCCCTATATGTTGGGGGTAGTGATAACTTGTTCTAGATATTTTCATCCTTCTAAGGACCCCCTCTCTTCTCTCTATCTTTCAATTGAAGCATCCCTTGAGTGGACCCCTTTAATTTTAAAGGGTTCCTGAGTGACCCCTTTGAAAGCTTTCCAATCTAATTGATGGTCTGCATGACTATCTTCTTACTTACTTGCATGGCCACTTTCACTTTGCACATGTTCCTGTGAACCCACTTTCCAACTTTGTGGAGTCCCCTTCCTTGGGTTTCATTCATGTGAGAGATCTTGGGGGACACCTCCCTGTAGGTTCGTAGGCTTGTAGGGTGCTTCTCCTGAGCTTCCTTCATACGAGAGATCTTGGTGGTTGCTCCCCTACATAACTGTGGGATTGTAGGGGACTTTCTTATGGTTTCCTTCATGAGAAAGATCTTGGAGGAAACCTTCCTTGAAGGTTTGTGGGCCTGTAAGGTACTTTCATTTGGGTTTTCTTTCATGAGAGAGATCTTGGAGGATACCTTCTTGTAGGTCTATAGGCCTATAAGGTGCATACTTCATGGGGCTTCCTTCATGTGAGAGATATTGGGGATTTCCTCCTTGAAAGTCTTCAAACCTGTAAGATGCTTTCATCCTATGGGATATGTTAATTGTTGGTTTGTGGGCCTTTAGTGTGCTTTGTTCAAACTCTCCTTGGGTTTGAGGACCTATGGAGCCATTTCTTTTTTAATTTTCATTCCTCCCTTTTGCTCTCTCTTGATCCCTTTTCTATTCTCTCTCTTCTCTTCCCAATTTTATATACCATATTGAAGATCTGCATCTTCTTCCTCTTGAGTATATTCCCTTCCTCTCTTTTCTTTATAATTCTTCTAAGTGTGTTATTTCTTAATTTGGGGACCACACATAGTACTAAGACAACCTTTTACATTGAGGTCTCTTTTACTTTGCTAACTCAAATCCTTTAGTGTATTTTTATCTTCTAACATTGTTGTTTGATGTAGGTCTTTCTTGTCTAATGCATTTGTTTTGCAGATATTCAACCTGGGTGCATGCTTCTTTGGTTTGAAGAGTTATCTGCTTCCTCTACAGTATCCTTTTGGTAAAATGATGTTATTTATGTTAAGTAGATTCCTTTAGCATGCATATTAGTGTAGATTCATATGCCTACTAAAGTAGGGGAAAAATGTAATGTTGTAAAATTCCACCCCTTATAATTTCACATACACTCTTGTGTCTGCTTTGGTTTCCAATCCCTTAGCATCTTGAGTAGGCTCATTTTAACCCCTACATCAGCCTCTTCCCCTTCTCAGGATGCTCAACACCCTTTTTCAGCAGCTATCCCCACATGTCAGCTTTACATTAAACCTTATGCTTTTCTTCTTCACATCATTTTATAGCGTGATGTGTCTAGACACTAGCATGTTGCATAGACGTCTACACATCATGCAAATGTCTGCACTCCGCTATGATTTTTGCATGCCACAAAGATGTCTACGCACCATGCTACAATCCTATGATTTTTCAATGCTCGAATGGTTATCTCTAATCATGTTTGCCACTTGTCACCTCCTTTGGTCGGTGGTAACGACTTGAGATACCTTGTAACCACTCGAGAAGCTTCTTTTTTCTTCACTTCTTTCTTTAAAAGCTATCCTTTCAATTCATTTTTCTCTCTAACTTCTTCTAGCCTCATTCCAACTTCTAACTTCTCTCTAACTTCACTCTAGCCTCTTGGCTTCTCTCTTTTCCCTCTTTTCTCTCTGGCTCTTGTAGCTATCTTGCTCTCCCTCTTTACAACTCCTTTGGCTCTTGAATCTATCTCCCTTGCCTTATGATTGTGAACATCTTGGGATTTCACACATTCCCCTTCTATTGCATCTCTACTTTGTGATACAGGTTCTCCTCCTTGAGTGGGGATTGCTTTTATCACCTCTTTTGTGATACAAGTTCTCCTCCTCAAGCAGGGATTACTTTTATCACTCATACTTGGTGATGTGGGTTCTACTCTTGAAGCGGGTTTTTCTTTCATCACATGCTTTGTCCATTTTGGTTACACTTTTTCTTTCTATCTTGCTGTCCATGGAGGTGGGAACACCAAATTGAGGATTTGACTGAGGAAAACCCCTATATAGCCCCAACACTTTCTCTCAATCTTACAAAAGAAGGTATTGAAGATATCTGCTAGTTGGAGGATTCATTACTTGGATTTTTGTGAGCATTTATCTATCTCTTATTCTCTTACTTTATCATTTATTCTTTACTTGATTTAGTTCTATCACATTCCATTATTTTCCTATGCTTTATAAGTTCTTAGCAATTGGAGTAGTAGTCATTTAGCTATTTTTTGTGATAAATTCACTTTTATGGTCCGTACGAGACGCCAACGGACTGCGCTATCGTCTGTATCCCGCATTGTTTTCCTTTGGCTGAGAGCTTGTTAGTTTGTCTAGAAAATATTCATGAATTTCTCTTTTTGATTCTAGAACTCTCACGCTGTTCCTGAGGTAGTTTAGGGTAGTTCACCCTATGAGGTTCTCTGAATGAAGAGAACTCATGAGAAGTGAATCCCCCTTCTCTACAATGTCATATTATCTATGCTAGGATTCAACATAGAATAATCAACAACAATCAACATCATCTTAGAATGAGGAAGAAAATCTCCTAACTCTTCCTCCCATTTGGAAAACTCCTATAATTCACCCTTATCATCCAATATCTTGGGCATAGCATGCCCTTCACTTTCTCTGAACATTCTCAATTTATTCTGGAGTTGCATTCCTAGCTTTCCAGGAAAAGTTATGATTTTATTTAATAAATAAATGGCCTTCTATAAATTAGGAATGTTGGTGGGAGCTTTAAGTTCTTCCTGCATCTGAGGCATCATTTCTTTCAATGATCTTTCCCTAGCACTCCACTTATTCCACTCAGTTTGGAATGCTTTATGAACTTGCAAGTATTTCACATTTTCCTCATGAATATTTTTGTAGGAATCCCACACATTATTAGCATTATTTACCAAATTTGTTACTCTATGTTTTAAAACATCATAAAAAATATCATTAGCCATTTTGTGTGTCTCCATTTTGGCTTTCTTTGTGTTTTCTTTCTCTACTTGCACTTACTGCCTCAAGCTCAGAATTCTCAATGACATGGTTTCTCTATCTTGTGATGAAAAATCTAAAGTAGAACTTGTTGGAGAGGGAAAACCCCTATATGTACTAGCAATAGTGGCAAGTACCTTGTTGTGCTCATCCATTAGTTTATTGTACTTATCCAACAATTTTTTATAATTAGCTTTTGTGATCTAGGTCGTGTCTACACTCAACATGGAAGCATGCATTGTGAATTGTGCAACTATAGTAGCTATCATTTTAGTAGCCCTTTTACCAACCATATCTCCAATCTCTTTCTCCATAGACTTTATCACTTCAGACTTCCTAGTATTTGGTGTCATGGACCATTAAATAGCAAGTGTATGTAACTTAGTACTAAAGCCTTAGCCAAAAAAATTGTTATCAAAAATATCCTCAAAGATGGAGGCATCTGGATCTTTCCTGATTGCATCTAATGTAATGGATGATGAGAGTTATCATCTAGGAAACAATAGAATCCCACTTCCTTTGACTATGGATCTTGCATCCTATGGTGACATAGCAACAATTTCTTACATTATTTTTCCTTCCTCCTCCTTAGCTTCATCTTGCAAAGAAGGGTAAACCTTTCCTTTTGCCTCTTCTATTCTCTTTTTTATAGAAGATCCTTTCAAATGGATAAAAAATTCTCTAAATTCTTTTGTTTGAACAAAAGAATCATCACACATGAAATTGTCACAAGCCTTTATCCTAACATCATCATCCTCGACTTCATTCTACTCCCATTTTATAACTCTGCTAAGAGGAACATCAATATTCAAAGCATCTTATTTAATAGGAGGAGGGAATCTCTCATCCACTTTCTCCTCCACTAGGATGTATTATGCAGATCCATTAGGTGCATATCCTTCACCTCCTTGCTTTGTTTAAGAATAATTTATTGTAGACACCGAAAAAGTCTTGATTGATACTATGCATTTGATTCTGATCAATTAATTGAATAATCAACATTATTTAATTAAAATCATAAAATTCACCTATTAATTAAATAATTAAATTTATTATTAATCCATCCTTCTTCTAACTAATTATTCATCATATTTCATTAAATCAAATAATTTAATTAAATTCTCTCTTAATCCTCTTATTTGAATAAAAATCAATCAAATCAAATGTCACATCTCCTAAATCACTTCAATTAATTAATTAATCCTAAATCAGCTTTCTAATCATCATAAATCAAATTCTTCATCTTTTAACTCCTCAAGAGTTAAACCAACCATGGTCAACTAACTAGGTTGCACATAAAATCAATTTCTTTTAATTATCTATTTCCTCAATTATCCTCACAAAGGCATATTATGAGGAATATTCCTCTCAACTACCTCTTATTCAATTTCCCCCCAAAGGTTTTCAAAAACCTTTCACATCTACAATAACTTCTCTTACAACCTTTCAAATCCTCTTACATCCTCTCAAATCTCATTCAAATCCTCTTACACCAATTTCAAATTCTCAACCAACAACATTTACTTCTCTTCCATCCTCCTCCACTCACACATTTCCCAAAATGTGCTCCAGCTTCCTCCAATAGAATTGTGACACTTGGCACATTCTCATTGGCTCTCAATTTACTCCACATTCACCAATTTCCTCCATTATTTAACCCTTGGCTTCTATAAATAGAGGCATCATTTTCATAATATGGATCCACAACTTCGTGCATTTCCATTATAGTCATTTGAGTCCATATCTTTTCATCATTTTCAAGCATTGTAGCTAGATTATAGTCAATTTCACTCTTGGATCATCAACAAATCATCAAGCTTATCAAAGGGATTGGAAAGGGCTTCTTTCCACATCAAAGGAGCACCATTCCCCATATGGGATGGAGGTTTGGTGTTCACATTTTGGCACTAGAAGGAGGGTTGATCAACTTAACACATTCAATTTCACTTGATTTTTCCATTTTTTGTAGGTATAGGAATGTGGCATGACCTTTTTGCAAATGAAATGTTGCAAAGTGTTTCTTTTGACATATAGCACTGCATTCACTATGTCATGTCACATACACACGCCTCTATCGCTTCGCTTTTGACATATCACCTCATACACACTCTCTATCTTTTGTCTCACATTTTTGCCATAGAGCATTGCATTTGTTGTATTGTCACATTTGTGCTCTCTATTTTTGCATAGGATCACTTTTGCAGTCACCAAAGTGTCACATTTATTTTTCAATGTCGTATTGGTAGTCCAGCGTCACATTTGCAAGAAATAGGGGAGGATCAAAATTTGAATTCTTAAAAGCATTTTTTAATGCTCTTTGTGATAATCTTGGGCTTTAGTTTTTGCAATTCAATTTCTAGGACCAACTAGATTCAATTTTGGGCTTAAAATTAACCTACAACTCAAGCTTTGTCAAGTTGGTTAAAATTGAACCTTAAACACTTATTAAATTTTGATTTTTGTCTAAAAATTGAACAATCAAATTTCACACTCAAATTTGGTGCTATAAAAAGAACTCATTTATTGCCTTTGAGGACTAAAAAGAATTTGTGTTTTCTTTGTTTTCTAATCTTCTTTACAAACTCTTATCATTCGAATGTGTATGCACTTCTCTCACACTTCATGGAAATCTTGAGAATCAAAATCATTTTAGTGACATTAGGTTGTCTAAAAGATTGCTTCCACATTTCAAATTTGGGTTTTTAAAATTGAACAGAGCTTGCTAGTGTGAGTAAAGGCATAGCATGTGTTCTCTCTTTGTTCACACAAATAAAGATTGATCGAACTATGAATGTACTTACTCAATATTGTTTACTTTTAGAGGGGACAACCTAAGACCAATTTGAAGGTGACACCAACCAGTTTTTCACTCAGTTCTATATATAAATGGATGAGACTAAACTGTCAAGTCCTCATGGTATGTAGGCCTTAGTCATATATTTTCTTTCAGAATGGGATACTATTGTAAAAAGTATAAGATACCCTAGTAGGGTTGATTAAATCCTTTAGTGGCTTGTTGTATGCTCATAAGGTGCCATGTCCCTGATTACCTTGACTAAGAACCAATTTGTATAGAAGCCAAAATCCCTAAATATTTGTTGGTGCAAGAACAGTCATTTTGAAGCCGTCCCACATACTTGTGGTTCTAAGTAGAGATAAAAAAGTTTGTCATTGGAGATTCATAAGAAATTAAAGCTTCGTCAACCCATAGAAGTGAGTGCCATGGATAGGAGCCAGTGTGGTCAAGCTTCTAATCATCCACTCTAAATAAGCACAGCTAGAGAAATCCAAGTGGGAATTAAAAAAATATAGTCATTTCTATCCTAGGGTTGTGCAATTTATGAGTCAGTTAAATACTTTTCTTGGATCCAAAATCTTGAAAACAAACAATCAACAAGGTCATCAAAATTTCAAACCCTTTAGGAAGAGTGAATACGTTTGAAAATTTCAAGTATTACTACTTGTCCCTAAGGATTCTATTCTTAGAGGCTTCTAAATATTTGGGCATGTATCTCAATTTTCTCTCTCTAAAATCAAAATTAGGGAACTATTGCCTTGATTCTCTTGATTTCCAAATAATGGACCTTATGGGATGAAAATAAATTGAGACATGGACATTCAGTTTGAAAAGCTAAGAAAGAAAGTGTTTGTGGTAAAAATAATCCATTAAGTAAAGATAAAAGATATTTGAACCCCACACATGTGTTTGTTCAAATTATTTCCCACAAGATCAAAATCCCAAAACCAAAGTCTATCAATCATCATAAACGTCTTAGTCCAAGAAATCTCAAGAAACGTCAATCTATGCTTTATCAAGTTAGAGAAAGATTGGTCCATAACTTTTAGAAATGTTCATCAAAGGACAACCCAAACTTGTACTCATTTTATTATTTTCAAAATTCAACTCTCTTCAAGTCTTTTGAGTATCTCACTTAGTAGGGTTAAAAATTTCTTGAAAGTATATCATGTTATTTAATACCTAGGTCTTGTAAACAAAAGTCCCTCTAAGTTCACTTAGGATCAAAATCAACACTTTCATCCATCCCCAAAACATCAATCAAAACCCATTTCACAAAAAACTCTTGGAATCTTGGAAAAAATACTTCATGCTAGACTTTTGGTAAATCCTTTAAATAAAAAATCATCTTGTTTGGCTAAGTGTGTGTGGATGAATCATTCTTCATACACTTAGTTAAAATTATCACCTTGTGGACATGTTTATTCAAAGATAATATCCAACATCTTGGGGTTTATGATTTCATTATCCAAAATCCAATTCAAACTCCAAAACAAAAACCAAATAAAATCCAAAAAAAAAATCCAAAAATTCCTAAAGTATAGTATCACTTCAAGGTTTATTAAGAGTTCAATCATTCACATCATCCATCTTTCATTTATCTCATCAATACCATTTGATCCTTAACATCTTAGATTTTATTTTTTGTACCTAAATTTTAGACCAACCTAAGGAGTTAGAGGTTTACCTCTCATATTCCTAAAATTTGATCCTTATTTTATGGTCCTAACTAGATCTCAACACAAGAAAAACATGGAAGCAAACAAAGAAACATCCACTTCAAGTGACTTGAGTCAAACCACACCTAAAATCAACCCCATCATATCTAATAATCCCCCATTCAACCCTCCTCAACTACCACAAGATCTTCAAGAGGGAGGTTTCCAAGTGGAATATGTCACCAATATTGTCCTTGGAATGACTCAAGACAAAATCATAGAGATAGTCCAAAATCTTGATAACCACAAAATTGTCAACACAATGATGAGACTTAATTCTTCACAATACATGTTAGCATTATCAAAGGAAGTGGATAAACTCCCTTTTTATTATGATGTGAGAACTATTGTGGAAAAACCTCTTGGGATTATGCCACTAGTATCATTCACACCTTTCTAAAATGTCATCCAACCCATCATACAACCAACATCATCTAATGCTCCAAGTCAACTTATGGTTACCAAGGGAAGTTCATTGCTTCACACTCTTCAAACACATCCCCTTGTGAATAACCAAGACTTACATGAAAACACCATCTTGGGTCTACCAAATACCATTCCTCAAGATCCAAAGCATCCATACGTCCCACTCATCTTTCATGACACCAACAATCCATCCACCTTTTCTGCATCACCAGCATATTCCATTGATACACAGTCTCTCTCCCCATGACTTCACAAGGAAAAGTGGGACTATTTGGACAAGGATGAATCTTTGATCCCTCATCATCACTTTCTCAAGTCAACACACCACCCATTTTCCCAATATTTCCCCCTCTAACAACAACATCTACACCAATCCTCCATTTAAGGAAACCCCCTTTACCAATCATCAATCAACCAAATCAAAATAATCCTCTGATCATGAATCAAATCAACATACCAAATCCTCCAAGCATACCACCAATATCACAACACTAGGTGGAACCAATCCAAACAACACAATCAATCACTACACCATCTATAACACCTCAAAATGTGGTCTCCCAAGGACCTAGCATATCAATTACACCATCCACCTCACAACCCCTTATGATCACTCAAATGGAACCTCAACAACTAGCTCAAAAAAATATCATCACACCATCTCACACTATTCTAGAATCCTCCACCTCCACTACTGAATCCAAGCGTGCCAAATCAATATAGCATCACACTGCAAGCTACCCAACAAGCTTATCAAAAAGAATTTCAGCAATTCCAAGCTCAACAAGCTACGCAACAAGCCACTCAACAAGCACAGGCATAGAAATTCACACAACAAGCATAATAGGTTGCTCAAGCACAAGCTTGAGATTTATTGCAACAACAAGCTACACAAGTCGCATAGGCTGCCCCAACAAGCTCAAGCTTAGGCACAAGCTTAGTATCAAGTGTAACAAGCTCAAACACAAGATTTGTTACAAAAACAATCTTATCAACAAGCTTTGTAAAAATACCAAGCACAAAAATAATTAGCTCAGGTACAATCCCAACAACAAGCATTATTGGCACAATAGTAGCAAGACCAACAACAAGCATTGTTGGCACAACAACAATTGCAGGCATACCAACAAGTTTTGGTGGTACAAAAAAACTTGCACCATCATCCCACAAACACACAAAAAAACCCACCTATCACTCAAACAATCAAACCACCCCAAAACACATTCATCTCACCACCTGATCGACAAAATGATGTGTCTACACAAATCAAATTACTCTCACAACAAGTGTTAGACCTACAATCTGGAAAAACAAAAAAACACAAGGGAATTTGTGCCTTTATCCATTCAACATAAGCATTGCAATGGTTCCATTCCCACAAAGGTTTGAGATACATAAATTTGAAAAATATCGTGGGACTGGTAAGCCTGAGACAACAGCAGGGAATCTCATGTTCACTATATGGGAGTTGCATACGATGAGTCTTATCTAATGCAACTATTCCCTTGGAGTTTGGTTGGTCCAACAATTGAATGGTTCTCCCTTCCTCCCGAAATCAAAAAGTTCTAAGAAATTGTGGACTTGTTCATATATAACTATTCATTCAACATAGGCATGGAAGTGAGTCTAGAAAAACTATTTGCTCTAAAACAAGAAAAGGGGGAAACCTTTGCATCCTTCTTGCAATGATGGCGATCCAAGGCCAATATGAGCAAGTGGGCTATGCTAGAAGAACAACAAATTGGTACCATCATCACCAATCTTGAAGGGACCTTGTCCTTCCATCCAAAAAAGTAATGCATCACAAAATATGACTAGTTGAACCCCAAGGCACTCAACATCAAAAGAGCCCTTATTGCAAAAGGGGGTACACCTACTTATCAAGACAACCATCCATCCACTAGTTAAAACGAAAAACCTAACACATGGGAAAAGAACAAGAATGTCACTAAAGATGGTGTGGTTGATGCCAAAGTTATTATCGGTGCCCCAAGGAAAAACACACAATCATATCAACAACTCCAAGTAAATAACCAAAACAACACACAACCCAACAATCAAGTGGTCAATAATCTGAATAATCAAGGGGGACCACCTCCAAGGAACATGTATCCACTTAAATGAAAATACACGCCACTTGGGGAACCAATTGAGTTTATCCTATAATATTTGGTATAGGAAAAACTCATCAAGATCCATATTTATGATTCAGAGACTTAAAAATATGATTCAACACCTCATTGATGAAAAAACCATAACCATTGAATAACTTGCAGGAAATCAATATCTCAAAATATACACGAATCCAATGCCAAATCACAATAAGGGAAACAACAAAGGTAAGGTGAATTATAATAATGTGAACCATGTTTACTACCATGTTGTTGCATCTCTATATGAGTGGGTCATCATTGTTAACATCAAAGGATCCAAAGCCAACTATGGAGTCACCACAAGTGGTGGTAGAATTACCATTTCAAGACTATCCCAACCACCAAAGGAATTTTCCACCAATATAAAGTCAGTACCTAGTGGTTATAATATCCTAGATCAATTGAAAAAGACCTTAGCTAGATCTCCATCATGGAGTTACTAAAAATCTCATCGGCACATAGGGAAATCCTAGAAAAAGCATTAGCTTCATCCATTGTCCCCACAGATCTTGACGTAGACTAGTTCTAAGCTATGGTTGGACATATTACCATGCCACATATCCTAACATTTTCTAAGCAAGACTTCCCAACCCAACCATATCATAATCGCGTAGTCCATCTTAAAGTCTTAGTCCATAAGAATAAAATCAAATGAGTCTTGGTGGATGGAGGTGTAGGCCTAAATATTTGTACTCTCAAGCTAATAAATAATTTGGGATTCTCTAAAGAAATCATTGAAAAAGGTAAGGGTATTACTATCAGGACATATGATGACCAAGAACGGGTGTCTCAAGGCACCATTCAATTCCCTATTCAAGTAGGGCCAGTGATCATGGAAACTATGTGCCAATTCCTTGATCTTTAGCTACCTTACAATATCCTCCTGGGGCACCCATAGATCCATGGGATGCAAGCTGTCGCATCCACCTCCCATCAATGTGTCAATTTTCCTTATCAAAATTAAGAGGTCATAGTCTATGGAGATCCCAAACCATTCTATTATTGCAAGAATCTAGAAGACAAGTACTACAAGATCCCTCAAGTCCCAAAGAATGATGAGGGACCCATATCTCCATATATAGACCCATCTACCTTAGCCTCCACTTTAGAGACAAAGAAACCCTCCATTCTAGACATCTCTAATATCAAAGTCATTATCCAAGATAATGGACGTGGGGACTACAAAATGAAAAAAGAGTGCCTTTGTAATAGAAGAGTTACCTCAATCTCCTTGATCTCATGGTCAACCACAACCAATTGACTTATCATCTCAAAAATTCAAAGTAGACCCCTCCACATTCAAAAGGTGGGGGAACCTAAGTTAGGAAATGGTAGATGAAAAGGATATATCAAGCTTATTGTATCAAGATGAAAGGTCCATACTTGATCTTCCCATGGATAATGACAACAAAGGACTGTAGGTAATGCAAGGATGGGGCTATAAAAAATATAAAAGACTTGGGAAAAATGATAATGGCCATTTAGAACCCATTATTCTTGAGAAGCATATGAAGAATCTTGGCCTTGGATGTACCCCTTCAAAGCTAATCAAACGTGGCAAAGGTGGCCCAGTTAAAATAGTCAAATTTTCCCACTTGGTTCCAGTATCGATTACTTATCCTTTTGAGGACCCCCTCACTGACCTACCCATGTTATTTGAGGACTCCTCCCTCTGTATGATCAATACCCTATCTTTCGAACCATGTAGCTAGCCCAATGAGCTAAAAATTTTCTATCCCCAACTCATCAATTATGACCAACAAGGACCACTGATCTTAGACACATTTGAAAATGATGAGGCTCTCTTAGAATTCATGGGACTATGAGATACTCTACCATGTGGAGATCATAAAGCTGGATTTGACATTGAGCTAGAAACACATACATACTATGGGGAAATGATTGAGTCCTTTAGTCATAAAATTGAAAACTTATGAGTAATATCTAGGTCTTTAAGTGAAAACCACACTATGGCACTTTATGACCCAAAAATAGTAAAAGAAAAGGATGTATCTAGTGGTGAAAACCTCACTAAGGTGCTAAAGGATGAGGGATTCAATATTCCCCTTCTATTCATCAGGAAAAATTAGCAGTCTTGGTAGAGAAGTGCAATCCGATTAACCTAGGGACTGAGGAAACACCACATATCACCTTCTATGTAGAATCACTTCTGACCAAGGAATAGGAACTTCTAGTTGAATTTCTGAGGGAAAGAATGGTAAAATTTGCATGGACCTATGCTGACATGCCTAGTATTGATCTCAAGGTTGTGGTTCATCATCTAGCCATCTATCTAGAGGCAAAACTAGTAAGAAAAAAGCTGAGAAAGATGTATCCATAGATAGCGTTATTGGTCAAACTTGAATTATAGAAACTCCTCGATGCTAGCTTCATACAACCAATTGACTATCTTGAATGGGTTTCAAATCTTGTACCTATCTCTAAGCCCACTAGGGGAATCCACATCTACACTCACTTCAGGGACCTGAACAAAGCATTTCCTAAGGATGATTTCCCTCTCCCAAATATAGACATGATTATGGATATGACAGCAGGGCATGAAATGCTATCACTAATGGATGGGTTTATAGGGTACAATTAGATCATGATAGCTAAGGGTAATCAACACAAAACAACTTGCACCTACCCATGGGGAACTTACTGCTAGAACATGATGCCATTTGGGTTGAAAAGTGCAAGAGTTACCTACCAAAGAGCTATGACACTAATCTTCCACAACATGTTTCACAAAATTGTGAAAGACTATGTGGATGACATATTAGCTAAATCAACAAAGCATTGAGATCACAAGGCACTAAGCTCCATATTTGATAGGATAGAAGAATACAAGGTTAAGCTCAATCCTAAGAAGTGTGTCTTTAGTGTACAATGAGGAAAGCTCTTGTTGTGCCCTCAGCACACACGCCCCATTCAGAACAGGGACCCTCTCTTTCCTTCACCTTGCTAGGTCATCTTTTGTCGCTGCCTCATTTTGTGTGCCCCCATTTTGGTGTTCAAATTAATCAACAAGCCTAAAAGTGTCATCTCAAGTTCACCGTGTTTCACCCCCCCTCAAATTTTCTAATTCAAATGCCTTTATAGGGATCCCTTGGTAGTTTGCTTCTGCTAGTGTCCTTCGGTCCCTCCAGGTTTTCCCCCTCGAGTTTCCCTTGTCGGGTTTCCCTATGGAATTTTCCATGTCCAAATGATTGAAATACCTCATCCTTTCATGATCCAAGACTTGTTTCCTTCATTCACTTTGAGCCTACCATGCTAGGTCGCTCCTCCTGAAGTTTCGCAGTTCCTTTTCCTTTCCTAAATGGCCACCCTCCAGTAGAGTTCTACCCATTGGACCCCGAGATCTTCTTCGCTAGTGGTTTTTTTCTAAACATTCAAATGGTCATCTGATGATGGCTTTATGGCCACTGGACTCTAGCCCTCCCACAACCATTTTCAAATCAATGCCCACCAAATTTTCTACCACTGTATGCACATTAATGGTTGGAATTTAATGCCATATTTTCTATAAATAGACCAATTTCACCTGTCACTTTCACACATCAATCTAGCTAGAGAAAATCAGAGTGATCCAAAGACTATCTTTGCATGCCACCTCTGAGCCTAAGGCTACTTGTTACCGGTCCCTTGCATTCATTGGTTGATTCAACAACTTCATTCATCAGGTTATATAGGTTAGTTTACTTTCCATGCCCCATCTCGTATTTTTCTTGATTTTAGATAAAACGAATGGGTAAAAAGAATGGGAAATATACACATTAGGTAGAAGAAAAGGAGGCACCCCAAACCCATATAATGAAATCTAAAGAAATTGCCTAAAACAATCATATATCATGTGCAGAACCTCACCTCCCCGATGCCATTCTTCGGCCAGGGAATTCATAACCCTTAGACCTATCGGCTCAAGATGTTGTCTCCTGCATACAAAATGAAACAAACTATCGAGCGACATGCCTACCTTTTGGGCCCGCCCCTATAAGACTCCTTCCCTAGAGTTCCACTCATTTCCCACTGATCTCAAACAAGTTTTTCAGCCAGAGCCCTCTGGTGCCCGGGCCTCATCTCATCACTTGCCTTAAACTCGCTAAAAGATCCTAAGGTACTGGATCGTATTGGACCCCACCTAGAAAATTTCTATTAGCAAAACGCCATCTACATAGCACCATTTTAAACAACATATTGATCCCCACTTTTCGACCCTCAGACCTCGACTTCATCCCTGATCAGTTAACTTTGTGATGGTTGTGCCAATCCCTTTAGGTCCCAGTTCATGAACCTCCATCCGTAGACCGACGTGATAGCATCATTGTTCCTCATGACTTTCTAGTGGCTCCTTCCCATCCTCTAGGCCATGATCATCCCAAAGCTACATCAATGAAGCAATGAAACTTAAGTGCTCAGTCCATTATGGGTCCCCTTCACTGGACTTCCGCCCTCGTGACTTCGTCCTGCCTTGGCCTTGGAAAAAGAGAAAACCACCTTCATCCTTCCAACCTCAAGGATATGATCCCCTATTTACCAATGAACTCCATTCAGCGAAAATGAAGAAAATGTAGAGGTGAAGCCCTTAGCCTGGTCTGACCCTTCAATTTGACCCCATCAGACTTCAATGCACTGCTCGTTGTTTCAAACGACGATCTCCTCACAACTTGTTGCCTTGTCTAACCTGAAACACTTAAACAATCGAGGAGTTGTGTTGACTATCTTCCATTCTCGCGGGGCCCCCTTGATGGAACTCTGCTCTTGGAATTCCACCTCACCATGGCTATTCTAAATGACAAACTCTAGATGGTCATCCCTCCTCTTGACTCCAAATACCTCCAGGATGGTCCCAATGCCTCCTAATATGAAAATGAACTCTGACCCACATGCCAATACAACCTATTCTCCATGGTGGATTCCATAATTTGACCAAATCTTTGGACAAGTGAAACCTTCCAGGCCGCCTTGCCCTATTTTCCCTTCAAAATAGCCATCCTGAAAGGGAAGTTTGGCCTTTATGGCCCAAACCATCCAAATTCCCTTTGGTGAACTAGTAACGACAAGCTAGATTAATTGTTAGATTTCTTGAATGTTGTATTATCCAATCTAACTCCGTTTGCATGGATTTGGCTAAAATTTCATACTTTCATGCTTGATTTTTCTCACCTCTCCTTTGTTTGTAGAATATATATGGAACCAAGTGCAGGACCCTCAGGGGAAATCACAGAGAAAGATGAGGAAAAAAATAGGAAAATATCCCTGTAGAAAGGAAGAAAAAGACCAAATTAAATACCAGTTCCAAGGGGAACCATTGCAATCTAAGGTCACCACAACATGGAAAGAGGTCACAGACACCAACATATGGCATGTGAACATCGACGAATTCATGCAAAGGGTCAGGATCAGCCCTGAGATGGAGAATGAAAGATTAATCAGAGGTAGTGGGATAGCCAAGGCTATAGGATTCCCTCTCATTCTTGTCACCCCTGAGCTAGTAATGGCTTATAGGGAGGCATACCAAATAGAGTCCTGAACAATAGTGGACAAGGATGGGAATGCATTAGCTGATATGTCTGCCAAGTCAATAACAAAGACATTTCATATCTGTACCTTTGAGGAGATGGAACTGCCAACTATAAAATATTGCAAGGCAATGTGGGACGAAGATCCCTTAAAATGTAAGAAGCTCATAAATTAGTATCGGCTAAAGGAGAAGAGGGGAAACACTGCAAAATTTCCCCAAGAGCTCTTTCGTAGTGATTTTTATGAAGATTATCATAATTTGGTGACCCTGCTAAGTAGAGTAATGGGTCTTCCTATTGTTGCTTACTTCCAAGAGTGGATGGTCTACTTCGTTGAAGAGATTCTCCATGGAGAGGATACTACATTCTACTAGGGAGGGATAATTAGTGATTGTTTTCATGAACAATTCATGGCTATCAAAAAAGACCTGCAAATTCTACATGACATCCTACATGGTCTACTCATTAGTCGAACGGAGGCAATACAGTGGCTTGTTTAGAGCTCTAGATGATGAACCTAGCAGGGAGCTCAAGGTCTATGAAAGGTACCCCCAGTTGCAATTCAAAAACTTTAAGAAAGATTATTGGAGTGTTAATGAAACTTTCTTAGGTCTTATCATCAGGTTGCTCAAGGGTGACTTCCAAAGGTGAGTCTCCCATAGTTCCAATTTTTTCTTGAAGCAATATGCCTTTCTATTCAATCAATATCTGAAGTTTACATACATTTACACAAAGGCCTTCTCAGAAAGACTGAACAAGATGCCCCAGTATCCTAATGACCAGATAATATTGTTGGAGCTCTCATGGTAGCTGCGACATGTGTACACAATCTTGAGCATAAAAAATTTGGTAGGAATCTCTTATCCCCTATCCTTTGTCGGAGGGATGTACAAGCTCCATACCTCACAATGTGCCCATAACTCAAAGAAGGAGTTGGTAGAGTACCATCTAAGACTCCACACTACCCAGCCATGGATAGATCCATATGGCCATATCAGGAAAATGCTTGGCCCTGAATATGCCCATTTGCATAGTGTTGAGGATTTCTAGGCTAATTCTAAAGATGATAATGAGGTGTAGATGAGGCACTATATGTTGATGACTACATACTTTGTAAAGAGGGTAAACCTATTCCCAGTGTCTGACCAAGTGGAAGAAGATGAGAGCACAATAATAAAGCCCCGATATGGTGAAGTTGCTAATCTGTCACTGCCATTAATTGACTAGGATGAGCAAGAGGTTGACGACCTCGATATCTTGACCAAGCCCATTGAGGCTCAAATGAAAGAATGGATTGATGGGAAATTTTCTTGACTGAAGCAAAAAGGGGTTGTTCTGACCTATAAGGGACTCGAAAGTGAGCCAAGTGGAACATATAGTAGGGAAGCTACTGCCTCAATGGGAGGAACTTTGACATCCCCTCCACTCACTCAGTCAAGGAAGAGAAAATAAACTAATGAGTAGCCATCTAATCCAAAGGTGTATGCAAGAAAGGCCTCAGAAGGTGAGCCTTCCAAGAAACATAAGAAATCGGGCAGCATCACTGAGATGTCGATTATTCAAGAAGATCCACTCCATGAAGGAGAAGAAATGGAGACCGAGCAACCAAAATCTCCACCGATTGTCTCTACTACTATCACTCCTCCACCCACTTATCAAGCCATGGTGGCTACTTCCCCTCCTACGGTGGACATCTCATTTCACCTTGCCTCTACTTCACTAACTAGACCAGTCATGATGATTGACTCTTCCTCCGCTACCACCTCTCCACTTTCTTTGACCATGTCTCTTTCATTAGCAACAACAATAATACCCATGCCAACACTCTCACTTCCAGAGGAATTTTTGAAACATATATAGAATATCCCATCTGAGATCTCTGAGGTATTGATGAATCTAACCATGCAGGCTGCCTTAGCACAGGTTCTTCCTAGCGTTCCTTTCTCAAAGCCTCCAACTGAACTGCTAGAAATGAAAGCCAAAATGAAAATATCTAAGGAGTTGGAAAGGCAAGAAAAGGAATCCACAAATGCATTGGAGGAGGAAGTGGATGAGTACCACGAACATCGAGAGCACCAACAACTACAAATTGATAAGGTAGTCTATGAGGGAGAGGAAACAAAATCCTCTAAGAGTGACAGAGAAGAAGATGTTGGTAATAAATATATTATAGAAACCTTCGATGCCGATCTTGAGGAAGATTTTGCCTGACAACTAAAGGATGTTGGAGAAGAAATGGAGAAACCACCTCTCGAAGGAGGGAAGAAAGATGATAAAATGGAAGAAAGCACTGAACTTCCAATAGGTGAACAAGAAGAAATCCCTAGGCATGGTGAAGAGGTACCCCTCTCAAAAGGGCAGAAAGAATAAGAAAAGGAGAAACATTAAGATGTTCCTCCTCCATGTGAGGAAGAAAAGGATAAAGAAGAAGAAAAGCTTGAAAAAGAGGCTAAAACCCATAATAGTCCAGAAGCTAAGCAGCTCGAAGAACATGGGCATGAAGAAGAAGAGAAGGATATTGAAGGGGAAGACAACCCTAAGGAATGCCTGCCCACCAAATCTCCCATCTAACACACGGTGTTCATCTGAGACTTTGATGAAGAAGAAGAATACATGAGGATGGAGAAAGAAGCTCCGAAGGATAAGGAGATTGAAATTACAAGGGATGAAGATGAGGGTAACCAGGAAGCACCCAAGGAGAAGTCCCAAATGCCTGAGTGGATAGAAAATCAACTAGAGAAGAAAAATCCTACTCCAAGGGATCCAAGAGCTAGGTTAGAGGCCATCTTGGCTTGATCCCAAATCAGCACTAAGAAGGAGAGGAAGCCTAAAGTTAGATCAAAGGTGATAGTGGATTCCTTTGGATCTAGAACTATGTAGGTAGCCACGCCAGTGGTGGGAAAAGAGGGGATAAGTTACAATGTCTCCACCATCAAATTGGGGATAGCCACCAGGGAGCAGAAAGTAGACCATCTTCAAGAGTCTATTGCTACCATGGTGCACTTGATACAACAAGATAAGATTTCCAAGGAAGAACTTAAGGTGCAGTTGGCTGATTTGAAAACTTATATTCAATATGGCCATCTACAAAAGAGATACCTACAACATCCTCAGCCCCACCGCAGCTGATGTCTAAGAAACAAGTAGATAAGCTCAAGAAAAGGAGAAACTTAGCTAAGACCATGGAGGGCTAGTTCCAACATGTTTTATATATTGGAAACATGGGCATTGGTCATGTTGTTAGGAAAAATAATACATTCTTGCAAGTACAAAAGTCTCTTGAGGGCACAAGGAAGTTCTGCACTAACTTCCTAAGAATGTACGGGTCTACTTATCCCAAAAAAATTGTCATCCTCAAACTACCATAGAAAAATTTGGAAAAGGAGCTTTCATTAAAGGAGGAGGATCATTGGCTGGTGGATATGTGGAAGCTAGACTTCGAGCACTGAAAGGAAAGATTGTAGTAGGTACTTTATAAGGTGGATCCAAATATTGATTGGGCCAAGGATGTTAGGGAAGATTGCATTTAGTATTTGAAACTAATGACAGAATATGATATGCATGTTTTCCAAATTGATCCAAAAAATATAAAGCCTTATTTCCATAAGAGGATGGAGGATGGAATGTTTGGTGAAATCACCAAAGATTTCATGAGTTTTTCTGCTTGATCCTTCACCCAATCTGAGAAATTCAGAGACCACACTACCAAGTACAATGAAGACTGGGACAATCTCACCAACTGGTCCAAGCAATGGAGTTACCAAGTGCTACAATCCAAATTTATGGAAGTTGATAAGCTCCAACCACTGATCCTGAAGTTTATGGAGTATGTTGCTTTAAAGAAGCAAGAAGGGAACCCTTTTATTGATGATGAAGTCCTTATAGAATAGTTGTAGCAAAGGCAATTAGAAAAAAGAAAAAATGCTACAATGTTGCCACTAGAAGAAAAAATAGGGAAGGGACAAAGATGTATTTTAAATTGTAATATATTTGGGGGTAGGTGAAACCCTAGTTTGTAGTGAATCTTGGCCACACAATGAAAATCAATCTTGTCCAATCATTCTACTTTTTGGACACTATAAATAGGGGGTCTCCTCTCATTTTCAAGAGAGAGTTGAGTTGTTGTAATGACATGCTGCAGAAATTTTAATAGAAATACATTGACTTTGGTGGATTTCTGAGTTTCTTTACATGTTTCATGATTCATCTCCCATAGTTAGCTGATTTAGTTAGATTTATTTTGTTGTTCTTCATGGTTTTAGATTGTTTTGATAGATATAGTAATGTTTCTCAATGGTTGTGTAGATTTCTATTGTGTTGATGCCTTTCTTGTCCATACTTTTTGCTATTTACTATTGGTAGATAGTTGTGCAAAGTTAGTCTGGACTCAAATTAAAAGCTGCTTCAAACTTTTATCTTTTGTTCATGCATATTTATGGTGAATGAATGGTAGAAAATTTGTAGTCCTTAGAAGCTAGCACAAGTTTCATGATACTGTGAGTCTTTTGGTTAAGTGATTTTTTTTTTTAAGGAATCTATCCATAGTAGAAACCTCCATGACCACTGTTCAAAGTTAGTTTCAAATCTAGGAGCCTCTTCTCTTCCCTTCCTTTTTCCTTTTTATTTAAGAAGTGACCTATGCTAAGGTTCATTGTACATTGTAAAGCCAAATCTAATCATAAAATGGAGTCCAATATTTTTGTTTGAACCTACAACAATTACACTCTAACTTCCCATCTTAGGAACTGCATTTCATGATTTATCTTGCATCTAGCTACGTAAGTCCACCATGTGATTACCAACAAAATCACATCAAACATCAAATGAGAGATTCCATGTACGTCATGACCTAACACCTGAGAGACCTTGGGGTGGTGATTGGAAACTTGCTTGCAAATGTATACCTTTCAAGAGAGGTGGTGCACCTATGCACTGCCTGTGTTGAGAAAGTGCTAAAACACCCATCAACAGAACTAGTGCTAGAAGGAGGGATAAGTTAAGCTGAATTGAATTGGATCATTCTCCCTTGAAAGATTTCAAAGAGTTTTAAGATCAATGCCACAAAAAGGGGAATTTCAAGAGTTACAGCTCCCCACAAGGGCTAAGCGAACTAAGGGAGGAGACATAGCCTCTTCCTCATCTTCCATCCCTTCCACTTCCCTTTCGCCTTCACCTTCCTCCACCTTTTAGCCATCCTCTGCTTAGCCACTCCAAATTTCCTTCGGGACTCATCCTTCCCACAACTGGGGAGTAACTTGTTGGTTGTTTTTACAACTAACCAATCAGGTCTCAGTAGGTACCTATGAGCTTTCCAGGCCCAATTTTCAAATATCTGCTTGACAAGTGGCCAACTGATGAGATATGGAATCAATTACTTTATCTCCTAAACTTTAAGTTCTATAGAACCTGGGAGGGTAATCCCACAATGTATATTATACTATTATTTTGAGACAATTCATGTGTACATTGTATACTTAAGCAAACATATTCTCAATCATAGCTAATAAGCTGAAATTCATCAAGAATTTGGCAATTCCTTGAACAAACTATGCACCTTAAGCCAAGAATACCAAGACAACACAAACACCATAAATTCAAGATATATCGATGATTATTTTAAAATATTGTTCTTAGGTTGGATAAATGGGATCATGAAGATATTGAAATGATTTATGATCGGTGCCATTATCTATTGGCTAGGAGTATAAGCAAATTGAAATATAAGGAACATTTAATTCTGGACATTCAAGATCTATGCAATATCACTTAACAATTCATAGATTAGTAACCAAATTCTAAAAACTATTTATCATATCTCTAGATTCTACCTAAGAATTCATGATTTGATTCAAGCGATTTAGCTTCAATGAACAAGAGCTAAAATAAAAACACATATCAAAGTATGAAATGATGACAATTAATGAAATGATCTTTGATCAATATTTTCATTAATAATTCATATACACAATCAAAATGGAGAGAATATAGACTTGGAAAGTCTCCATTATCATTCTGATATGTCTAGAAACTATACATTTGACAAAATATGCTACCTAGACTCAAAACATTTGATAAAGACTAAACATGTTATCTCTGTGTTCTTAATTCTCACAATATAGCTCCAATATTCAACAAAAGACCCATACAAATGACTTTGAATTCCCTTTTATGGAATAAGGGATCAAAACAAGCTTCAAGCCAAGTGTACACATGTCACAATAGAATTGGACTACAAGAAGACAGATTCCCCAATTCATTTAAATTTACATTTATCAAAGTGGAGGTAAATCATACAAGACAAAGTTCATTTACATTTTTATAAGGATTAGCTTTGTCCTTCAAAAGCACATGTCAAAAAGAATAAACACCTTCATAGTATCACCTTTATTTCATAAAAAAAAATGATAAACTGATGTGGATTAACAAGTGAGTCAACATTTTAGTCTGCATTCCACATCACCAACAATTTAATATCTTTCTATGAAACATATGTTTTATGCACTTGTAACTTCTATGGCCTGACCTATACAATACTTCACCAAGTATATGATTCACATTTCAATTCACAAGGAAAATTTTCCAACAACACCCTCCTCTATTCTTCATATTCTTCCTTAGATGGCCAATTAAACTCCATAATTTCATGCATGGCTTTTCTATAAGGGCATATTTAGTTACCATTGCTTTGGATTCTCTATCAAAATCCTCCATAAAATTGATAAGTTATGTCAACCTCTCCAAGGTGGCATTAAAGAGATTACTATTAACCTCCTTGCATATTTCATTTACCTGGGAATGAATAACCTCATCCAATTCCTTTTTCCATTCATGTAATGGATTTAATTCATAATTATTGACATCACAATCTATTAATGGTGATAGATCATTATGGTTGTATTGAGATAACAATTCTATTATCCTTTGCTCAAGTGGGGCTGAATACCCTTGAAACTTTTCCTCACTCAATCTACATACAAAATCATAAATTGGTTGCACCAATGGGTACTTATCTTCATGCTAACCAGCTCCCACTAATATTAATGTCAATCTCTCAGATCTTACAACCCACTTATTTAAGGTTGGTATAGCCAACAACTTATCCTTTTTAGATAATCTCATTACACATAGCATCAGAGCATAGTTGCAATAGACACCATTGAGTCTAGCTCGAATCTTCTCATTTAGATGCTTTAATATAGTGTAGAAAACTTTTAATATATTCTTATACATTGCATCTTGGGCCTTTTCCAACAACTTCTTGTATGTTTCAATTTGCAAAAGCAATTTCTCTCCATCAAATGAGCTAAAACATTATACACTTGGCTCTTCCACTCTAACTGATTGTTGTTCCTGACTATACAGTACTATCGCTAAGGCCTGGATATGAAATGAATGCTACACAAATGTCATTAGAGAAGCTGAAGGTGGGTGGCTTGAGCTAGGATGACCTTTCTCTCTTTGTACCTCCTCTCTTTGTTTATATAAATCCAACTCAGTTTCTAATGTGGCTACTTTCTGTTGGCTTTTATAATAATCGCCCAAGAGTTCTCTATATTTAGTCCTGATGTTATCTCTTTCTAGGGTGAGACCTTCAATAGTTGATCGAGTAAACTTGGTCACATTCACAACCATATCTACAACTTCCAAAGCTGGAGTATCAACAACTCTTTTTACAAGAAATTTTCCACTGAGATCTGATGTTTTTGCTAAAATTGGTTTCCTAGATCTTGAAGACAATGACCATATCACCAATGCATCCCAATCTTCACTGAAAGTTGAACCTCTAAGTTCCATTTCTAGTTCTTCATTCTGTACAAGAGGCCTTTCAGCCCTTCTCAAGGAATCTATCACAATAGCATCAGTAATATTCCATTCCGGTAATAGCAACACACCACTCTTCTTTACTAGTTCTCTACCCTCTTGGGCATTAATCCTTTTAAACTCATTTCTCTTAATGCTTCTTAAATTTTACTAGATAACATTCTCAGGAAATTCAGGTTGTAGGCTTCTTTCAACAGCAACCTTTTATGCATACTCTAAAGTCTTGGATTTCTAGCAGAAATCTTGAAATGTTGAAGTTTCAATGAGAAAATCATCTTCCATGAACTCTTTACTAGCCTCTACCCTCAAGTCATGTACATTATTCAATCCAAAAATGTCAAGCTTCCCTAGCCTTAGGATACTCTATGCCAAACTTGAAGTAGTTTCTCTTCTAGGAAGAGGCTTTCCTATTTGCATATTCTTAGGGGTGAAAAAAATATCATCCTCATTTGTGTCTGACTAATCAACCACTCCTTTTTCTCCTATACTTTTCTTCTTTTGAGGTTATTTCTAAGGAGGAGCATAACTCTCAGGAGGTGAATCAAGATCAATTATAGGAAAAGAGGCCTATGTAGGAGGAATTGGCACTATACTCTTAGGAGAGTCTACCTTTGGCCCTTCAGATGTGACAGGGGCTGCTGAGCTTTTTTCCTCGCTTGCTACTTTCTTCCTCTTAGAATAAATTCTCAACTATTTGGGTGCTTGATATAAGGGTCTTTCATCTAATTTATCTCAACACTTTCTTCAACCACCATTTCCTTTCGTTTATCTAGAACTTCACACCATTCCCTCAAGACACCAAAAACATCCTCAAAATTATACATAACATACATAACTTTATTGAAATCACCATGTATATTTGGTAGGGGATCATACTAGGGATCATTCTTCATCTTAGCTTCTACCATTTTTCTATAATCCAAGTATTTGGCTTTCCTTTCATCTTGTCCATAGTGTTAAAGACATTCCTAAGAACATCCTTAGGATAATCAAAAGCATGCATATAGGTACCCATTTTCTTATATGTTTTGAGCTTACTAATGAAGCCTTCAGGGTCATGAATCCTTGGGCTCATGGTCATCACTCTATAAGGAGCCAATAGATTACCTAATTTCTTCCATGTCCCTTTTTTCATAATATAATTTGCAAATATAGTCCATTCTAAGAAGAATGACCCCTTCCTTGCTGATTCAGGTAAATCTGCTTCTTGTGAGGTTCCTAATTGCCTCATAATCTCAAGAAATCCTATCCTCAAAGGAACATCTATAGGTAAGACATGTGGACCCAAACCACTACCATATACTCTAAAAATTGTCTTATCAGGATACATGATCATGTCTCCCCAATTATGATTGAAATTCAAGTCAGGCCTCATCATCTTAGGTCTCAAGAATTCATAGATTTCTTTGGGAATTCTAGGTGATTCATGTACTATAGCATTTCTGAACATCACAAAATTATACCTTTTATCATCTTTATCCAATATTCCAGTCCAACATTGGACAAGAAAATCAACTCCATCCCTCTTTCTTTCCAGGGCGATTTCCTCCTCAAAGGCTCATTGTCCCTTGTACTAGAACATATTCATTAACAATGAGTACCACCAAAATTTCACCCATTGTTTCCCCTCTTTCAATTCAACTAAGCCTTTATGAATATGTTCAACCAAATAGGTTCCATAATCATAAACAATACTATACAGTGGATGTTGCAATTTTGTGGCCATATAGCTATATTCCTTCTGTATTGTGTTAGGTGGATCAACACCAATAATCCGATATAGAGAGTACACAATCTTTTTGAAATAACTAGAAAAATAATTCACTGGGAAAGGTTCAAGCTCTCTACCATCTATTCTAACTTTTATCCTATGATTCCCTTCACCAGTTACTACAGTATGTGTAGGCAGCATCTTTGTTCTGATGAACACTTTAGTGTTGTTATACTATCATCTAAAAGTATACATGTTTAATGGAACCATATCTTCACTCCATGGATGCAATTCAAAGACTTATTCAATTTCTTTCCTGGTTATTTCTACCATAACAACCCCATCAAATGCTCTGACTGCCCTAGAAATTGGGTCATCTCTTAATGTGATATCTTTCAAGAGATCCACATCCATGTACACATTTTGAACAACTAGTTTTCCCATATCCAACCTCCATGGGTTACTGAAAGGAGACCCAAGGTTCCTATTCCCAAACCAATGTTGAAACATCTGCCATTATGGATTAGGTACTTTGGCATCCTTGATGAAGCAAGCCTTGTCTATCAACCCTTCCATCTAGTTTCTTATTTTTAGATTGGGGTAGCAGGTTGATAACATCATGAGATAGGGATCTAGGTTGGGCGGAAGAAGAAGAATCACCTTGTGTTTTGGGAGCCATGGGTGTGTGCACACAAAAATTCAAACAGAGGAATTTTAATGACTCAACCTCCTAATTGTAGTTTATAACTTGGGACAATCACTAATTCTAGAAAATTTACAAGGCTACGAATTTCAAAGACAAGGATTAACCCTAACTTAGAAAACTAAAAAAATGCATGGAATTACGTTTATGGTACTTACTGCTTTCAACTATGTCAAACCCTAATACCAACTAGTATAATCTCTGCAATATGCTTATCATCTTTTCATATTACCTAGGAAACATCTCTGAATCTCAAATAAGTAAGAACTGGCTACACACAAATTTTGATAGGGACTGAATAGGCCTAAGGGCCACTTCTACCATTAATGCTCACTCATGCAAAGCAAAAGGATTGCAACATGCGTACTTTTTATTTTTGAATATGATTCATTGATTTACAGCTGAGTTGGGCCTCTTGAATGACTCCAATTAAGTTGAGGTTATTTGAATTTTCCTCACCACTCCAACTCAGATGAATGGAAAATAGGAATTTTTTGACAAGACATTCCCCATGTACTTGTGGGATCCACTTGCCTACAACTATAGAGTGTATGTGGCAACTTCTCGCGGGTCTCATCATTCTTAAGGAACTTGCATCTTATTTCTATGAGCTGGTGGGGAACGATGGTGATCACTTTTCATTGCTTGATTGCCACCGTTGATCTTAAGGTTTTGGGAATTGAGATGGGACTTAGTAGGTGGGCCCACTCACACATGGCGACATTTCACTAGCTTCATAGTATTTAACTTTCATTCATTTCAAATGGATAGGCCAGTGAGGAATGGTCCAAATGAAACCGAACAATCTAGTAACTGCTTAACCTACACATGAATCAAAGTTATTCATAAAAAAGGGGCCTTGACTAGGCCAATGAGAAAACACCCCCATGAATAAATGACTTAGACTTAAGTCATTCATAAATCAAAAATTAAAAACTAATGTGAAGAAAAACTAAAATGACCAACAATATCAAGGCTTCGAGGCCAGTAATTGATGTATGTTGATGGCTTAAAAGACAATTAATAAGACCGACAACTAGGAAAACCAATCAACATAGAATTAGAATGTTCATGGATGAAACTCAAACCAATTGAAGGAAAGATTAACTAGATAGAACCCTTGAACCTTGTTGATGGGGACATTTGACATGTGAATAAGAAGCACAAAAGACTCAAAATGTCAAGCATTTTGAGTGATTTATCAGTGGCTCATGCTAAGGGATGCATACCCTAGTGGGTATGGTAAGAAATAGATCTCATGGTGGAGCAAACCAAACATAGAGGAACCCAAAAAGAATCTAAGAGCTTGCCTGGACAAGGCAAGCAGATGTAGCAAAAAATAAACACACCAAACCCTATATACAAAATTTACAGGACTATACAATGTACATGGATATAGCCTATTTCAAGAGTAATAGGGTTTCAAGAACTTTCCATGTACTGGCAGTTCCAGACATTCACCTAAAAGTGACTACAAGAAGTAAGAGTCCTCCCCATGAATATCTATAATTAAGTAAGGGCCCAACCACAAGGGATCAAACTTCGCATGTTTTCCTTTATCCTCTACTCTAGCATTCCACATTAATACCATACATCCTATTTGAAATTTCCTTAGCATAGCTTGCTTGTCATGTAAATATTTAACTTGAAGCTACATTTTCTCATTCTTCTTGTGTGATTCTCTTCTCATCTCATCAAGCTCAACCAATTCATTCATCCTGTTTTGCATCTCATCATAGATGTGAGTATCATATTCTTGTACAAACTTATACATTTTCATCAAATTATTATGAGGAATTCTATCCTCCACTCCATATGACAAGTTAAGAGGAGAGATACCAATAGCTTTCTTGACTATGATTCTATCTGCCTATAAAGCTAATTGCAACTTCAAGTCCCAGGATTTCTTATTCTTCTCAAGGACTCTTTTGATGATCTTCATAAATCTTTTTTTGATGGACTCAGCCTGTCTATTCCCCTAGGGATGGTATGGGGATGAATAAGATATATTTATGCCATGTTGATTACAAAAATCTATGAATTCCTTAGATCAAAAACATATGGAATTATCAGAGACAATCCTCTCAGGAAAACCGAACCTACTCATGATATTATTCATCAGGAAATCCATGAAAACCTTGCTAGTTGCTTTTTGGGTGGGAATAGCCTCAACCCACTTTGTAAAGTAATCAGTTACCACTAGAATCTAGGCATTTCCTCCACTAGACTTCACTGCCATCTCTCCTATAAAGTCAATCCCCCATTGCTAAAAAGGGGCTAGTGTTGAGAATGGTCTAAGTGGTAAGTTACCTAAAAACTTAAGTTTACCAGTAAACCTATGACAATCATCACATTTCTTGACATACTTATGTGCATCCTTGAAGACTGTGGGCCACCAAAAACTAGCCCTCAATATCTTGTTTGGTGTAGTCTTAGCCATATAATGGCCTCCACATGCTCCTTTGTGTAGCTCGATCAACAAGTCTTCCACTTGATCACCATCTACACATTTGAGGAGCACACCCTCTGGGCTGCTCCACCAGAGTTCACCATCAATAATAACATATCTGATTGCTTGTAGCTTTAGAGTTCTCCTCTTATTTTTTGGCATACCATCAGGACATTTCTTTTTTTGCAAATACTCAACAATCCTTTAGTATCAACCACATGTTTGCATATCACATATGGGAGCAATGTTCTCCTATTCAATCTCATTGATTTGGTTGGCCTCCAAATTAGTCTTAGCCATGAGCTTGGCTAGACCTTGACCCCTTACCAATTTGGTGATATAAATATCTATGTTAAATTCTTGGATTCTATTAATCCATCTACACCTCTGACCTATGGTTTCTTGATGTGTAAAGATGTCCTTGACTATTGTACTTGGGACATAAGCAAATATTGTAGAACTAGTGAGATAAGTTCTAAAATTCTTAACAACATTAACTAAAGTATAAGCTTTCTTTTTAGTAGTATCATACTTAAGCTCAGCTGACTGTAGGGATTTGCTAAAAAAGGAAATTGGCTATTCAAAGCCATCATCATTTTTTTGTAACAATACACCTACCACAATATGAAAGGAATCAAATGTGAACAATTGGAATGGTTTTGAATAGTTAGGGGTCTTCAATATAGGTGTAGCTTTGATAACATCTTTAATAGCTTGAAAAGCTTTAAGGGGCTCTTCTGACCATATTACTTTTTCTCCTTTCTTGAGCATTTATGAAATAGGTCTACTTATCTTTGCAAAGTTAGTCACAAATCTTATCAAAAAAATTATTTTATCAAAGAAATATTGAATCCCTTTGACATTTCTTGGTGGGGTAATTTTATCAATAGTTGTTATTCTTTCAGGATCAATTCTAATACCATCCTTAGATACAATATGTCCCAACAGTTTACCCTCTTTGACCCTGAAAGCACATTTCTTCGGGTTCAAGGAGATACCATATTCAAGAGCTCTAATGAAAATATTATCAATGTGGGAGCAATGATCTTCCTCTTTCTTGTTGTGGGCAGCCAAATCATCTTGATAAATAGAAAGGAATAAATCCAGAAAGTTAGCAAAAGCCACATCCATGGCCCTTTGAAAAGTGGCACCAACATTTATAAGGCCAAAAGGCATCCTGAAATAAACATAAGTTCCCCATGGTGTGGTAAACGTTGTCTTGTATTGTTCTAATTCCCTCACCATAACCTGGTTGTATCCCAAAACTCCATCCATCATGGACAACAACTCACAACATGTTACCTTTTGCAGCATTGCTTCCATGTTAGGTAAAGGATAATTGTCCTTTGATGATGCAGCATTTAAATTCCTAAAATCCACACATAACCTCAAATCTCCATTCTTCTTTTTGATAGGAACCAAGTTGGATACCCATGAGGAATTCCTTATAGGTTTAATGATCCTTGCATCACTTAGTTTTGCAAGCTCTTCTTGCATTTTGGGCCTTAAGGTAGGGTTGATGGGTCTTTTCTTTTTCCTATATAGTTTTGTGTTAGGATTTAAAGGGATTTCATGTTGAAACAAGTCTTCCCTATATTCTTTCAAATCATCATAAGACCAGGTGAACACATGTCTATATTTTTGCAATAAAGCAATCAACATAGTTCTCACATGTGGCTTCATTTTTTTACCAATGTAGACCTTTTTAGGGGCATTGTTAGTTCCCAAGTTTATCTCCTCAAGGTCTTCTTTATGTGTGGATTTTTATTTAGAAATTGACTTATTTGGGCCATCAAAACTCTTTCAAGGGAAACCAATCCCTTGCGGATTTTTTTTGTCTTCAACTAAATTACATCATTTCCAAACAACGTTTCCTTGCCATCAAATTCCACCACATATGAACTGAAGTCAATCTCTTGATGTTCATACTAGTCAACACAATGTAAGAACCTCAAGATGTCATTATCATCCTTGAATACTTTCTAATTGCAAATATTATCAGGAACAATAGGTCTTGTCTGTACCTCAATCCTTGATGTGCCATCAAAAGTCACATCATCTAGCTTAATTGTAATGTTAGCCAACAAATCTGCTCTAACATTTTGTCCTCTTTCTATCCATTCTATCCCAAAAGTATCAAATGCCTCGATAGTGTCCCAAACTTCATTTCTATATTGCCTCAATCTCTTATCTTTAGTGACAAACCTAGACCTGACTTGGGAGACTACCAATTTTGAATCCCCAAATACTTTTAACAATTTTATCCCATGTTTGGAAGCAAGTTTTAAACCAAGCAACAATGCTTCGTACTCAGCTACATTGTTGGTACATGTAAATTGTAGTAAAAAGTAATATTTGAATGTATTTCCTTGGGGAGATATGAGAATGACCCCAACACCTGAACCTTCTTTTGAGCAGGCCCCATCAAAATACATAGTCCATAGAGGATCTTCTGGTAATGTCAATTAAACCTCTTTAAAAATTGGTGTGGGCTTGACTTTTCCTTCTTCTTGCTCCATTTCTTCTACCTGAAAAGTATCCATACCAGTTTCTACAAACTTAATTATTGGGGGTTCTTCTGGCTCTGCAACATGCTTAATCATGTGTCTGAATCTTGATTCCCACGTAATTTTTACATCCTTTTGATCAATGGAGAATTTGAAAAAGGACATGTCACATTGCATACTCCCTCCCAAGGAAGCACACCACTGTCTTGAAAGTAGCATTCCATATGGGTGGAATATCCACCACTCTAACACTCATGAACAACTCCTTTTCTAGGAAAGCAACCAATATATATGTAACTTCATAGATTACACAAAGAATAGGGACCTCTCTAGAATCCATGGCATAACACTTTCCATATGTGCTATCGACCTTCAAGCCCATTTCCTCCATTATTTTTACAGGAATGACATTGTTTGAAACACCTAAATCTATCATACAATTCCTAAGCACTTTTCCATGAATGATTAGACTCAGAAAGAAAGGATTAACTAAATTTGGGTTTGTAGTGATGGTGGTTCCTAAGTAAATCTTAGGGTTCTCATTAACATTTTCCCCCACTTCAACATCTTTCGCCCAACTCTTGCTTGTTTCAGGTACATCAACTTCTACTTTATGTTGGTTACCCTTGGCAATACTATTAATAATATCCATTGTTTTGTGCTTTTAGTCATTGATCCTCATTACTTCAAGGAGTGGGACTGTGACCCGTATTTGAGATAGAACTTGAAACATATCAATGAGAGAGTAACTTGGTACTTGTGGAAGCATCATTTCCTGAGGAACCACTATATCAACTTTCTTTTCAACTTTCTACTCGGTAGGCTTCAGTTCTTTAGCTTTCAACTCTGGTTGTACAACCTCAGCAACAACCTTTTCCTTATTGCCTTTCTTAGTCCAAATTCTTATTTCTTTAGTTTCCTTGGGCTTGGTCTCTCCTTTCTTGTTATTTTTCTTAACAACCTTACTGACTGCATTATTCTCTTTAATGAATATGCCTCCTTGATGACCTAGGGTGACACTTACCACCCTATTCCTGAGATGGAGATCATTTCTTGCTTGAGCTCTAGTAGCCAATGCAATTGTGTATCTCTCTATTTCTTCATTTGAAGGTCTCCTTAAAGAAACATTACATGCCTCAATATTGTAAGTTGTGTACTTATCTTCTCCTTCTTCATCAGAAAACACTTGTTGATGGTGAAGGATTGATCCTTGTCTTTGCATATACACATCATTTGTGTCAACATCATCGCTAGAAGAATAGTCATTACACTCCATATCCAAGTTGATCATAAATACATTTGTAGTGTCATCAAGATCATGGGTAGAATCAGTCTCCTTCTGATCATTTTGAGCTTCTTCAATGAATCTGGCAACTGCGCATTGATGTGAGGAATGGTGCATTTCACAAACTTCACACCAAGGTATTTCTTCTACAATATTTGTAGTGTTTTTATGCAGTGGATCTAGTGTTTCTTGAAAATTCTTTCGATTATTCTAGACCGGTTTCCCATTATGCCAACTGGTGTGATATGGATAATCTTGTAATCTCGATGGCCTCTCGTTTCTCTACAATTGAGGCTTATCATTTTTGGCTTGCTTCTACAATAGATTTAAGACTTGGTCCAGTTTCTCTTCTAGGGCCTTAGCTTTAGAGACCTTCTTGTTCTGAGCCTTTGAATTCTTAGAAGACTTAGGGTCATCTCTTCAACCAACCTTGCTAGATGCCCTTATATTATTTTCAATGTTTACTGCCATCTTGTAAGCTTCTCTTAGAGATTGTGGATTTTTATCTCTGAGTAGGTAGCACATTTTAGAATCATAAGCATTACAATAAACAACCAGACATGCCCTTTCATTAGGCCTTAGAGACCTAGGGACCTTATGCATGGCCTTCTAAAATCTCACATTAAATTTTTTGTCCATCTCATTATGCCCCTTTGTAATGTTATTGACATCATTTAATTTGAATCATGTATCAGTCTGATCACCATACTACTCTCTAAAGGCTTAGAAGAATGAATCCTTGGAGTCAATGCTCACATCTGGTAGGATTCTATACCAGTCTCTTGCATCTTCTGTAAGGGAATGCATGAAATAATTCATAGCCACATCTTCATCCCATACTTCAAATTCTTCTATGAAACTTTGAAATGCCTTCAAATGATATTTTCCACTGATGGCATTGTTGCCAGTAAATTTGGGCACATTCTTTCTAGCATTGTCTGGCACTAGATTTGTATCTAGCAATATTTTTGAAACATAGTTGTCTATACCTATCGGTATGTAAAAATACCCTACCCATAGGGACTTCTTCCTCATTGTGGTTATCATTATCTCTTCTTCTTTCACCATCATGCCCATGTCTTCTAGATTGGGAATCATGTTGGTCACTAAAATGGATAGTTCTATCCTTACTTTCAGGTTGTGAAGAAGAGCTGGAGGGATTACCAGTGGGTGAACATTTGTCGCAGGTATGAGGGTTTGAGGAAGATGAGCGGCCTTGAGGGCTTTGGGTTTTAGGGATGAGATCTTTCAATGTAGATTCTAGGAAACTAAGCTGCTTCTTCATTTCCTTATTTACTGCCATAAGTTCCAATTCTTCATTCTCCTTCATTAATTTATCAAAGATTGAAATAGAATCATCTTGAGATGTGTTTTTCTTTGAATCCCCTCCCTCATTAATTTTTATCCCTTCATTAGATTTTCTTTCATTCATAGGACACTTCCCTTTATCAACATCCTGGGATTCTTTCTTGGTATTCTTGGGAGGAGGCAGTGGGAGGGTAATTTTTTTAGCACCCTTGGGTCATGGGCTTTCAATAGTCTTATCAGCTGAGGGAATTATAGGAATTCTTCCTACAATTTCTTGTACTACTAGGCCATCTTCCTAGTCATCTTGAGCCACCAATTTTTCCATTGCTTACATCTCCTTGACCTTCCTTCTTAATGCATCCCTATGCATCATAGCATCCATAATTCTCTTCTCATGAGAAACTTCCCTTTTCTTTCTATTTTCATTACATTTAGAAATCCTTTGATTAAGTAAATGCACATCATTCCATACTTCTTCATCTGGAAGAGTATATTCCCTATCAAATACTAGTACGTTTTTAGCTTGGAAAGGAAGTGGATCATGGGGGTAAACATCTCTAGTCAATAAGTCATCAGGGATAGGGGTGTATGGATGGGAATTTGGGGTAGTATATCCTTCAGCTTTGGCACACCTAGCACTAACATTATCTCTCTAGATTCTATCCCTTTCTATTTGCTTCATATCTTGCATACCAGGGTCTAAGGAATACTCATTTACAACATTCTTCATATAAACCCCCACTCTCATCAGAAGTATTATTAGTGAAGTCTACTAAATCCTTTTCAAATCTTGAGCAACAATTAGACCACATTTCATGTTTAGGGGTGGGATGAGTTGTAGACTTACCTTTTCCTGTGTCCTTTGCCTTTATCCATTTTCCTTTGTTCCTTGATAATTCACCTTCCAACTTCTGCTCTGGATTCTTCTTAAGGTAACCTCATGTTCCTTTCATTTAAGCTTGACCTCTTTTTTCCTTTGTCACCTTCCTTAATTTCTTCACACTTTTTCTCTTAACTTCTTGGATATCCTTGAACACCAGTTCACACTGGTGCAGAGACGTCAAAGTCACCACCCAAGGTTCTTGGGAAAGACTAGTAGCAATTTTGTTGTAACCTTTGCAAATATCGACAGATCTTTGGAAATGAACACAAGCTTTGACACCTACAACATATCTTTACATGAACTTTGAATGCATTCTTTTCAGAAAAATGGGCAGGAAATTTATAAGGAATTTAAACAACATATTGGCAAAGATTGGAGGAAAACTTGGAAAATGCTTTCAATTGACTAACTCTATGAGTAATTAGCACCATGTAACCTGGTGATCTGTGATAAGGTGTTCTAGAGAACTAGTAATTATAAGACTTACATCCCCAACAAAGTTGCCATTCCGTTGGTTATTTTTACAACTAACCAATTAGGTCTTAGCAGGTACCTATGAGCTTGCTAACCCCAATTTTCAAATATCTACTAGACAAGTGGCCAAATGACGAGATATGACATCAATTTCTTTATCTCATGCACTTTAGGCTCTACAAAAACCGAGAGGGTAATACCACAATGTATATTATACTATTATTTTGAGACAATTCATTTTTACATTATATACTTAAGCAGACGTATTCTCATCCATAGATAATAAGTTGAAATTCATCAAGAAGTTGGCAATTCCTTGAACAAACTACTCACCTTAAGCCAAGAATACCAAGACAACACAAACATCATAAATCAGAGATAGATCGATGATTATTTTAAAATATTGGTCTCAGGTTGGATAACTAGGATCATGAAGATATTGAAATGATTTATGATCAGTGCCATTATCTATGGGCTAGGAGTCTGAGCAAATTGAAATATAAGGAACATTTAATTTTGGGCATTCAAGATCTATACAATATTGCTTAGCAATTAATAGATCAGTAACCAAATTCTAAAGACTACTTGTCATATCCCTAGATCCTACATAAGAATTCATGATTTGATTCAAGTGATTTAACTTCTTCTATGAACAAGAGCTAAAATCAAAACACATATCAAAGTATGAAATAATGACAATTAATGAAATGATCTCTAATCAATATTTTCATTAATAATTCATATACACAATCAAAATGGATAGAATATAGACTTGGAAAGTCTCCATTATCATTCTAATATGTTTGAAAACCATACATTTGACAAAAAATAGTACCTAGACTCAAAAAAATTGATAAAGACTACATATTATCTTTTGTTCTTAATTCTCACAATATAGCTCCAGTATTCAACAAAAGACTCGTACAAATGGCCCTGAATTCCCTTTTATGGAATAAGGGAGCAAAAAAATCTTCAGGCCAAGTGTACACTTGTCACTATAGGATTGGACCACAAGAAGATAGATTCCCCAATTTAGTTATATTTACATTTATCAAAGTACAGGGAAATCATACAAGACAAAGTTCATTTACATTCGTTATGAGGATCAATTTTTTCCTTCAAAAGCACATGTCAAAAACAATAAACATCTTCATAGTAGCACCTTGATTTCATCGAACAGAATGAAAAACTGAAGTGGATTAACAAATAAGTCAGCATTCCACATCAGCAACAATTTAATATCTTTTTGTGAAACATATTGTATCTATGGAAATTTAGATGGGTTAGCTTATTAAATAATAAACATTAAAAATCCAAAGAAGCTATCAAGAACAATGGAAAATCACAACAAACAACGATTATACCTTCCTTTCCTTCCATGCTTCACCTTCATAGCACCTTCTAGTTTGCAGCAAGTCAATGAGGCCCTCGGATTTTGAATTGAGCAACCTATACTAATGCCAAAGCCCTATGCAAATGTTGAAGTATTTGATAAATGCCTATGTCTATGACAATATGATGATTGAAAATAATGACTATCAACACTAAAATGACTATAATGCCTATATTAAAAATGACTAGATCCCGAAATTATGAGCAAAATTATCTTTTATAGAAAACACAATTTTGAGTGGACGGATGAGATTAAATTCTAAGAAATACCTAGAATGAGAGGTCCATATTTTACTTGAGAATCCCTAATTAGGGTTAGGGAAAATTCATTAATCAAACGGTCAAGATAAAACCTTAGATAATCAGATCGACGGTGGAGAATAAATGAGACAAATTAATTAGAAAATAAATTTTTTCAAAAATCAGGAAGATAAAGATTGTCTGATTTGCAAAATTCAAAAAATCAAGAAGATAAGATTTGAATTGAAGATCAGATTTAGAAAATCAAGAATCTGCCCGATTACTTGATTTTTGGAAGATTAGATACTATTTTGAATTAAATTAATTCAAATTAATGGATTTTATGAGACAATAAATAATTTTTTTTAGATTATTTACCAAAATGGACTGACAGTTAAGATTGTGATGACATTTTAAATAATTAATTTTATTTAAAATGAGAGCAATATTAAATTGGCAATTAAATAATTAAATTTAATTATTTAATTTAGAAGATAAGATTAATTAATTAAATAAATTAATGAATTCATTTAATTAAGACAGTTAGTGACATATTAAGTAAATAAATAAAATTTATTTATTTAATAATCAGGAAGAAATATATGACACGGGTGAATTAAATAAATTAAGAAATTTATTTAATTAAGGGAGGACTTAGACAATTAATAACATATTTAATAAATAAATAAAATATATTTATCTAATAATCATGAAGAATACAAAGACATGAATTAATTAAATAATTATGAATTATTTAATCAATAGTCGAATGTGGACCAAGGACATAATTAAATGTCATAATTATGCTAGGACGAAAGTGGTAAAAATGAAGCTTGCTGGCCTAGGTCATTTTTAGGTGTCTACATTTTGCCCCTCTTTGTCATAATGTAGCATGTCGCATTGTGACAAAGAAAATAAGTTGCGAATATGCCCCAGTTAAGGTATGGAGTATGATTGCCCCCTCAGGAAATTTTTCAAATTTTGGGTCGGCGATAGAAAAATTTGTAAAAGGGCCCGATAAATCAATCTGATGACCAGAAAAACAATGGCGCAGTCAGTTTTGGAATAGGACATGTTTAAAACAGTCAATGGGGAAGTCAAAGTTGGTGAAATGAGCCTCCAGTAATGACCTTGTTTGAGAAATGTCATTTTGACTTTATAAATAGGTTGACAAAGGGGTAAAAGTCAATTCATTTCTACTATTTACCTTGCGAATTTGAGAGCTCAGAGTGAAAAAGCATAGTAGCAACGATGGTGATTCTAGTGACAAAGCACTGCAGGGAGATCGTCCGGACCTTCAGACGACCAGAGGGCTTGGAGCCAGCGGTACGTACCCTTGTCCCTCTTTGTAATTTTTTCGTTTTACATGTCAAATTTTAATTTCTAGGACCAACAACGTCTACGCCATGAAGCAACTGCATTTGCGTTCGACGTAGTCGCCTTCACGTTCGACACATTTGATGCGTCGCGATGCAAGTGCAATAGAAAAATAGAATAGACCAGTGGTTTGCGCCGCATTTGACATATAGTGCGACACATGTGACTTATCGAGTCACATTTGACTACTAGAATGCCACAATTGTGAAGTTGCAATGCATTCACTATTTTGACCGACACAATTGTTAAGGTGTGACGCATTCGCCTATATGCGACGCAAGTGATGAAATTCATGACACAAGTGCGAAAAAGAGACGCATTTTCCATACTGGACCGCATTTAACGCGCAGAACGACACAATTGACCGGTTGAGACACAATTGCTTTACTGCGACACATTTTCTTTTCACTTGTCTAGAGCTTGTTTTGATGTTTGCGTAACTTGAGATGCATTTTGATAATATCAATCATTTTGCTCAAAGTGTTCTGATGACTTGTTTGACTTTTTGCCGAGGCAGCTTGCCCCGATTTATACCTGTGAGAGCAGACTAATGACGTTTCGGTTTGCTAACGAGTTGAGCCCGTGAGAGTGGCGATGATTGATGTGATTAGGATTATTCTATGTTGCTTTCATGCCCGCCATTTGGGCGAACAAGGGACTACTGATAGCCCTATGCGAGCAATGGCATTCAAAGACTTGTTCGTTCTACCTATTGACAGGTGAGGCCATGATTACTTTGGAGGATGTCTACCAGATTCTTCGGGTGTCAATCTGAGGGGAGTGGATCATCTATGACCCTCGACATGGCGAGCAGACCTTCTGTGCCTACTATCGTGATCAGGGTGCTAGACTAGGCATCCAGGGTTATGAGATTAGGTGGGAGTTCCTGGCAGAGCATTATGGTTGCTTTGATGCATTCCTTGCGACTCTGATTGGGGGGATCCTGGTTCCTGACCGCCAGGGACATGGATTTCCTATTAGTTGGGGAGACGTCCTGGTTGGTATGAGGTGTGATAGGACAGTGTATGGCTAGGGTCCTTGCTTGCTGGGGACACTCTACCATTAGTTGCACGATGTTGCCTATAGGAGAGGAGAGAGCATCTCATGTGGGACCACACTGATGATGATATGGGCCTGGGAGTACATATCCATATTTCGTCCACTGATTGATAGACCATAGTTGGTCGATGGTATGCCTTACGCCTATTACTATGTCGGTGCCCTGCAGTAGACTCAGATGGGCAAGACAGGCTAGTGGCAACACAAGATTGACACCATGGTGACATTTATCTAGAGGCCAGATAGAGACTGTGATTCGTGGGACGATGAGGATGAGCACCTTAGTTTCTGCAGACAGTACATGTATCTGATTGGTAGGACAATGTAGACATTGCTAATCATCAAGATGTATTTACCGTAGTGTGTTCTTAGGCAGTTCAGAGAGCAGCAGGGTGTACCTGGGGGGATAGCTGAGTATGTCAGATCGTCTCGACAGTATGCATGGGGGCCATCCATCCCAGTGGCATTTGCAGAGCAACAGATTGATGGGCTAGTAGCCCAGGCCTAGGGTTGGAGGGGAGGAGCAGCCGATCCTAGGATGACACCAGATTATGATTTATGGTGGCAGGCACATAGACCAGTGTCGTTGACAGATCCTAACAGGCCAACACCTGTGGATAGGCGGTCAGTGATTCCTCGCATGCCATGAGCTAGGTGAGGTGGCAGGGGTAGAGATGGAGGCAGGGGGAGAGGCAGAGGTAGAGACGAAGGCAGGGGTGGAGACGGAGGTAGGGATAGAGGCAGGGGTGGAGACGAAGGCAGGGACGAAGGTAGGGGTGGAGATGGAGGCAGAGACAGAGGTAGGGGATGATGGTGGAGACTGTCAGAGGCAGAGGCGAGATAGTCAAAGGCAGGGCTGGAGGGTGCGAGAGTGTGAAACAAGGGTAGCATTAGATGCTATCCCCAAGGTTGGTGAGGAGGGGGAGAGAGATAGGAGGAGGAGATGCATGAGGAGGCAGAGGAGAGGCATGAGGGGGAGGTAGAGGTGGAGAGGCACGAGGAGGAGAGGCATGAGGAGGAGATGGAGGTGGGAGGACAGGAGGAGGAGGTGGAGGTGGGAGGGCAGGAGGAGGAGGTGGTAGAGGATGATGACGATGAGGATGGCACCATGGATGAGGCTAAGAGACTCCTTAGATGGCAGATGGTAGAGGGAGAGGAGGAGATACCCTCCAACTTAGGTTTATCCCAAGATGCCACAACAGATTAGAGAGTGGCCAATCTACAGCAGAGATTAGATGACAGCATGGCACAGGTTAGGTCATTGCAGTCAGTGCTTGAGGTAGCCCAGGTGGAGTGGGATAAGGTGGTGATCCACCAGCAGGATGCAACTCAGTGGTGCACAAATTTTGCAGCATTATGCACAAGGCCCATGGGAGACATGGCTCGTGAGATAGCTAGGGTGAGCACGAGATTGGGGCAGTACCAGACCTTGTATGAGTAGGCATCTCCACCGGAGCAATGGGATCCTACTTTGTCTTAGTCACAATCGAGGACAGGCAGTGGCCACAGATCAGGCAGTGCCAGTGGCAGTAGGAGTCATACTAGTGTCGGAGGGTCTACCTCGATAGGGCACACTTCAGGGCACAGGTTACATCATTCACGTAGGCACACACCAAGTCACCATTCAGGTCATAGTCATGGGTTGATTGGGTCAGTGCAGAGGTCAGTACAGGTACAGTCGCCAGTGGTTGATCCATTTTCATCTCAGATTCTGGCTGCAGTGACCTCACAGATTTTTGTTACTGTTGAGATGACACCGTCCTTCACAGTTCCAGTGGTAACATAGGCAGAGGTCACTATAGGTCCACCTATTGTTTCAGTGCCAGTGATAGAGCTTCAGCCACCACATTCTTTGCCATGAGGGGATAATGAGATTCAACCCTAGGGGAATTTTGTTATTATGACACACTATGTATAGATTATTGAGCCTGTGAGCTCCATTTTTGGGATATCCTATGACTTTATCATGTGACATTGTACCTTTTTGAGATGATACTATATGATGATACAGTTTTGGTGCAGCCTATATGTGTTATGTGATGTTCTTTGATTTAATGCATTATGATATATATGATGTATGATGTTGATTTATGATGCCATGTATGTCCTATGATACTTATTTGTGATGTTGATGCCATGATGATGTGATGCTTACTTATGTGAGATGATAATGATAATGATGTGCATAATGTACTTTAGTAAAAGATGCAATGTTGATGATTATTTTAATGCAATGTTTGTGATTATGTATATGTTTTCATGCTGTGGATGATATATGTATGGCCCTAATGCAATGTTTATATGATCATGTATGCACTTATGTTTTTGGATGTCATAGGATATCATCACGAGGTGGATGAGAGAAGATGATGAGACTGATGAGAGAAGATGACCAGACCGAAGAAGAGGAGATGACCAGACCAATGAAAATGCATGTTAATTCCTAGACCAAATCCTTCAAAGCTTTACAGTAGGAATTTAATATTTATTGCTCCTAATCATCATTGGGAAGACTATCGTAATGGCCAATAAACACCATTATATGACATAGATCAAGGTGTGCAAGGTCGTACCATTACGTAAGACAAGCAGTCACAAACAAGGACGATCATGACTCATACTAAGAGTGTGATTGCCCCAGTCTTTTTGTCACAATCAATCACAAATAGAGAAAGATAAGGACAAATCATGAAACGTCGTTGCTTCTCTAAATCCTGTTCCTAGGAAATCCTTGAGAAACTAGCAACATGATTGTCAAACTACAAAAATAGAGCCCTTACCATGATATGTCGTTGTTTTTCTAAATCCCAAAGTCTGAACCTCGCTGAGAAACTAGTAGTCATGTGTGTCAATCGTCATGATACGTTGTTGTTTCTCTAAATCCTGCTTAGTGGGATCTTGCTGAAAAACTAATATTATGATTAAAACTAAAAGACAATTGTCAAGTGTTTGCCAAGTGCATCTAGATATCTATTGTTCTGATGTCAAGATGTCAGGTTTAATGATGATGACATGTCCGAGTATTAAAGCTTTAATGCTGGTCAAACGAAAAATGTCCAAATTTTTTGAATTCAGAAAGGACACATCCTGAATAATATGAATGCCAAGAGAATTGATCTCTGAATGCCATGTGACGATGATGATGACGACGCCTAGGAAGGACACATCCTGAGGCATAGATGACATAGTTGGTTCTTCAGAAAGACATATCTAAAGAAAATTGACGATGCCTATGAAAGACACATCCTAAGGCATAGATGACAGAGGTTATCTTTCAGAAGGACACATCTGAAGATTAACCTAAAGTTGATAGTTTGACAGGTTATGATGATTTGACTTGCTTTGATTGATTTTGACTTGTGTTTGACTATATGCCAATTTTGTCATGATGATATGATTGACCTGCTGATGAGATTGTCATGCTAAAGAAATGATTGTTTTACTTTATTTTATGAGTTTTCCCATCTGGAAAATGATTTGCTTTGTTTTGAAGATATTCTGACATGTGTGCCAGTGTAGTGTCATGAACCCTAATGTACTGACCTAGTGTGGCCTCGGGGGCTCATCGATAGATGGCCTTGCCTATGTCATACACTCAAAGACCTCGTAGTTCGACATGACCAATGACTTTGTCCAAAGGACAGAAGTTTGAATCATGATTTTATTCTGACAAACCTAAATGAACTGACCTAATATCTCGGGGACTCAAATATGAGTCTTGCCTACATAGCAAATGCGTAGAGACAACGTAGTATGGACAATTGACAAAGACTGATTGATATGACTGACTATGACAAGAGATGACTATCTGTTGCTCTCTTCGAGCAGTCTAATGTTTTGTTTGTGGTTTTCTTCAGGACGTTTTATGATTTTTAGGTCTTTCTTCAGGACATTTTATGATGTTTTTGGTCTTTTTTCAAGACTTTTGCAATGTTTGTCTTTTTTCAGGACCTTTTGTGATGTTTTTATCTTTTTTTAGGAATTTTTGCCAATTTCCAAGATCATGTTCGACATCCACTACAATTTCATGATAAAAAATTTTCCCCCAGTCAGGTCCAAAACTTAGCCATTTTTAGGGAACATGGATAGGATGTTGCTGGTTTACTAGGACAGTCATCAGGACTTGATGTCAATCATTTATCCACTATGACAGGTAGGGTAGAATGTGGTGGCAATTTAAGTAAGAATGTCAATAATACCTTTCATCCTAAGCCAAAACAGACAAAGTGATAGTAGATGGCAGAGCAATGATTGGCTACACATAGCGCCTGTTTTCCAGGTTTTCACTATTGAACGAATCATTTTTCTCTTTACTATTTTCTTGACTTTTCTTATTTTTTTGGTGTCACCAAGATACCTGTTTGCTAGGTTTTCATCAAGGCAACAATTTTTTTGTCATTTTTCAATTTTTTTGTATTTTGCGATTTTCAACCAAATCCTTTGATGCTATGCGTAGAACCTTCAGAGATGTAAACTGTTAATGGACTTTTTCAGTTGTTCTCCATCTGGTGTGGCCAGCTAATAAGCTCCAGAACTAAAAGAAGATGTGATAATGTAGGGACCCAACCAGTTTGGTTCAAATTTTCTTGGATTTTCTCTGTCGGCTTGATTCTTGGGATTCTACATGAGAACTAGGTCACCAATGTCAAAATTTCTAACCATAACCTTCTTATTGTAGCTACGACAAAGACAGTTCTGATATGCTTGGAGATGGTTTAGTGAATTTTTTCTTTTTTCTTCTAGCATTTCTAGCTCGTGCAAGCGTGATTGTCGATACTCATCTTCATTAGTTAGACCTTTCAGGGAGACTCGTAATGAAGGAATTTCCACCTCAATGGGCAAGATGGCCTCAGCGCCAAAGACTAGGGTAAAAGGAGTGGCCCTTGTAGGTGTTGTAATCAATGGAAAATTAGATTTGTTAGATTGTTAGATCAAATCACACTAAAATCCATTGAAATAACGAAGTACAAAGGAAAAATGATGAAAACAAAAGGAATGATATTACCAAGAATCTCCATCTTCCATGCTTCACCTTCGTTACACCTCCTAGCTTGCAGTAAATAGAGATGCCCTCAGATTCGTGTATGAGCAACTATGACAAATGACAAGACTAAAGCAAGTTTTGAAGGATTTACTCAAAATCTAAATGCCTATGCCTATTGCCAATGTCTATGCCTAAAATAATGCCATGACTTAATTAAATGACTATAGTAATGAATTAAAACTGCTTATGAAGAACCAAGTGTGAAAGCAAATGCCTATAATAACTATGCAAAATGTCAGCATGTGCATGCCTTTTGAAAAATGAGAAGAAGATGGCATTTTCTAGAAAAGGCCATTTCGAATGGATAGACGAGATAAATTAATGAAATGAATGATCTAGATTACACCTAAGAATCCCTAATTAGGGTTAGGGTAAAATCCTTAATCGAACAGTCAAAATAAAAATGAATCGACGGTGGAGGATAAATGAGACAATTAATTAGAAAATAAAGATTTCTGAAAAATCAAGAAGATAAGATTGTCTGATTTGCAAGATTCGAAAAATTAAAGAGATAAGATGTGGATTGAAGATAAGATTTGGAAAATCAAGAATCTACCCGATTGCTTGATTTTTGGAAGATTAATTACTAATTTGAATTAAAATAATTCAAATTATGGATTTTGAGAGATAATAAATAATCTTTTTCATATTATTTATCCAAATCGACTGACAGTTAAGATTGACATGACATTTTAAATAATTTACTTTATTTAAAATGAGAAGAATATGAAATTGGCAATTAAATAATTAAATTTAATTAATTAATTTAGAAGATAAGATCAATTAATTAAATAAATTAATCAATTTATTTAATTAAGACAATCAATGACCTATTAAATAAATAAATGAAATTCATTTATTTAATAATCAAATAAGAATTAAATGTAAAAGGGGGAATTAAATAAATTAAGAAATTTATTTAATTAAAGAAAGACTTAGACAGTTAATGACGTATTTAATAAATAAATAAAATTTATTTATTTAATAATCATGAAGAATAAATGACATGAATTAATTAAATAATTATAAATTATTTAATCAATAGACGAATGTGGACCAAGGACATAATTAAATGCCATAATTATGCTAGGACGAAAGTGGTAAAAATGAAGCTTGCAGGCCTAGGTCATTTTTAGGTGTCTACATTTTTCCCCTCTTTGTCATAATGTCGCTTGTCGCGTTGTGACAAAGGAAAAAATAAGCCAAGAATAAATATGCCCCAGTGCAAAATAAGATGAAGAAGAATGATGAGGAGGGTTATGGTATGCCCCCTCGAGAGGACAGACGGGTTCCAAGAACATGGGTGTGCTCTCGAAATTGATGAGAAGACTTAGAATATGAAGAGACAAAGAAATGTTAGTGCAAAAGATATGAATTATGATATGGATGCAATGCCTATATGAGATGGGAGAGAGAAGATGACAAGACAAAAAGATATGCATGTTAGTTCCTAGACCAAATCCTTCAAAATATTGCCATAGGACTTTAATATTTATTGCTCTTAATCATCATTGGGCGGTAAAAATGACACAAATGGACAAAAAACACCATGATATGACGTAGACCAAGGTGTGTAAGGTCATCCACTTGAAAAACAGATAGTCATAGACAAGGAATGTCCTAACTCATACTAAGGGCGAAGTTGCCCCAGTATTTTTGTCAAGACAATCCACAGACAACAGTCAAAGAAAATAAAATAGGCTAGGAGACATCATCGCACCTCTAAATCCTTCATGGGACATCCTCAAGGTAGCTAGTAACATGACCAAAAAACAAGACAATATAAATATAAGACAAAATAGTCAAGATAGTCAAAAGATAAGACAAGATATACTAGAAAGATTAACAGCCATTTTATTTTGTTTGCCAATGTTTGTTTGCCAAAGATTGAATTCTTGTCGGTTTGACAGTTTTGACAATTTAAGAGCTTTGCCAATTTGATGGTGTTGACAGTTTGACAGGGCCTATTATCAGGAAGGACACATCCTGAAAAGGAAAAGGACATTTTGACAAGGTCTAACTCCAAGAAGGACACATCTTGAAGAGGACCAAAGAGTGACGAGACTGACATTGTTTTGAGTAATATGTTTTGGCAAGTTGACTGATGTTGACTATATGATTGATTGGACTGTGTTGTCTAATTTTGACCAATTTTGACATTGATGTTTCAAATGACTGTCTTGTGTCTGATTTTGACTATGTTTGACTTATTTGACCAATGTGACAATTGTGACAAATGCCATGATTTTATTTGGACCAACCTAAAAGGACTGACCTAATGTCTCGGGGACTCATCAACTGATGGCCTTGCCTACATAGCAAATACGCAGAGACAATGTAGTTCGACAATGACATGGATACGACATGACTGACTTTGACTCCATTTTTAGGATTTTGACATTGATTTGGATGTTTTTGTGTTTTTCCTTAGGATGTTTTATGATTTTTAGGTCTTTTTTTAGGACATTTTATGATGTTTTTTGGTCTTTATGTCATTTTATGATTTTTTGGTCTTTCTTCAGGACATTTTATGATGTTTTTGTCTTTTTTTCAAGACTTTTTGCCATGTTTTTAGGACTTCTTTCTTTTTTTTTCTTTTTTTTTAAATTTTAGGACATTTTATGATGTTTTTGGATTTTGACGTTTAAGAGGATCGTGACAAATGCATATGACTGATGCCTACAAATGAGAATCCAAGGAAAAACATGATTGTTCCCCTAGTCAAGCTGAATACCAATTGATAGGTGATGACAATGTTGTTTGACATGGGAAGGACGCATCCCAAAACAACGTGAGGATGATGACGATAATGTGACGAAAGTATGGAGGTCTACAGCCGGGCTAGGAATGCAGTCAAGTAATGTTTTGGATAATGTGCTTGTATGGATTAGACTCGTTGCATTTGAAATGACTTGGTTAGGACTAGATGGGATGATGATTATCCTTAGACTGTTTGACAAGGGAAAGCCAAGATAGGTGACAGGCATGAAAGGATAGGGGGTGGCCTTGGTAAAAGATGGGAGACATGAGACTAAGGGAATTGTCATATGATTTTCAAGGACTATGTTGTATAAGGGCAATAAGACTATGACGGTCAATGACATGATGTTTTGTGAATCATGTATGACCGAAGGATAGACATGTCAAGAGTTTTCCCAAAGCATGATTTATGTATGCCAGTTTTATGTCAAGACCAAGGTAGGTGGGAAAAATGAATGGAAATGATAGGGCTTAGATGGACGTCAATGTCATGAGGAAGGCATGGGAAATGAAATGACTTGCCCCCAAGTGTAAGAGTCCACATAGATGATTTATTTTACACATGATGGCTGTTTGCCAGGTTTTCATCATGGTACTTATCCATGGCGCCTGTTTTCCAGGTTTTCACCATTAGATGAAATTTTTCTCTTTACTATTTTCTTGAATTTTTGATTTTTTGGTGTCACCAAGACGCCTGTTTGCCAGGTTTTCATTAGGGTGACAATTTTTTAATTTTTAATTTTTTTTTGTATTTTTGATTTTACAGATAGCCTGGATGCTTTAGATGACCACTGACTGTTCTGAATCCATTGACGGTGCCGATGTAGAGACTGGTGCCATGATATGCCAATAATGACCTTGCTGAAGGAGTTGTCTTGTCAGGATCGTAGCACTTGTATACAACTGATCGATGTCATTGTGATCCTTTCTGATACTAGATTTGGTCTTATCAGAATATGCACATCGTGATAGAGTGCCATGAGAGTCCTTGTGGTAAAGAGTTTCTGCCATGATGTGATGGATTTGTGACGTAGGATTTTTAGACTTTAGGCGAGATGTAGGATTATGACGAATGATGGTGGATGTGGAAAGGTTGTTTGGACATTTGGACAAATCACTTTTCATTCTCCAAACTTGGTATGGTCGATGACGGATTTTGGAGGGATGGTGTTTGAAACCAACACTTTTAAATGACTTGTTTGATGACCATTTTGAAGGAGGTCGACATTTGTTGTATGTGGGAGTCCTCTTGTCTTGTGGCTCCACATTGTGATTGACTTTTGTATTTGACTTGATGTCTTTATTTGATCCATCTTTCTTTGGGATCCATTTTAATTTCATTTGTCCACTTGTCCTTTTGTTTGATTCAATGGCCTTTGACATTTGATTTTTATCTTTTGACTTGTAAGACTTTTGTTTTTGTTGGTCCCCAAGGGGAGGTTGATTCATAATAGAATGATGGTTTATGGTGTGGGTGGAGGGGGTGTTGGCAGCAATCTTATGACAAGGATTTCTCATGGACTCCATTTTGATGTTTGTATCTGACAAGGTTGCCCCCAGCATCGAGGAGGTACCACTGACATCGTTTGATTTGTTGTCTAAGGAATAACCAAGACCTTGATATCTGTAATTTTTCTGAAGCTATATTGGTTCTAGAATTCCTTGCTCATGTATGCCTAGTCCTTTGCCTTGATATTGCATTCTTTGACAGATTCTATTTGCGATGGGGTATTTGTTTTTTTGAAAGCAAGATGCTAACCCATCATGATGTCTATGGACACTGTCACTTGTAATATTTTCATCCGCAAGAAAGCCTGCTCTGACAAAGATAGATGACCCTAGTTGACAAAGTGTCTTAGCTTCATTGTCATGTTGGACATATTCCTGACTGATATCTGTGGTTTGATCTTATGACATGTCGGGTTTAGATGATTCTGTTGGTGCTTCCAAAGAAATGTTAAAGCCATCATTATGGTCAGTGTCGTAGAGTCCAGTAATTTTTTCTATAACTTGATCATATGCAAGCATGTCCCTAGTGGAAGATTCTTGTTTTGGAGGAATATCGTCTATGTGTCCCATGGAGGCAAGTGTCTTAGTTTGAAAAGGGTCAATAGTCAAGGCCTGTATAGGGCCAGAAAGTGTTTGATCATGAATGGCATAAAGGTCAAGGAGTGGATCGTTTTGGACTTCTTGGTCAATGGTAGGGTCTTGGTCAAAGATGGGGTTGTCATGGATTTGGACTTCTTGGTTAATGGTAGATGTACTTTGGATGTCATGATTGTCTTGAATGACTCCTTGAATGGAGTTTAAGATAGGATCATGGGATGGACTATCTTGTTCTTGACATGAGGGTGACACTATAAGGTCCTGCTTTGGGCTTTCGTTTTGACATGTATTCTCAGGTTTACACAATAGGATTTGACTTTGAGTAATGATAGAACTTTCATGACTAGATGTGGCTTGTGAGGGGGTGATTTGAAAAGGATTAATGAATGATGGACTAGGATAGGACGTGGGAACTTGGACTAGACTAGCATATGAAGGACTAGGATATGACATGGGTACTTGCATTGGACTAGTATGTGAAGGACTAGGGTATGACGTGGAGACTTGGACCAGATATGACATGGAGTCTTGGACTAGATTAGGATGTGACCGCATAGGATGTGACATGGGGACTTCGACCGAATATGCCATGGAGTCTTGGGCTAGATTAGTGTAAGGTTGACTAAAATGGGACGTGGAGACTTGGACAGGATCGATATGGTATGATGTGAGGACTTGACATGCATTCATAGATGGTTGATAGGGCATGTAGACATTGACAGGATTGATAGGTGAAGGGTCAGAATATGACATGGAGGTTTGGAATGGACTAGCGGATAATTGACTTCCCTTGTCAAGGTTAGGATAGGGGTGATAAGTGGACGTTTGTTGCAAATTACTGGTAGGATTTATGTCAAGCAACTGTTGATGGTGAGGGTAGACGGATGGAGGTGGCAAAGTATTTATGTCAAAGCCTTGTGGTAACTTAGCCCCTTCATCCAAAAGCATGGCTAGATACCTTTGAGGGTCACGTAAGACTATTTTTTTTACAAAGGAGAATATATCAGGATTTTGTGTTGTAGCTTCTATGTCTTTCCAATATACTCATCCATTTTGGTCTCTTTGTATGAATGGTTCATAAATCTTTTGTGATGAAGATGGCATGTTCATGGAAGATTGCATGTTCATGTTGTGAAATGGGTCGGAAAAAGTCCAATGTTAGTTTGTGTCATAAGTGTTATTGTCGATGTTGGGATTGGAATCTTGTCCAAAGTTTTTCATTTGTCGTTGTTGTCTTTGAAGTCTAGTTTCAACCATGAAATGAGATTGCTCAAATGGGAATGACAACTAAATGCAAGTATGGCACTACGTGAAGTCTAAGTTCAAAACAACCACTAGAATGACTAATTTTTTTTGGATTTTCGTGAATAAGGTATGCAATGTGTATGTAATGTAAGACAAGGTTATCTAAGCACTTCTAAGCTCGCACTTTGTTTTTTATTTTGACTGCTAAAGGACTTTGTTGGAAATGACAAGTTGACAAGGTCTAAATGACTAGTGAGTCTTCCTAACTAGACTTTTGAGTTGGAAGAAATCTCACAAAAGAGGACAATGACTAAAAAGGAGGTTTGATAACTTGGTCCAAGAGGGTCTAATTTTGAAAACAATGACTTTGCAAAGTGTGCTTAAGATTTTCCTAATCCTAAGTATGCAAAATATGAACCTAGGGATGGTCTAATGCCAAGTGTATGCAACGAAAAGGAATGATGTATGAAACCTATGGTGACTAATGCAAACTAATGGTCAAGACTTTGAGCAATTTCAAGTTTTGGTTTCTGACAGAGTCTTCTTAGTGACAATGTTTGACAAATGGTTGACAATTTGAAGACCTCAAGTTTCAACTGTGAAGTTTAAAATTTTGACAGGCAAATGTGTCATAGATTTGCAAATGTGTCACAGTTTAGCAAATGCGGTTCGGTTTTGCAATTGTGGCTTTTAAGTTGACAAATGTGTTGTGACACCTACAGATGCATCGTTATAGGTCTCAAATGCGGCGCGATAGAGCAGTTGCATTGCAAAAAATCAGTTGTGGTTTGACAGATGCGACTCGGTTTAATTTCAAAGTGATTTTCTTGTCGTTTTTGATAGAAATTTTGATCTGTTTGATGAGTGTTTTATTTTGAACTGTGATAGAACCAGAAAACACTTGACAAACACATCATTTTAAATGTAACCAATCACACATCAGATAAGCACAATCCTAAAAAGGCCAATAGGCCAAGGGTTTGTATACTTGGTATAGCCCACCGATATACCCCGGATTGGTGATAAACACCTTTCCTTCTCGAGAGCGGATAGCTTAGAATTTTGGTGGCATTGGCTCCCCTCCACGGCTCATTAACGTCATTCAATCACACCAAATTTGAATTCTTGGGTAGTGACTTCCCAAAAATTGCTATCTCTACTGAAGGGGATCATTAGTGGCTTGTCTTCGGGCATGATATTGCCACGCACTATATGGCAATGGCAAAGAATGGTTACTAAAACAAAGGAGTATTTAATTCGATTCATTCATGGGGCATGATCCATCGCGTAGAGTCCCCTTTGGATCCATCAAGTCGAGAACCACTCATGATTCTTGGGCTTTCCCCAAGAACCCACTTTTATATACCGGCTGGAAGTCCCTCGGTGTCAGGGTGCTACTGGTCTGAGTCATCCTAGGGTGAGTACTTTTTCCCACAAGAACAAGCCCAAGTTCTAGAGTCAGTAACTGTTTCTCTTACACCTAGGATCGCTCGAAAGCGCAAGGGGAGAGGATACTTCGATTACTAAATCGTAAGGGTGACACAACATAAGATGGGTCTGATTTTCTGATCACCTAGTTTTCACAAGGTGAGAGCATAATCACCTACCACCTTCAAGCACAATCAAACATAAACAAATACGCATTCATTTTAAAAGCACCAAAATGAAGTGTTTTCTACGCTAGAAATCACAAACACGTTGTTTGATAAATGAGTCTTTGACAAGCATAGCTACAAAGCCACATGTCAGTAGTTTGAATATATGTCTTTGACCCATGAAAAACTCCAACCCCACATACTACCAACAAAGATTAGTAACAAAAATAAAAATAAAAAACTTAAATGAAAACAGCAAACTTAAAATAGTGATAACTTCCTCCAAAATTAACAAAATTTCAAGTGGTAGATATCTTCAAAACCCAGAAAAATTTTTCCACGATTCTACACAAAAAGAATGTTATAGACAAAAGAAAAACGCAGGTTTAAAAATTAAATTGAAAAAAACTATGATCACTAAAATACTTATAACTTTCTCATATCTCAATAAAATTTAAAACCGTTTAATGTTCTAGAAAGCTGAGAGTGCAATCTGCAAAACCCAGAAACTGTTTGAAAATATTTTATTCGCCCATTTTTCTGTGCTCAAATGAAGGTGACGGGATTTCGTATGACGTCTTGGCTGTAACCTGCAAAACAGTGAAAACAAACAAGAACACACACAAATTTCTCTACAAAATGTCGGATTCACCAATGTAATCAATGGAAAATTAGATTTGTTAGATTGTTAGATCAAATTACACTAAAATCTATTGAAATAACGAAGTACAAAGGAAAAATGATGAAAACAAAAGGAATGATATTACCAAGAATCTCCATCTTCCATGCTTCACCTTCGTTACACCTCCTAGCTTGCAGTAAATAGAGATGCCCTCAGATTCGTGTATGAGCAACTATGACAAATGACAAGACTAAAGCAAGTTTTGAAGGATTTACTCAAAATCTAAATGCCTATGCCTATTGCCAATGTTTATGCCTAAAATAATGTCATGACTTAATTAAATGACTATAGTAATGAATTAAAACTGCTTATGAAGAACTAAGTGTGAAAGAAAATGCCTATAATAACTATGCAAAATGTCAGCATGTGCGTGCCTTTTGAAAAATGAGAAGAATATGACATTTTATAGAAAAGACCATTTTGAATGGACGGACGAGATAAATTAATGAAATGAACGATCCAGATTACACCTAAGAATCCCTAATTAGGGTTAGGGTAAAATCTTTAATCGAACGGTCAAAATAAAAATGAATCGACGGTGGAGGATAAATGAGAATTAATTAGAAAGTAAAGATTTTTGAAAAATCAAGAAGATAAGATTGCCTGATTTGCAAGATTCAAAAAATCAAAGAGATAAGATGTGGACTGGGGATAAGATTTGGAAAATCAAGAATCTGCTCGATTGCTTGATTTTTGGAAGATTAATTACTAATTTGAATTAAAATAATTCAAATTATGGATTTTGAGAGATAATAAATAATCTTTTTCATATTATTTATCCAAATCGACTGACAGTTAAGATTGACATGACATTTTAAATAATTTACTTTATTTAAAATGAGAAGAATATGAAATTGGCAATTAAATAATTAAATTTAATTATTTTTATTTAGAAGATAAGATCAATTAATTAAATAAATTAATCAATTTATTTAATTAAGACAATCAGTGACCTATTAAATAAATAAATGAAATTCATTTATTTAATAATCAAATAAGAATTAAATGCAGAAGGGGGAATTAAATAAATTAAGAAATTTATTTAATTAAAGAAAGACTTAGACAGTTAATGACGTATTTAATAAATAAATAAAATTTATTTATTTAATAATCATGAAGAATAAATGACATGAATTAATTAAATAATTATAAATTATTTAATCAATAGATGAATGTGGACCAAGGACATAATTAAATGCCATAATTATGCTAGGACGAAAGTGGTAAAAATGAAGCTTGCAGGCCTAGGTCATTTTTAGGTGTCTACAGGTGTACGAATGCTAGTTCAGTAAGCCCACAGAGCAGGGTTGAGTTGTATGTACCAGTCACAACTAGCATCATTGACAGTCTTTTTGAGGATTTTGACAATGATTTTATTGGATGCCTCAGCTTGACCGTTTCCTTGTGGGTAGTAGGGAGATAAAAAGTGGTGTTGGATATGGAATCACTCACATAACTCCTGAACATCTTAGTTTTTAAACAGACGTCTATTGTCAGTGATGATGGATTGTGAAAGGCCATACCGGCAAATGATGTAGTTAAGGATGAACTTCGATATTTGTTTGCCAGTAATATATGTCAATGGGATGGCTTCAATCCACTTCATGAAATACTCAGTGGTAGTGATGATGAATTTATGGCCATTGGAGAAGGTTGGATGGATCTTACCCATGAGGTCAAGTCCCCATTGAGCGAAGGGCTAAGGAGAAGTGATTGGTCGAAGTTCCTGTGCTGGAGCATGGATCAGATTGTTGTGAATCTGATATTTGCGACAAGTCCTCACATATTCAATTACATCATTTTCAATTGTTGGCCAATAATACCCAAGTCTCATTATTTTCTTAGCTAGAGTAGGACCACTCGAATGAGATCCGCATATACCATCGTACACTTCGCATAAGGTCATACGCACTTCGTCGGTGTCGAGACATCTAAGGAGGGTATCGTCAAAATTACGGCAGTACAGGGTGTCACTAATGATGGCATACTTTGTAGATTTTCGGATGAAGGACTTCCTTTGGTTATTGGACAAGTTCAGTGGAAGGGTTTGGGATTTTAGGTAGTCGTAAGTGTCCAGATACCAGGGAGAGTTGGGACCAACAAGTTCGCAAACTATTTTTTATTCTAGGATATCATATGCCGATATTAAAAGTTGTTCTACTAAGAACTCAAATTGTGACACATTTTGAGGGATGTCCAAGAGAGAACCAATAGTAGCCATTGCATCAACTTCCTTATTCTGTGTCCTGGGGATTTGTTCAAAACAATCATTTTGAAGTATGTCAGGAAACTATCCACCATCCTTTTGTAGGGAAGCAACTTCTCATCCTTTGTTTCATAGTCATCATTCACTTGGTCGATAACAAGCTGGGAATCCCCGAATACATGCAACATTTGAATTTTCCATTTAATTGCCATTTTGAGACCTATGACTAGTGCTTCATATTCAACAATGTTATTTGTACAATGGAAAGTGATCCAAAATGCCTTAGGAATTGAATCCCCCTGTGGTGTGATAAACAAGATTCTAGCGCCTGAGCCATGACCAGTATGAGACCCATCGAAATATAGCTTCCATGGGACCGCCGGTTCCGTATGAAAAATGGACTCATTGGAAAAATTAGTTACTAGTGGATGAGTGACTTGAATTGGTGCATCTGCCAGTTGATCTACTATTACCTATCCTTTTATTGCCTTACGCTCGACATATTGTATGTCATACTCACTTAGTATCATAACCCATTTTGCCAACTGACCTATTAATGCCACCCGACTTAAGAGGTATTTCAGTGGATCAATCTTGGCAACCAGCTGTGTCTAGTGGCTGAGCATATAGTGTCTTAATTTTTGGGATGCAAAGACAATAGGAAGGCATGCACGTTCAATGTGTGTATAATTCAACTCATACCCTATCAGTGTGCAGCTGATGTAATAGATGGCTCGTTCTTTTCCTTCATGATCATTTTGTGCCAGTAATGCCCCCAGTGTTGAACTAGTAGTCGAGATGTAGAGTATCAATGGATTTCTATGAATTGGAGGCATGAGGACTGATGTTGACAGCAGGTAATCTTTGATTTGTTGAAAGGCTTCTTGACATTTATCTATCCATACAAAGGGGATACCCTTGCGCAACAGATACTGGAATGGGTGACACTTATCTGCCAATTGGTCTATGAAACGTCGAATAGATTGTACCCTTCCTTGTAGAGTTCTTAGTTCACGGATTCCTTTGGGTGGAGGCATGTCTATGATGGCTTTGACCTTTGCTGGATCAACTTCTATACCTCTTCGAGAAACAATGTATTCTAGGAGTTTTCCTGATGCGACCCCAAAAACACACTTCTTAGGATTTAGCCGGACTTTTTACTCTTCAAGTCTCTTGAAAATTGTGTCGTGTACCTTCAGATGATCTTTCCTAGTTTTTGATTTGGCCAATAGGTCATCTACATAATCTTCCATTATTTTGTGCATCATGTCATGGAAGATTGTGGTCATAGCCCTTTGGTATGTGGCACCTGCATTTTTGAGACCGAATGGCATGACGTTCCAACAATATGTACCCCATGGGCAAGTAAATGTTGTCTTGTGCTAATCTTCAAGAACGATGCAAATCTGATTATAGCCAAGAAACCATCCATGAGGGATAGCATCTCATATCCTGCGGTAAGATCAACTATGATGTCAATGTTTGGTAAAGGAAAGTCATCCTTCGAGCATGCTTTATTTAGGTCTCGAAAGTCTGTACATACGCGGATCAGCCCATTTGGCTTTGTCACTAGCACTAGGTTGGAAATCCATTCAGCGTAATCTATAGACCATATGAATCTGGAATCCATTAATTTCTTTAACTCGGCCTTGACCAATAGAGCAACTTGAGGGTGCATTTTCCACAGCTTCTGCTTGACTGGTTTAGCATTAGGTAATAGTGGCAAATGGTGTAGAACTAGTTTTGGGTCCAATCCTGGCATGTCAGCGTAGGACCATGCAAAGTTGATTTTCTATTCTGCAAAGAATTTATGAAATTCTAGTCTCTCGTCCTCAGTTAATGATGCAGCAAAGAGGACCATCTTGAGATCTTCTATAGTTGATATGTTATCCTCTATTGTGTCTTCAATAAGCATAGCTAATTTCTCCTATTGCACAAGGAGAAAGTTCAATCCTCCATCTTTGGGTGCCTCAGAGAGGTTTTCACCTGCAGATACGTCCTTTATTTTTACTATTTTATTGTCAAGAGGTGTCTTTCAGTTTTCACCTAGAGACGTTTCACTTTTTGTTTTATTCTTATTTTTACTTTTGCAACTAGAGGACTGAACAGTCTCGCCGAAGTATGTCGTGCAATCTAAATCAATGGTAAATCATGATTTGTGGTCCCCACTAGGTATGCCTTCTCGTAATCCCATAAATTCAGCAATTGCCTCATCATTATGAAATGTATCTAGCACTGGCGGTCCTTGTTGGTCCCAATCGACTAGCTCAAAGTAAACTAAGGGAATGCCATTGTCAATGTTAGTGAATTGGGGTGAGGACGCGGATAGTACGCAGACGTATTCAATGATGTTGTAGATGAGATTATCATCATCCAACTCAACATTGGACTCTATCCAATATTCTCCTTCACTAGTGTCATATTCATTGTCAAAATAAGGGGTGAAGGTTTTAGAGTCATGATTGTCAATGTCGTCTGGTACTTCAGAGGGGTTGGACTGAGGGGGTTCAGATGATGGGTGTTGTACATCCTGGGAAGTGATAATGGGACGTTGACCATTTGGTGCCTATTCAATTTTGAATGTTTTCCAAAACTATTGTTCAGAGGTCAGTTTCCCTAGTTCGACAAACAAATCATCAAGACAACAGTCGCTTAGGAATCGCTCTGAGCCAAATTCCCACTCTTGGGAGTCAGTTTCAGTGAAGGTTTCCCTAGTAGTCTCAACACTTTTTTAAGCATGTACTTGCTCACTTGAAAGCCCAATGATACATCGATCGTCATTTTCGGGTGATCCAAACCCTAATCCAAGATACTTCGGAATTTGAAAAGTTTTTATGGGTTCCCTTTAGCCAGTTTTATTTTTTCCTAGGCCACTAGTACCATCATAGCCTTTAGCCTTCATGATGTCAAAACCCTTGCCATACTTTTGAATTGGTAATGGGGGTAGTATGACGGTATCCTTATAGATCCATCCTGTAATGTCAGTAAGGTCTTACTCATGTCTCCCCACTTGATAAAAACTATTTTTGTTGGAACTTTGAAAGTCTCCTGAGGTTCCATTCTAAAACATGGTTGACCATAGTCCTTTGGAGACCTGGGCATTGTTGTTATGATGTATGCTATGTGCAGTTTGAATTCTCCACAGCCAAGGTCCTAGATTTTGATAGTGGATTCAGTCTTAGGGCTAGTGGAAGGTGGTGGTATGGTGGAAGACATGGATGGAGCGGAGGTGGAAGATGGCGTGAGTGTGGATGGGTCAACGTATTTGGATGACGAGGAGCCAGATGCTTCTCGGTTAATAGGTAATCAATTTTTAGAGATAACCCTTAAGTTTGTACAATATTGGAAAGGGTTGGGGTCTCCATATATGGTTATTTATGTGCCGTCAAATGGAAATTTCAGACATTGGTGATATGTGGACGGAACGACTTTTAAGGCATGAAACCATGGATGGCCTAATAAGATGTTATATGGTAGTTCCAAATCCAGGACCTGGCAGGTTGTGTCCACAATGACCGGTCCCACTCTGATTGGGAGAGAGATAATGCCCCGTGAAGAGAATTCCTCGTCATCGTATGCTTTGATCACTATACTCTTTGTTGGGTCCACTCACGCATCAAAGAACCCTAGAGCCTTAACCAGTTTGAGGGAGCATATATTCAATCCTGCTCCGCCATCTACTAAAACCCGTCTAACTTTGTGCTTGTGGACAAAAGTTTCTATGTGCAATACATCATTGTGGTTGGTTTTAGGTGATGAGTAATTGTGCTTTGAGAAGGTGACATGGTGAAGCGTAGTAAGATATCCCACCATGGTTTCAAATTGACTGACATCGATGTCCTTTGGGACTGACAATTCAAGCAAGGTTTTATCTAGGATATCTTTGTGTGTGGGAGATATACAAAGCAGCTCAAGTATAGAGATTTGTGCGGGATTCTCTCCTAGCTGGTCGATGAGGTTGAATTGACTTTTGGGTTTCCATTGCTTTGTAGTCAGGACAGGTTCTGGCTTTTTAGCAGATGGGCTAGGTATGGTTATTTTGGGTTGTCTAGTGGGAGGCAGACCAGCTATAGTAACCTTGCCACTCCAAGTAGTAGCATTACATTAGGGTGCTCTTCTTACTATAATGGTATTGATGTATTCATTGTCAGTTCAGACATTGTTTATAATAGGTCCACTAGAATAGTCGTATCTGACTCAAGCAAAATTGGCTTGATTATTGTGCATCTAGGGACCTAACGTGGAAGCTTTATGAGAACCATGGTCCTGCAATGGATTCTTATGGATAGTATGATCTGAATTGGAAGCAAATTGAGATCCACCTACTTCAATGACGCGACTTTCGATAAGATCTTGTATTAGGTTTTTCAATTGTTGATAGTTGGAAGTTGTATGTCCTTTTCCTCGATGGTATTCACAAAATGCATTGTCATTCCACCATGCAGGTTTGAATTGTCTTGGGTCATATGGTTTTGGTTCTTGGAGTGTAATGACCCCATTCTGGATACATTTCTTAAGGACTTCTTCAATGGGTTCACCCAAAGGAGTGTATGTGTGACCTTTAGGAAATTGTCTCATTTGACGGTATTGTCCTTGGTTATTCTGACTATTCTGATTGTTGAAAGGGACATTAGGGGGGGTGTCAATGTCATTGTTGGTTGGTGTTGTTGTTGAACCCCTTTTAGGGCCAATACAGGACCCACAATGTTTGCATTCTTGGCGTCAACAACACCGTCATTTGTGACATGTTTATTTTTTATCCAGTATTTGTTTTTGTCGGTGGTTGGATTGACATTTGTGTTTTTGGAACCATATCATAATTATCCCTTTGCAATAAGGGCTTTCTCAATCTAGACCCCTTTTTCAACTAAATCTGTGAAGTTTGTGCAACATTGTATTTGCAATGCATATTTTAGAGGCCCTAGTATTGTTTGCACAAACATGTCGACCTTTTCCCATTCGGGTATATCAATATGACATCGACTAGCTAGACTTCTCCACTTCTAAAAGAATGGGATAAATGTCTCTCCAGCATCCTCTTGCATGAGATTGCACAAGCTAGTGATGGAGGTGTCCATCTCGATGTTGTACATGTAGTTTTTGATGAATTTTCATTTAAGCTCGTCCCATGTTTGGATATCCTTTTGAGTGGAAAACCATTCAAGGGCCTGACCCGCCAAACTTTTAGAAAAAAGTCTCATCAAGTATGTTTGTTCATAGGCGATGTCCATACAATTGGTTGCGAATTCGTGAACATGTTCAATGGGGTTTGTCTTGCCTCTGTATTTTGTAAAATTTGGTGACACATATCCTAGGAAATGGAGGCATGTATATGCTCATGTCGAATGGGTATACATTTAGGTCATATGATATTTCTGATTTCTGGCCTAAAATGTAAGGTTTTGAATAGTTTTTTCCAAACCCATCATTCTTGTTTGGAGGGCGTCTAGAACAGGGTCATTTATGTACGTTGGATTGCCTGGTACACCATAGGTCCCTATTTGTTGTGCGTGAATGTTGGTGTATTGTGGCGGTGTGGATTGTTGTGATATGTATGACGTGTGCGGATTGACGTGTTGTTGGTATTGAAAGTTATGATTGGGTGCATGTTGATGAGTATGAACGTTAGATGAGTAGGTTGGGATGTGTCCCCCAGTCATGTGTGTCGTTATTTGGGGAATGTGATGACCATGAACGTTATGATGTGTTAATGGTGCCATGGGTTGCATTATTTGGCCACCTTGTGCAAATTTTTGGGTTTGCACGAGAGGAATGTTTGGATTTGTACCTTGGGAGGCAATGACATGTGACTGTGTTGTCGTGTTAACGTTTGGTTGTTGTCCTTGGATAAAAATGCGTTCCTTGCCCCCTCCCAAAGGATTTTGTGAAATACCATTGAGCGGATGCATCAAAGGTGTACTCATGGTAGTAGATGGAGCTATCAAGGGGGGATTGTTGTGACTTGATGATGCCCCCGTGGCATTTGCTGTTGTGGTATTTATGGTGTTGGGGGTGTTTGGGTTGTTGGGTGTAGCATGCACTGTCATTGTGGTGTCAAAGGAAGTATTGCTCGTAGTGTTTGGAGGTTGACCACTATGTGACGTGTTATGTGCGTTGTTGTTATTAGGGTCGTGAGGTGTCACATTTATCGTGTTAATGTCAAATCCTTGAGGTAATTTGGCTCCTTCACTCAAGAGTATAGCCAAGAATCTATCTTTGTCGTAACAGACCATTGTTTCAACGAATTGAGAGGCCTCTGGATTTTGTGCTATTGCTTTTAAGTTTTCCTCAAGTATTTGACCATTTTTCGTCTTTTTGCAAGGAAAGTTCAAATGTACCGTTTGATGAGGATTGTGTTGTTACAGGAGGTGGATTGTTTGGATTGGAGAATGGATCGTAAAAGGTCCAGTTTGGATTATCGACAGTAGACATGGGGTCTTGCCGAGAGTTTTCCATTTGTCGTTGTTGTTTATGAAGTTTGGTTTCCACCATAAATGAGATTGCTCAAATGGGAATGACAACTAATAATGATGATATTATGCAAGATCTAAGTTCAAAATGATGACTAGGATGACCAATGTTTTGGATTTTTGTGAATAGGATATTCAATGTGAAGACCTAAAATGTAATGTAAGATAAGGGTATCTAATCACGTCTAAGCTTGAACTTTATTTTTGATTTTGGTTACTAGAGGACTTTGTTGAAAATGACAAGGTGACAATGTCAAAATGACTAGTGAATTTTCCTAACTAGACTTTTGAGTTGGAACATCCACAAAAGAGGACAATGACTGAAAAGGGTTTTATAACTTAGTCCAAAAGAGCCTAGTTTCGAAAATAATGATGTTGCCAGTTGTGCTGAGGTTTACCTAATCCTAAAGATGCAAAAATGTGAACCTAGGGACAACCTAATGTCAAATGTATGCAACTAAAATAATGAAGGGTGCAACCTATAGTAATGCATGCAAACTAGTGGTCAAGAATTTGAGCAATTTCAAGTTTGGTTTCTGATAGAATCTTCTAGGAAACAGTGTTTGACAGATTATTGACAAGACGAAGACTTCGGATTTGACTTTGGATGAAATTTTAAACAGTGACAGGCAAATGCATCGTTTGAGATGTTAGTTGTGTCGTGGTTTTGCGAATGCGGCTCAAGTTTAGCAAATGCGACTCGGAAACAGACAAGTGTGACTCGGTTTAACAGATGCGACTCGATTATAGTCAGTTGCGTTTCAGTTTTTTAGATGCATCACAATGCATACAGATGCGGCATTTTGAGTATCAATTGCAGTTTAACAGAGCAATTGCGGTTTAGAAAATTAGTTGCAGTTTGACAGATGCGACAGAGTTTTGTTTCAAATTTATTTTCTTGTCATTTTGATTGCAAGTTTGATATGTTTGGTGTTGAATGTTTTGTTTGAAGCTGTGATGAAACCAAAAAGCACTTGACAAACACAATGTTTTGAAAAGTAACCAAAAACATATCAGATAAGCACAATCCTAGGTTAGGCCATGACAGTATTTGCTAGATTCCACGCAGGTTTCCCCAACTGCATATCTGTAGCGTGTGAATTCAAAAGCTTGGTTGCACGGGCTCCCCCTTACAGTGCACTCTCTTCTCAAGCCAACCAAGCTTCCAACCCCCATGAAACTCCCATGGCGAGCTGATCACCTCTACTACAAACTGTGAAAGTGTGGATGCCTTCACACCGACCGGTGTTGCGCTAGCAAATAGAAGGATTTTGGCTTTCTATACAAGATTTTTTAGTTAGGGACCCCCGTTCGAGTGGCCATACATGGGGCAAGAGATTAATCACCATTAAGGTGGCACTCCAGCCTGAAGAGGTTAAGCTCAACAGGGTTTAAGGGAGTACAACTCCATCTGTATGACACATCCGCACAAGCAACCTTAGGTTTTTCCTTAAGGTTTACATTTATATACCGTCGGGGGTAGCTTGGCTTTAGCTCCGTTGCCAGTTTGAGTCGCGTTGGGGTGATGAAATCCCCAAGCAGGCCCAATTTCTAGAGTTGGTAACCGTTTCTCTTACACCCAAGATCACCCAAAGCATGAGGGGAGAGGATACTCCGATATACCAAGTCAGGGTAATAACAAATAAAGATGGGTCTGGTTTTCTGATCATGAGGTTTTCACCAAGTGAGAGCATACTCACCTACATCTTGCAAACACAATCAAGCAAAGAAGACATGAATGTTCTTTTTATGTGCACCAAAGTTAAATGTTTGCTAATCTATGAAAAACAAGCACAATGTTTGATTTATTTCGTCTTCGACATTCGAATCTGTAGACAAAAGATTAGTAGTTTCTTTATTAAATGATCTTCGACACACGAATAGTTACCGCCACATGCTGAAAACAGAGATTAGTAACACAAAACCCTAAGCTAGCTAACATGCAGAAATGAAAAACTAGGAAATTAGAGGACAAAAAAACTAGAAAGAAACCACAACAGAAAACCCTAAAATCCGCAAATCAGAATGCCAAAAATGAACGAAAATCTTTACCAGTCAAATGTGGCAGACAGAGCAGATCTGTCACTCAGGACTTCGAATGTGGCACGACATAACAGATGCTCGTTCCAGGTATCGATTGCGTCTTATCAGAGGATTGGGCTTTTTAGTTGGCAAATGCATCACGACGCATCAAATGCGTCACGATTTAAAAAAAGGTTGCGTTGCTTCTACCTATACCTGCAAAAAGCAGAAAACACCAAAAAAAAGTATGGAAATAACTAGAAAAATGGAGTCGGGTTCACCAATGTAACTGAGGGTAAATTTTGGATTTAGATTAGATCAAATGAATGCAAATCATAAATGACAATAAACCCAAAGTTCTATAGAGCACAAAGGAAATTAAACAATAGAAGAGTTATACTGTAAATCACAATTTCCATGATTACCTCCATAGTACCTTCTTACTTGCTAGATGATGTTGCCCTCAGATTGGACGTATGAGCAATCTGCAAGCATCTAAGTCCTACAACAAGCCTTGAAGGATTTGTATAAAAATGTCTAAATGCCTATGACTATGACAATGTCTAAGATTTGATCAAACTAAAATAATAAATGCTATGATAAATCTAAGAATGCAAGTGTGAAAGTATAATGCCTATAATATGTGCCTGTGTCTATGTAAAATGTCGTGTAATCGGTGAGAGGAAAATGACATTTTATAGAAAAATGTCATTTTGAATGGACTCGGACGAGATTAATTGATCACAAGAACCTAAAATGAGAGGTCCAGATTAAGTCCGAGAATCCCTAATTAGGGCTAGGGAAAATTCATTAATCGAACGGCCAAAATAATATCTCAGATAATTGGATCGATGGTGGAGAATAAATGAGACAAATTAATTAGAAAATAAAGATTTTCAAAATCAAGAAGATAAAGATTGTCTGGGATTTTGCTAGATTCAAAAAATCAAGAAGATAAGATTTGAACTGAAGATCAGATTTGGAAAAATCAAGAATCTGCCCAATTACTTGATTTTTGGAAGATAGTTACTAATTTGAATTAAATTAATTCAAATTATGGATTTTATGAGACAATAAATAATCTTTTCAAATTATTTACCAAAATGGACCACAGTTAATAATGAGATGACATTTTAAATATTTTAATTTATTTAAAATGAGAGAATATTAAATTGGCAATTAAATAATTAAATTTAATTATTTAATTGGGAAGATAAGATTAATTAATTAAATAAATTAATCAATTTATTTAATTAAGATAGTTAGTGACATATTAAATAAATAAATAAACTTATTTATTTAATAATCGTGAAGAAAATATGACAAAGGGGAATTAAATAAATTAAAAAATTATTTAATTAAGGAAGACTTAATAATTAATGATAATAAATAAATAAATAAGATTTATTTATTTAATAATCATGAAGAATGGTCATGAATTAATTAAATAATTATGAATTATTTAATCAATAGTCGAATGTGGATAAGGACTAATATTAAAATGTCATAATTATGCTAGGATGAAAGTGATAAAAATGAAGCTTGTAGGCCTAGGTCATTTTAGGTGTCTACACTTTGCATCTCTATCCAAACAATACTCTATAGGTAATCCATGCAATTTGACGACTTCCCTTGAAAAAAAAATCTGCTACATGTACTGCATCTATTGTCTTCTTACAAGGTATGAAATGTGTCATCTTAGAAAATCAATCAAGCACCACAAATACTGAATCATTACCTCTTTGTGTCTTTGGTAAACCAAGTATGAAATCCATATTGATATCCTCCCAAGGTCTCTTTGGAACTGTCAAAGGATTATACAATCCAACATTCTAACTACTTCCTTTTGCAATTTGAAAAACTCTACAGCTCTACACAAATTTCCTAACATCCTTATGAATATGTGGCCAAAAGTAATTCTCTCTCACCAATGCCACTATCTTATCAATTCCAAAGTGTCCTGACATTCCTCCACTATGCTTCTCCTTCACCAAGTTATCCCTCATTGAACTCTGGGGTATAGAAAATTGATTAACTCTTAACAAAATCTCCTCCTGAATGAAATAATCCAACCACTGACTTCTATCCTCCAAAATAGGTTCTTTATAAGCTCTCCAAGGTTCTGAAAAATCTAGGTCTTCTTCATACAAGCTCTTCAACTCATCAAATCCTAATACCTCCACTTTGATCTCTATTAGTAAATTCCTCCTCCTACTCAAAGCATCAACAACTCTATTTGACTTCCCACTCATATGTTTGAAAACAAAATTATAACTCTTGAAGAACTCTACCCATCTCAGGTGTCTCTGATTCAACTTACCTTGACTGTTCAAATATTACAATGCTTGATGATTCGTATACAAAACAAACTCCTTAGGCAACAAATAATTTCTCTAGTTCTTCAAGGCTTAAACTATAGTGTAAACCTGATCATACACTAAATATCTTCTCCTAGAATCATTCAATTTCTCATTTCAAAGTAAGCTACAAGCCTCCCTTCTTGACTCAATACTACTCCAATTACACTTCCACTTGCATCATAGTCTACTTGAAATACCTTATTGAAATTTGGTAAAGTCAACATAGGTTGCTCAGTCACCTTCTGCTTCAACAATTCAAAACTATGGCTTGCTCTTGATGTCCATCTAAAATCCTTCTTATCTCCTCTCATTGTTTTTGTCATAGGACTACAAATTGAATTGAAATTTTGAATTAACATTTTGTAGAAACTAGCCAACCCATGAAATGATCTTACCTCTCTAATGCTATCTGGTGTAGGCCACTAAACAATCACTCTTACCTTCTCAGAATCCATCTCCAATCCATCCATAGATATCACAAATCCTATATATACCAACTCCTCCATCATGAAACTACACTTCTTAATGTTTACTAGCAATTTTTCTTCTTTCAACCTCTGCAAATTTTTTTTGATATGCAACAAATGTTCTTCCTGGATCTTACTGAAAATCAAGATGTCATCCAAGTAAACAATCAAAAACTTACCCAATAATTTATTTAATACCTCATTCATCAACCTCATGAAAGTACTCAGTGAATGTGTCAATCCAAAAGGCATAACCAACCACTCATACAACCCTTGATTTGTCTTGAACATTGTTTTCCACTCATCTCCTTCTCTGATTTTGATATGATGATATCCACTCTTCAAATATATCTTTTTAAAGTACTTAGCTCCACTCAAATAATCCATGATGTCATCCATATAAGGCAAAGGAAATCTATACTGCACTATGATCTTGTTTATGGCTCTATAATCTATACACATTCTCCATTCTCCATCCTTCTTAGGTGCTAGTACAACACGTATTGCACATGGAATTAAGCTTTCTCTTATCAAACCCTTCTTCAAAAATTATTGCACTTGTCTCTTCAACTCTTCATTCTCTGTCGGTGTCATCCAGTGTGTTGATTTATTAGGAAAACTAGCTCCAAGAATCAGATCCATACAATGACTAATACTCCTCATAGGTGGTAATCCATCAGGTACATTATCTGAAATGATCTCCTCAAATTTTTTCAGTATCTCTTTTATCTCTTCTAAGTGTTCTTCTGCATGCTTCAAATCTTTAGAATTCTTAGGCACCAAGGCATAACACACATTCTCATGTCTCAATCCATCAAGGAATCTTCTTCTATCAACCAAGAAAACCCTAGAATTTGTTCAAACGTCAACTATAGGAACATCTTCCAATGGCAACAAAATTTGTTTCATCCCATTAGCAACAATGGTGTATATGTTCTTCTTTTCATCATGAATAGCCTATCTTTCATACTACCAAGGTCTCCCCAACAAAATATGGCATATATCCATAGGAATGATATCACACAAAACTTCATCATGGTAATTTCCTATCTTTAATTTCACCAAACATCGTTCACTTACCAGTATCTTATGCTCATCTTGAATCCAAGAAATCTAATAGGGCTTCAGGTGTTTCAACCTTTCCAACCCCAATTTAGTCACCATCTCTTCAGAAACTAGGTTCTCAGAACTTCCACTATCAACAATCACTTTGCAACATTTACCATTCACCTTGCATCTGGTCCAAAATAAATTCTTCCTCTGCAATGGTTGTTTCTCCAATTCACTTTGACATAATACTCTCCTATTCACCAACACTTCTCCATCTTTAGGTTTATTAGATGATGCAACATGATCCTCCTCAACAAAGGTTGTTCTCCTATTTTTCTCTGTCTTTCTACTTGTCTCTCCCTGATTACATTCAAATGCTCTATGTGCTTCTCCACCACATTTATAATAGGTTCCCTTGAATATCCTTTTCTCCTGTCCTCCATCATCTCTTCTATAACCTTCATTTTGGTAACCACCATAACCTCCTCTTCTGTAAGAGTTTTCATCACCTCTCTGGTATGGATTGTCATTCTTACTAATCTCCTTATCCTCATTCTAATTTGGAAAAGATCCTCTTCCTCCCCCAGTAAAAGTTCTTCCTCTTTGAAATCTTCCACCTCTTCCTCTCTATCTCTACTCATGTCTCTTATTCAACTTCTCCTCTTCTTTCAAGGCACACTGATATGCCTCTTCCAAACTCTACAACTTGATCAAACTGATTTCATCTTATATAGATGACCTTAAACCATTCACATAGCTGGCTACATGCTCAATCTCATCCTCTGAATGTCCAGATCTGATATTCAACTTGTAGAATTCTTCAGTATACTCTGTCACACTAGATTCTTTCTGCTTCAGATTTTGCAACTTCTTGAACAAGCTAATTTGATAGTTTGTAGGCATAAAATTTGACTTCAACTTATTCACCATCCAATCCCACGACTTTATCTTTTATTTTCCTCTTCTCTACTTATCTATTTGCAAATGTTTCCACCAAAGTGATGCATTTCCTCTCAAATTTGTATAAGAAAACTTCACCTTCTTATCTTCAGAGGTACTTTCAAATTCAAAATATTTTTCCATCTCTATGATCCAATCTAACAATACATTTGAATCTAACTTACCATTATAATCTGGTGGATTGAAATGTGGTCTTGTATTCACTTTAGTTAGGGCTCTTATGAACCTCTCTTCTCCCTGATCTAGGCCTAGTTGGTCATCTCTTCCTCTTTCTTCTTGTACTTCTACTTATTCATCACTCACATCATCAATTGGTTGACCTCTCCTTTGGGCCATTTCAACTGCATCTAATCTAGTAGCAATTCCTCTTAACATCTCCATCATAGTAGGGTCTACATTTCTATGCACTCCATTTCTACCATTTCTCCTTCACACCATCTTCACACAAGTACTCTGTAGCTGCAGGTCAGATCCTCAATCCACCACCCAACAAAAAATCTTCAATAGGACTTCACAAACTCTGACGATCTCACAAGGAAGGAACCTCACTTTGATACCAATCTGACATAGCCACAGTATGAGGTTCCTCAAAGAGAACAATCTAAACCATGCAACAAGAGTAACACAATGAAAGCAACACAAAATATGGAGGAAAATGCAGATGAAAATATTCTCATTCATAATTATCTCAGTTACATTCAGCCGACAGCATTCGGGCTTACAGATTCGGCTCACAGGCCTAATATAACATGTTCAATATTACAAAATTCCAATATGCTCCTATAGCAAGATAAATTTGGATCAACCTTAGTCCACTTAATCAACTAATAACTCTATATCCTATTCTAATGATCAATTACAAGATTTATACTATATCTGTAATTCAAGAAACATTCGCATTAGCCCAAGATCATCACATTCTCCAATGAGGGAAATATAATGTATGCATGAATAGGTTGGCCTCAAATTTGAATTACTCCTCAACAGGTGTGAAATATGAAATGTGGACCTATATTGAAGGTCAGGGACACTCCAAGGAACATTTAAAATCACATCGTTAAGATCCACAAGTGGCAGGGATGATCCACAAATGATCAAATTAATTGTTAGGCTTGAAAATATTATGGTGCCAATTCAAGAAACTGCCAATGGATTCTGGAAGTGATAACTTCCCAAAAAAAGATCCAATCGAGCTCAAATATTGGAACAAGGAAAATGAACATGTAGAAAATGTAATCCAAGATCCACAAGGTTTGGTGAGCAAATGTGATGAATCCACCAACATGAACTAAGTAAGAACAAAACAAGAACAAAAATTGAAAGAAAATATTTTTTGGTTGATGCAAGATTGCCAAGAACCAAGGATGCTCTTGCATCAAGTATAAGAGGTTGAGAAGAACATACTGAAGTGATGAGCTCCCCCTGCACATGAATATGGGTGATGACAACAAAACTCCCCATCCCTTCCTCTAAAATGGAACCTTTCCAAGTCTCAGAATTTCAAGTTTATTTCAAAAAAAACTTATTATGCATTGTGTCAAGTCTTGGGGATAGATGCAGAGGAACATATGTCAATGGGATTGATGAGAATGGCCATGATAATTCAACATTCTGAGTCAAATATAGAGCTTGATTTTGCATCTATAATTGAGGAACAAATACATGAGGGCTTGCTGCAAGTTAGGGAATCTAAGGCCCCGATTACTTTTAGGAAATATTATTTATTGTGTCACTTAATCTTGTGTCAAAATAAAATGAAGTGGACTGAAAGAATTAAATTGTGTACACAAGAAAGTGGAGTAAGACTCCCTATGAAAAATTGGTGTTACATCTAGGATAGCAGATGTAAAAAGTGTGATTTCGTAGTGTTTTGAGATGATTTTTCTATTAGAATGATATCTACCCTGGTTACCCAACACCAAGATTGCCTAGTTATTGATGAAAGTGATGAGTCCTATATAGTATATGCCAAACTAGGGCTATACCCATAACTATGCTGACTAGTTTTTTATGCCTCAACACACAATTATCAGGGTATATGGATGTGACCAAGCACCACATATTTTTCCTAAGTTTGCACCTGCAAGGGTATGTTTTTTGGAGTTAGTGTGGCAGATGCTTGGGATGGAGCATGATTTGATGATAAATCATAGGAAAGGTACATTTTTTCTTGATTTGACTATATTTGAAGAGTTGGCTATCGGGTTTGACATGCTAGAGGAATTGCAAAGGTTTATGAGGGTTAACTATCCCCTCAAATCTAGAAAAGAGAGAGTGTGTGACCCAAAGGGTCATATAAACATGACCAGAAGAACCTTGTTGACAAAGAGGGCTATCTCACATGAGTTTGAACCTAAGGAGGATGTTATAAGAAATCTGGTGTATTTTGTTGATGTAATGCAGGCCAGAAAAAGGTGGATAACAATGATGAAGTGGGAGAATCATAAGAAGGAGAAGGATAGAATTTTTAGAGGGATTTTTGCAAATGAACCTAACCTTCTGAAAAGGATGCAAATGATCCTTAATAAGTTTGATGAATTGTAGAAAATGGCCCAAGATTAGGGGTTGATCCCACTTCCCACACCTCACCAACCACCACATGAAGCATCCACATCATAGAAACCACCCCCATCACCTACACATCCATCCCCTCCATCTCCTATGCACAAACCATAGGCTAAAAGATAAAATATTGAGCCATTGGTTGGATATGACTCAACTGATAATGAAGAAGAAGAAGCAGTCCTAGCTCTGACTGAAATAAAGGAGGTAGCAGAACAACAAAGAAGTCAAAAGCCTCACGATCCTAAGATTAGTCTTTCAGAGGAAGGAGATGCTGAAATTCAAGAAGATGAAAGGGTAGTGACCTCTCTAATATTTATGGAAGATGATAATTTTATCCACACCAATGAATTTAAGGATTTTTGGATTAAAATGAAAATGAAAAAAAATGATGAAAGGTTGAAAATCAATCTTATTGGAGCTGATGAGTCGAAGCAAGCTAATATCTAGGCTCAAAAATTTGCAGAGTTAAATGTTGATAACATTAATGTCACCCCCCAGGAGGTAAGAGAAATGGTATAGAAAATTGATATGCTAATTATACTAGGGATGGAGCTATCTAGATTGTTTCTTCTAGATTAGATTAGAGCACAGGACGACCCCATGTTGGTAGAAAAATTTGATTTAGTAGATGTTGTCTTAGGAATGGGTATAATCCTACTACCCAAACACTTTCTCTATGGAGAAAATAGAAAAATACAAGGAAGCCTCAACTCTTGGATGTAGTACAGGAATTGAGGGGGTCAGCTATGGTTAGAACAATGAGAGATGCAACTCCCATAAAAGCTGCCACTATGACCATGCATTCTGCAATGTTCACCAAGGATGTAGTATAAAGAATGGAGAAGAAGATTAATGAATATGAGAAGAGATTGAAATTATTGAATGACGAGGTGAACACATTGTTTATTGAAAATGTAAAGCTAAAATAGCAATTTCAACAAGCCACCACAGTGAGAGGAGGTGAATTAATTGTCTATCACCCACCTATCTAGGCAGAGGATCCACAGAGACAACAAATGAGAGATGAAATTGATAAGCTAAAGAGGCATAACATGTAGGATGTCAAGTATCATATCATAGAGACTCTAAAGGAGGATATTAGAGCATAGTGTTAGGATATTAAAGGAGAAGATAAATGGAGTACATGAAAACTTCAGAAATCTGAGTTTTAACACTAACTCCCCCATCCTTCAATAACTCCAAAGAGATTACAAACCACCTTCCACATACTGACCACTTTATGCAAAGCTACACACAGGGATCCAAATGCCCCATCAAGGCTCAAACTTACACAAGAAATGGTAAAAGATGTGATTGATGAGTATAAGTATTTGGTGGATATAAGGAAGAAAGTGGAAAGTAGGAGGAGTACATTTGACTCCATCAAATGCCTCTTCAGCCCATCAATCCTCAAAGATGACAACCAGTTAAAAGGTATAGATGAATGGAGAGAAGAATTTGATGAAAAGATTCCTAATGCTTGGCACATATATAAGATGAGGGGAAGATCAATCTCAACAAGTTTCATACTTTACTCAATGGGATCGTCATCCTAGACAGTGGATATACAAAGTTCATGGTGGATGTCAGAAACCTCCTGGATAACAGATAGAAGAGTCACCTTACAAACTTTGTAGCTACACATGAATTCAAATGGCCAAGTGACCTAAAAATTAATAAATGGCAAGAAAAATACTTGGGCTCTGAAGAAGATTGATTATGTACATCACAAAGAGGAAATATCTTGAATAGGTCTTCGATGACCATGGGTACTTCTATGGAGATTAACCGATTAGGTAGATGTGTTTAATTATCTCTTTAATTCATGTTTTAGTTATGTCTAACAAACTTAATGAAAAGGAATTATGAAATGTTGTAACCGGTCTGAAGCTTTTTGCCTCTCATATATATAAGAGAGACTAGGACCACAAGAAAGATATAGGAGAAGATAGTAGTAGAATAGGGATAATTAATGGATAGCAGAAAAGTTCCATAATGTTTATATTCCTAAAAGACTATGTTGCAAGCAGTATTTTGAAGAAGTCAATGAATGATCTTTGATTTTGTGGCATTATCTTGTTATCAATTGTTTGTTGAAGTTATTCAATTATCTGGTTGTCTCCATTTTACTGCTTCTTTATTATTTAAATTGGTATATCAAGTATATATTCAATTTATCAATGCACATTTTTTGTATTTGTGTGATATGATTAATTGGTTTCCCCAAATGAATTAAAATTATTCTAGTCAATCATAGTAATATGGAAGTATTATTTGGATTAGTAAGAAGAACCATATAATTAGGATTTCAATCTGTCTCCAATTTGGTGTTGTCTATGTTCTTGCATAATTTATTCAATTGGTTATTTCAAGTAAAGATTAAAATACTTTTGATAAATTATAAGTAACCTAGTTTTTTTAGTTGGATAAGTAAGTAGAGTTTTTCAATCACTTGTTTGCACATTTATACAAGTTATAAACCAATATTAGTGTTCCAAATAGTTAGAGTTACTACTAAATACAGGCCACTTATCTTAGACTTTCATTTGACTCCATTTACCCAACAAGGCACTGGTCTTATCCATTCCATCATTTAGTTTTATCAATTTTATTTTCAAAACCCCACATCTATTAACTGAACATATTCATTCATTTGCTTGATATTGCTTACAAATTTTATACCAAATTTCCCTTTGGATATATCCCACTCATACTTTCCATTGTGGATAGATTTCCAAAGTAGGAAACACATCACTTAAATCTACTCATCCATTTAAGTATACCCACCTAGGTCTAGTAGAGCCTAAAGAGAAGAAGATTCAATTACATTAATTAGTCTTGTTCATTAGCCAAAAATGTATCAAGAGCTTGGCAACCTCTTGTGGTTGCAAACTAGTGTTTTTGAGAACTAATAGGAGACTCCATGGAGTCAGAGTGGAAAGTAGCTTTACAGGTGCACCTATAAAGGGATATATTAATCTATAGATAAAACATGCCAGAAAAAAAAGTAGCCACATAGGAAAACAAGCAGACAATCACACAAACCTTTGATAAGTTAAGAGACTTTCAAAGGGGTCCCTCAGTAACCCTTCAAAAGAAGAGGGGTCCACTCAAGGGATGCTTCAATTGAAAGACAAAGAGAAGAGAGGGTGTCCTTAAGAAGGACACACACCTCCTGAATAAGTTATCACTACACCCAAGATATAAGGGAGGAGAACCATGCAAGATACTTAGAACATGCAGGATAGAGGTAAACCTCAATATCATTTGTCATTTGAAGAAGAGGCGGGTGCATTAGCAAACAGATGAGTGATGACACCTGAATCACATTTTTTTTATATTTTATCCTTCAAGGCTTTAAATTCACTTGTGGAATGGCCAAGCACTCAATGGTATGCACAAAAGAATGTTTTTCTTTATCGTGTTCATGATACTTCTTGCATGTAGGAGAAGGAAGAGTAATTAAGTGGCATTTGAGAAGCCTCAACAACATATGCTCTTGCTCAAACAAAGGATGAGGAGCAAGAAGCAACCCTTTCTCTTCTAGAGAAAATTTTGACTACTCACAAGAAGATATGAAGATAGAAGACAAAGGAGGGTGGACCAATCTGCCAGAATAAGGTTGAGCAGAAATCATGTCAATATTTAACCGTTATTTTTATTCAAATTATTCATTTGAGCAACCAAGCCCCAAATTACGCTTACAAGGTGCAAATTCTATAGGGATCCGAATGCCTTTTTCATTATGCCCACAACCTTTATGCCCATAGCCATATTTAGAGGAAATCCTAAAGCTAGTTCCATAACATGTTTTCAAATCTTGAGAAGGGGAGGATCTTTACAGAGAGCATTGTTCTAGCAATGGGGATCACACTCCTATATGGGATTACCATCATCCTTTTTAATAGGACTGCGAACATTATCCTTTTTAGTAAAAGTGTAATCATCTTCCTCGGAAGGAGGATCAACACTAAGAACATTACAATTTATGTTCACATTATCTCGCAATGCAAAAGAGTAATCATCTTTGATAGCAAGTTTGGATGATGTTATGAGAAGGCTTAACTGGATTGGCTTGAATTTATGTTTCCCGCTGAAGGAATCTATAAAGTCTAGAGAACCCCAATCATCACCAAGACATGCATTCCTTTAAGAAGTAGGAGGAGCATACTTAGGATTTCTTTCTTTAGAAGGATCTTCTCCAAGGACATTTATCTCAAGAGCATCCTTTGTAGTAGGTATTGCTGGAATAAACATTGACACATTAGAAGACACTGAAGGAATAAGAGTAGGCATAACTGAAACCTGACCAACAACTACCATCTCACATAAGTGCATAGCATCAAGGTCAACCTTGACTATGACTACATGATTATTACAAATGAACTTAATATATTTATGCAAGGTAGATGGGACTACACCCATAGCATGAATCCACGATCTACCAAGAAGAAGGTTATATTGTAATTTTTTAGACATAACATATATAAGGGTGGGTACACTAATGGGTCCCAACCTCAAAGGAAAGACTATTGTGCCTAGGGCATGTTGACCAACATTATCAAACCCATGAATGACAATAGGAGAAGCATTAAAAGAAGATGAATCAATATTAATATTAGGCAATAGATCAATACTACACAAATTGAATGCTGAACCAACATCAATGAGAGTATATCTAATTCCAATATTATTAATGTTAACTAGGATCATTAGAGGGTTTGCTTGCTTTTGTACTTCTAGAGGTGGGAGTTCTTGTGGATAGAATGTAATATTTGGTGAATCCACATGAATATGAGCTATCAACACATTAGCATCCACTGGCCTAGTGGAAGAAGGCAAGAGGATCTTTTGCAAGGCTTCCTAAAGAATGCCTTGATAAACCAGAGCAAACTAAAGCAAGTCCCACTATGAGATCTTAGCCGAAGTAACTTGAAGTTGCTCGACAAGATCACAATCACTAGGTGCTTTAGTTGTAGGTTTAGGAGCTTGAAGAATGCTTGGTTGTTTATTCATTCTATTCTTATAATTATGGGCTGCCGCTCTACAAGAGGGAGCCTTAGAAAGATCAGGAGAGTCACTATCAAATGGAACACCATTAATAGTAAAAAACCTTTTAGGAGAAGGATTAGCTAGAGTCACGTAAATGAGTGGTCTCTTAGGCCTTTCAGGGGCAGAAAAGACATATATTATATTTGCAAACTCATCATAACTAGCGAAATAATTATTTGAAGACATATTCTCAACATTGATCCAAGGAGGATCAGATGCGGAAGGAGGTTCATCATTTGCTAATGCATCATCTCTAGAAGAGATTGCATCCGAATCAAGATGAGATTCATCATTCACCAATGCAATGTATCTAGAAGAGAGTACATTGGAATGGAGAGGAGATTGATCATTCACAAATGCATCATCTCCAAAATAGAGTGCATTGGAATGAATAGAAGGTAGAGTAACATTGAGAAAGGTATCAACGATTTCATCTTCTTGCAAAAAGATATCCCTTAAAGTGAGAGGAATCTCATGAGAAGGATCAAATATACAAAGTGGCATGGGAAAAGCCAAGTCACCATCTGATGCAGGAGCATCCAGGGTGTAAGAGAAATCTTGCATCACCCAAAAAAAAATGTTGTTTCCTTTCAATAAGGGCTAAATTTGGTAGGGTTACTATTTTTGCGAGTTTGCATTTATGCACAGTTTGACACAAAATCTTACACATAGCTACATAATGGTAAATTGAAGCCAATTGCAAAGAAAACACTTCAATGCCATTTGTCATTTGAGAGATTAAAATTTTAATTTTCAAAAATCCTAGTAAAATCTTTGGGGTCAATTTTGAGGCACTTAGAGGCTCCATATGGGCCTGAAAATTTGTGGAAAAAGAAAGTGGATGGCCTTTAGGTCCTAATTTTTAGCACAATATTTCTTGAGACCTTTCCAAAAAGGTATTATAATAGAAAATCCAACAATCAGATCAAAATTTATGAACCTGCGAAGTTGTAATACCAAAATTAATAAAATTTCAAAATATCTTCCTAAGGAAGTTACACTTTCTAGAAGATTCTAGGGTGGTTATAGTTTCCAGAACATTCTAGGGTGGTTACACCTTCCAAATAAAGGATGTAAAGGGGGACTATAGAGGGAGGGAGAGCAGAGTAGATGGTGGCTCTGATTTGGAGACTTGCGGATTTATGTAATCGGAAAGCCCATGTGATGGAAAATATAATGTTGTAATTTAATTTTCATTTTAGTGATAATATAAAATATTTTCTTTCCTTCTTGCATTTTATTTGTACCATTATCTGTTGTTTTTGTGAGTTTTAGATTGTAAGGGGAGTACCCTTCATCACCATTACATGCATGAAATGGAACATAATTAATAATTCAAATAGAATTAGATATTGAGCTGATAAAAGAAGATATTAAATTCATTTTGTAAATAGTAAGTTAAGTATGATAAAAAATGAACAAACAAGTCAGCTAATAATAGAACTAAGAAAAACTAGAAATCCATATTTTTTTACTTTTTTGGTATTTTCTAGGTTCTATTAATTTGCATTTTAAGAGGTTTTTGGAGAAAAATGTTTGATTGAAACTTGTGCCAGTCCCTAAAATTTTGCTATCGAAGGAGCAATATTTTAGGGATTGAATTGGTCCTCTTGGAGATCTTTCTATCAATGCAAACGGTTCTGAATTTCTAGCATTGAGTCAAAAGTTATGAGCCCACCAAGTAGGGATAAATAAATTCCTAGTTTTTTAAAAAATACTATGCTTCAGGTCAAGTTCACCAAAATGTAGAGAAGGGGGAATTTATGGCTCATGAGCTCATTCAGAAAGCCTCATAGAGCGAACTACCCTAAACTACCTCAAGGAACAACATGAGGGTTCTAGAATCTGAAAGAGTAGGTCACGAAGATTCTCTGCACAAATTGACAGGCTCTCGTCCAAAGGATGACAACATGGGTCTAGGATGAAAGCATGGTGCACTGGCATCTCTCTAGCATGTTGGAATTCATACAAACTAGAAAGAAAGTTTATCATAGAAAATGACAAAGTGGCTACATCTACTCTAATTGATAAGAATTCTTGGAACATGAGAAAGCAACAAAATATAATAAAATTGAAATAAAGTGAAGTGGAACTGATAAAGATAACGAGAAGAAAGGAAATTCTTACAACCACCCAAGTAATAAAGCTTCTAGCAAATGAATGTCTTCAATACCTATAGATCTAGAGAAATTGTTGGGGATGTATAGGGTTTTTCCTCAGTCAACCCCCCATTTTGGTGTTCCCACCTCCACAGACAGCTAGATAGATAGAGATAAATAAAGTATGATGAGTTATAAAAGAAAACCCCACTCGAGGAGGAGAACCTATATCATAAAGTAGAGGTGATAAAAGAAATCCCCGCTTGAGGAGGAAAACCTGTATCACAAAATATAGATGCAATTGATGGGGGATGTGACAAATCCCAAGATGTGTAAGGTGCAAGGCATAAGGTAGATATCATGTGCAAGGCTTAGGAAGCCAAGGAGTGAAACAAAGAGAGATGCAAGAACTAGAAGCATTGTAGAGGGTGTTGTAATGTCTTAGAGTGTTGCTATAACAAGCTATATGAAGCTATGCAAACAAAATAACAAGAGAAAATTCTAGAGCCAATGTTGGAAAGAAGCTAGAGGTGAAGCTAGAAATCAAATGAGTTGAAAAGATGACTTTTTAAAGAGGGAAAGAAGCTCCTTGGGTGGTTACAAGGCATCTTGAACCATTACCACTGACAAAACAAGCTAATAAGTGGAAAATATGCTTGGATACAATTGTTTGAGCATTGAAATGTTGCAAGATTCTAGCGCGACACACAAAAGTCTACACAACACGCTAACGTCTAGACACATCACATTAAAAAAAACATGAATAGGAAAAGCACAAGGTTTAATGCATAGCTAGTGTACAAAGGGTAGCTACTAAAAAGGGGTGTTGAGCATCTTGAGAGGGGGAAAAGGCTGACGTAGGGGCTAGAATGAGCCTACACAAGTGCTAAGGGAGTGGACACTAAAGTGGATACAAGAATGTATGTGAAATTGCAAGGGGTGAAATTTTACAATATTACATTAACATATTTTTAAAAATGTGTAAAAATAGAATTTGAAGAAAATAGAATTTAGTTTATAAGATACTAGTCCTCTTTTGGAAAAAAAAAGTAAATCTGTTTGGTGAAATTTTAAAATTTCAATGCAATAGTACTAAATTTTCAACAAAAAATAAAAAATAGGTGTATGTCTGACCAACCTAGCTACAAGAAAAAAAATAAAAAAAATAAAAAACCTTTAATATAAATAGAGGAAACATGCTCGGATGTGCCACATTTTTTTTATAATTTTTTTGTAAGTAAATAATTAGTTATGAATTTTTTATTAGATTTTTTAAAAAATATTAAAACTTGTTTTCTAACCACCATAACTTGGTCAAAAATTTATGAAAATCATTTTTTTTTTGTTTTTTGTTATCCTATAGTATGGGAAGCATAGAATGTGTTGCATCTTTTGGATTTAAAAAATGTGAAATCATTTGAGAATTATATATTTTTTCAATGATCAACATATCAATCAGGACTTTAGTCAAAATACATGTAGAAAATCAATAATAATTATCTATTTAATTCAAAGTAAGTCATATATTATATTGGTGAAAATCTGACAATTTTATCAATAAACCATTTTGTTTCATCAAATTCAAATAAAAAAAATGTCATCAACCACTTTGGGTCATATTGCCACTTTTTGGACCACCATTATCATGCACTCACCCCTAACTAATGCAAGTATTAAAGGAAAAGAGTGAAAAGCAATAAAAAAATGTATAGTAATATTATGTTCTTGAAAGCACATGAGTCCATATACAAAAAATGGGTTTACTAGGCCTGAAGTATCTTTAATATCTAATGCCATACACTTTTTGAGAAACCTAGGATTTTGATGTAAAATTAGATGTGCAAGAAAAGAGGAATACCTAAACTTTAAGTATTGTTGTATTCCCTCGATTTCTTAAGCATCTTCTCTACAATGATTTCTTGGAAGTCATACTGAAAAACCCCTTTCTATTTCTTGAGTCTGAAATCCAAACCCATTTGGAGTTCATCTGCATCATTATCGTAATATAGACCAAAAGCAAGAGTTAACATTGAAAAGAAATCTTGCATGACTAAGTTAAACTCATTGTATCACAAGGGGAACAAAGGTATCATGACATGTTTCTAGCCTTTTGTCTCATGATTGTAAGAACTTAACTAGTAGATATGCTCAACCCAATATTATTCCATTCGTTTCCTTGAGAAAAGTTTTGTTATGGGGTCATGAGGGATACATAGCATGTAGTAGTCGCTTCACTAATAGCAACCTTCAATTTTTCTCTTCTAATAAACTTTTCATCCTTATCCTATTTAGTTATGCAAGTGTCCACTAATTTAGGACATACATGTACTTGAGGCACTATATATTATGGAAGACCATAATTCAAAAGCCGAAATCCTAGAGGTTTGATATTTGTGCCTTTCATCTTACTAACGCTGCTCTGGAAAGCTCCTTTTCAGAGGTTTTTATGGTTTCATGCAACAAAGCATCATAGATGTTATCATCAAAGTCCTTGACTTGTTCTAGGTCAATGGGATGACTAAGATTCATGAATTTGGTATTTAAAAAACTTTGTGACTTTGGCATGGGCACATTGGCATAAGATTTTTTGCTAAAGACATTGACATAGAAAAAAGAGGGAAAAGAGATTTCGATACTCCTACCAAAGGATGATGTTTTTGCTACCATTTTTCTTTGTTTTGCTTTGTTCAAAAATTGCTTTTTCATAGAAAAACCTTAACTTCTACTTTGAGAGTTTTACACTTAGAAAAAAAATTCTCACCACCACTTGGTTATTGGGTAAAATAACAAAGTTGTGTCACACTTTATAAAGGAAACAACCAACACTGATCCAACTTTTACACTTAAATCACTAAAATGTGGCATATATGTTTTGAATTTTGAAATGATGTAAACTAGTAAAATGTGTATTTTTTAGTATATTTTATGTTTGTATATATATATATATATAACTAGTTTTTAGTAAATTAGCACTATAATTTACTTTTTGATAAAATTCTAAAAAATGAAGTTACATGAGACGTTAAACTTTTTATAGTAATTTTTTTTCAAAAATTTTGTGTGTATTTATAACTTGAAACTTTAGTGCATGGATATTTTTTTTTCCAATTTTGATAAATATATATTTTTAAATAAATATTAAAATGTGTGTGTATCAAAAAAAGTTGTTTTCAGGGGCAACTCTTTGGTGAAATAGTGGGGCTTCTTTCCTATAGAGCCTATAACCAAGGTTCAAACCTTGCGAGGTCGCTCTCTATCGTGTCAAAAATGGAGTTTGCTTACCCTGGTGTTAAGGGGAGGCTCTTTGGTGAATTGGCAGGGATTATTTCCTACAGTGCCAACAACTAAGGCCCAAACCTTAATATCTTTTTTTCTTTTTTTGGGGTTGACCCTTTGGTGAAATGGTGGGGCTTCTTTCTTGTAGAGCCAACAACCAAGGTTCAAACCTCATGAGGTTTCTCTCTACCACATCAACAATGGATTCTATTTACCCTAGTGTTAACGGGAGGCTCCTTGGTGAATTGGTGGGGATTCTTGCCTTTAGTACCAACAACCAAGGCCAAAACCTTAATATCGCTTAAATTTTTAGGGCTGAACCTTTGGTGAAATGGTGGGGCTTCTTGCCTATAGTTCCAACAACCAAGGTTCAAACCTCATGGGGTCACTCTCTACCATGTAAAAAATTGAGATTGAGGGAGAAACTATGGTGAAATGGTGGGGCTTCTTGCCTATAGTGCCAACAACCAAGGTTCAACCTTACGGGATTGCTCTCTACTATATCAACAATTGAGATTTCTTACCCTCAATATTTAAGAGGCAACCCTTTGGTGAAATGGTGGGGATTCTTGCCTATAGATCCAATGACCAAGGTTCAAACCTTGTGGGGTCACTCTCTATCACATCAACAATGGAGTTTTCTTACCCTAGTGTTAAGGGGAGGCTCCTTGGTGAACTGGTAGAGCTTCTTGGCTATAGCGCCAAAAACCAAGGACCAAACCATAATATCTTTTTTAGCTTGCACAAGTAGCAGAGTTGGCTTGGTTCATGATTTTTCTCCCCATAGGTTTTGAGTTTGACTCCTGCTCCTAGGCTTAATTGGTGGACTGGCTTGCAGGCTATCATGCCCACCCATAGGGGATTAGTCTTGCCTTAGCTTGCCCCCTAGACACTGGGTTGGGTCATAGGGATACCCTTGTAGCAACAAAAAAAATAGTTTTCTTTATTCAACGTCAACTTTCATATTAAATATTTATCTAAAATTGAAAAAAATTATACCATCTTGATATAGATTTTTTTATCTAGTGCATCATATTTTTTCAAAAAATTTAAATAAGTTTTAGTATTTTTCCTTGGCATGGTAATCAACCTAATATTTTTCACTGATAACCTACTTTTAGTAAAAATTAAAAATAAAATATAAATAATAATTAAAATATTAAAATAAATATATTTTTTGAAAACTACACTTATAGATCTACAAAAGGGTACTTTTATATTTAAAAAAAAATGTTATTTACATGAGTAGGAGTTATAGAAACATCAAGTTTTTCAAGTAATTTTTTTTTTTTGTAAAATGACCTCAAAGTGGTGCTCCATATAGTTTTAGCCAACAATTTTATCTAAAAAAAATGTATAAGTATATAACTTAGCTAGAATGAATCTTACTAGATCATATGATTGACCAAAATTGATTTAGTTAGAAATACTTAAATTCAATTGTGCTAATAATTTGGCTGAAAGTGTGACACAACTTTGTAATTTTACCCTATTACCCACCTCCTACTCAAAATATACTTGAGATAAATGCAAATAACAACATAATTAACCTTTGATATGTTTCCAACAAGATGATACATGGGAATTAATCACCCACCTTTTGGGAAGTTCCAACCTTCACTTTGATAAGGAATGAAGGTACAATATACATGTCATCCTTTAAAGGAATGCAACATTGAGAAAAAGGTGGTGTAACTTTGGCATGACATTCACATTAATTACAGGAAAGAGGTGGCATAACTAAAGGTCATTTCACATGGTGATGCCATACAATAGGTGAGGACGAGGCTAGACACATGGAAAAAATTTGCACCATTTGCATACATTCCAGAACTTTAATTAATTACCAAGAGCCTCCAAATCCATCTTCATACAGTTATATCCTACTTTGAATTTCTAACTTGCTCATTGAAATGAAGGGGAATATGTGAGGTAGGTTTTGAATGGGGGTATCGTACCTATTTCCCTACTTTCATTAGGAAAGGAAATCCCCTAGGGAAAATTTGACTTTCAACCCTTAGGTGAGTCAATCTTAATGGAGATCTTGTTGTTTTCCTTATGACTAAGGATGGGGTAAATTAGCCTGAAATGCACTTTTGGGAGATAAATGAAACCAAATGAATCCAATTAGGCAATGTAAAACATGAATATTTAATTTAAAACCTCAATCTATCATAATCAACAAAGTTCTAGGAGATCTAAGATGAGTATGAATTTATGCACCTATCACCAAAAGTCTCTATTGAGTGTCCTCCTAGGATAGATTCACCCTAGGGTGAATGGTTCTTGCAATAGGGATCCAAAATATATTTTCACAGTCCTCTACTCCTAGATCTACACTCCTAATTCCTCTGGATTTCACAATCAGAAAGTTAGAATTAAATTCTACAAGTGAGTTTCTATGGCTTGACAACTTTGTAACTTTGAAAATTTAGGCTTTTGATCAATCTTCAATCCTTCTTCACCTACAAATTTTCAAAAACAAAGAGGAATTTTTTTTTTGGTGAATGGGGGTTTGTCTTTGTCAAACCCCATTTGGTAATTAAACCTTGAAATGAAATGAAACATGAATGGAAGGAATGATGTATGAACAATGCTATGTTTCAACTCACCAAATCCTTGAATGGAGATCCTTAAAGGACTAAAATCTAAGACATCCCTCCAAGTTCTTAATCTTGCATGAAATGGCTTGATTGGATGTTTATCTTGATTCTTGAATCTTGAATTTAATGCTTGAAACCTATATCACAATGGTAGCTCCAAAAACATGCATGAATGAAGATAAAATTAACATGATTCTTGAGATCTTGAATGCTGCAAAAAGTGAATGAGAAATATGCTCTTGACAATAATATTTTCTCTTATTAAATTTCACCTTTTGCTTCAAGATATCTTAGGATTTGAGTTTGATGAAAAGACCTTATATTTATAGGTAATTTTCTAATTTCCCAAAAATTGAGCATCAAAGGCCAACAACTGCAATTTGAATTTAAATCATAAAAATTCCACCAAAAGAATATTAAAAATTGGGGTCCTAATCTTAAGGGGGACCCATTCGCCCTTTGCTAAATGGGTCCTAGGCTCCAAACCTAGGACACACCAATTTCAAGGAAATTTAATTAATGTTTGTAATTGTTTAATACAAGCTTCCCTTTCATAAAATAGGATTAATTAGGCTTTTAAATCCATAATTGGACCAATTAGAGGCTTGTTTAAGTCTAATAATTAGGGGGGCCAAAGATAGTGTGAAAATGTAAAGGAGTACATTTTTTGACACTACATTTAGCCCCCAGGTTAGTGAGAGGATGAGCATCAAGAGAGGTCTAATTGTACAAATATTGGAAATATAGGACAAAAAGGGCCAAGGAGGATGATCAAGCACCCAAGATTTAAGATCTCATGGAAAACCAACAAAGGCACAAAGAGACACATTCCTATGTTAAATATGAAACATAAAGACAATATACATAAGCATACAATCTAAAAATTAATGAGAAGAGAAAAAGGGGTGGATCAAGCCTCATCTATTTGTCCAATCGGTATGGATCAAGCCTTAGTTGTTTTTCCAAAATATTTTATAAATGGAAACTCATTTTCCATTATGCAAACAAAATGTACTCACACAGTCTAGTAAAATTTGTTGTCCAATAGGAGAGCCCCAAAAAGTGGCCAATGGGAAAGTCATGCCTGGTTTATAGGTTCCCAATGTATTATCCATACAAAATTTATACCTCCTGATAACATTGAGAAGGCACCACAAAAAATGGTCACAAGGCTAGAAATTTGTGTTATGCTATGAACTCATGAAAAAGGCTTCATTAGCAAGAAAAATGTGTTATGCTTGGTGGACTTGATACATGCAATAGGATATTCAAAGGGGTTTTTCTTAGTTCATTAAATGTCTCACCTTAGGGAACACCATGCTTAATGTCTCCAAGAGAGGACTAATTGAGGATAAAAGATATACAACTTAGGGAATGCAAGTCGTAGCATCAACATTTAGAGGAATGCCATATGCCAAGAAATGTCACACTTGAAGGAACAACAAACCCAATATCACCACCAAGAAGACACATCACTTGAAGTAAGAATACAACACTTTGAAGCAAACAATGAGTGGGCATGCGTATTCCCCCACTTTATGGAAATTACTAAACACCATGCCATGAGTAATTACTTTAAAGTAGAAAATGATAATGCTAATTGATTAAATGGCGATGAGAGCTTATTTGGAAAGCCCAACGCCAAACATATATTTCCAAAAAAAATTGCATCATGAAAAGCGGTTTCCCCCAAAATACAAAGCTAAAGATAATACAGAAAGAAAAGTACATCACATGTGACTTAAGGCACGTCATTTGCATCCCAAGCTTTCTTTTATATATAGATGGAAGGTGATCAACTAGTCAAAAGAGGCAATGGCAAGTTCCATACTAGGACAAGGCTAACTAACCCCTTGACCCCCAAATGTTATTGAATAATTCACAAATCTATTGAATAAATCAATAACATTAGTTTCCACTCCTTGCCATGTGAATTAACCCCAATCATCATCCAATAGCTTTGTGAATTATTCAAAATTCTTCTCTTTTCTTTCCTCTTACATGGGTTCTATTTTTGAAGTTGGTATCAATGTTTTCAAAGGAATTTCCTTATCTTTCTTAGTGTGCAAACAAATTTTTGGGTGAGGGTCAGCCTTGATTTTATAAACCTTGTTGTTATAGATATATTTCATTAAATGATGAAGAGTTGAAGGTACTACATTCATTGCATGAATCCAAGGTCTACCTAAGAGAAGATTATATGAAAGATTATTGATCATGACAATGAATAAGAGTTTGAAATGTAACTTTTCTAACTTTCATAGGTAATGTTATCATACCAAGAGGTTTCTTTCCCACATTATCAAAACCACAAATAGATAAGGAATCTAGTTCAATCTTAGTCTTATCCACTCCAATTATATCCAAGAGGTTCACACTACACACATTAAGGGTCAAACCATTGTAAATGAGAGTTCTTTTTATTCCAAATTTGTTAATGAAAACCATTACCATGAAGGCTTCATTTTGTTTTTGCACTTCTAATGGAGGTAATTCATCTTTATGGAATGTAATGTCTATGTTGACCAAGTTCATACCTTGAATTATGGCTGCTACATCATTTAGTTGTGCACTAGGAGGGATAGAAACTTCTTGTAAGGAATTTTGAAGCATGTTATGGTAATTAGGTAAAGCTTGAATAAGATCCCATAAAGAAATCCTAATAGGAGTGTTTTTGAGTTGTGCCACAAGATCATACTTCTTTCCACTATGGAAAGGAAAATGAGAAACACTAGACAAGATAGGTTGAGGAAGTGGTAATGAAGTAGGTATGGTTTGTGGTTGCCTATTGTTCCTTGTGTTATATGTATGAGCAATGATATTATAACTTAGTTGATGCAAAACATTGTTACTAGTGAGTTGCCTTGCAACATTTAAGATAGCTCCTGGAGGTTTTGGTTGGTGTTGTGCTGGTCTGATGATAATAAATGGCTTAAGAGATGACTTGGGAGGTCCAATAATAAAATTACTCTTAGGAGGTCCAATGATTAGAGGACTCTTATGAGGTCCAATGATTAGAAGACTCTCAAGAGGTCTAATAATGAAGGGATATCTAATGTTTAGAACCTCAACATACTTATCCTTATTTTGATGATCTTTTAGTGAAGAGGAATCTAATGTCACCTCATCATATTAATCTAAGGAATCCACATTACTATTTTTTGAAAGACATGTATCAATGTTTTAATCCTCTTGTGTTATGATATCTTCCCTAGTAGGATAGTTTTTATGAAAGGATAAAATTTAATGTTCATCACATTCCTCAATTGGGTCTTTTAAGATATATTCATCACAAGTAGGGGAGGTATCTAGAGAAGAACAACTATGTTTTTCTTACTTATTAATGATGGCATCCTATTGTTTAATAATTCCTTCCCAAGTAGGAGAAGAGAAAAAAATAGGATTTTCATGGCTCTCAATGGTCAATTGCTCTAACATCAAAGTATCTTCTTCACGAATATGAGAGATATTGGGAGAAGAACAAAATTGATTTTCATGCTTATCCATGATTGTATTCTCTTTCACTAATTTATTTTCACACCTGAGAGAGGGATCAATGAAAAACAAGAAAAGAAGGGGAAGGAATTCATATTCATTTTCTTGTAATAACAATTACTTAGAATATTCAACAATATTTGAAAATAGAAGATGAAGTATGATAACAAGAGGCTTTTGTAATGAAAACATGATGTAATAATTTCTCTACAAATTTGAAATGCAAACATTTTTTTATTTTTCAATTTTGCAATGTGTAAACTAAATGAATGATTAGACCTAATGCATAGAACTGAATTTCCCAAAAAATTCCAGAATGAAACAGTGGTTTACCAAAAAATATAGGAAGTGTAGAGGACTAGAAAAATTCCTAGAAAAGATGGTTTTGATAGGCCCTCAAGGACTCATTTTTCCAAGGGCCATTAGGTCCTTGTACAAGGTTTTTAAAAATAAAAAATTCAATTTTTGGGTTTTTGTTTGTGTTCTCTATTCCAAGTTGCAAAATGTAGTTTCCATGACAAATGTTTCCAAATTTGGGTGTCTAAATGCAAATGAAATCAATGATAAATGATGAAAAAATTAGCACTTTTTTTAATGAAATTTTAACTAAATTTGCTAATGTAAATGACTAAAAATACACTAATATGCAAGTACTATGCAAGATCAATGTAATATGGATGCACAATTTTGGATTTTTTAGATTCTAAACAATGCAAAATGCAAATTTACAACCCTAAATGAAATGCAAACTAATGAAAATCCTAGATATAGGGTTTTAATGAACTCCAAATCAAAAAATCTATAGTGCAAGAATGTTAGGTTATCCAAAACAAAACAAAGGGGTATAGGTGAGGTAGGTTTTGAATGGGGGTAATGTACCTATTTCCCTACTTTCATTAGGAAAAAGAGATCCCCAAGGGAAACATTGGCTTTCAACCATCAAGTGAGTCAATCTTAATGGAGATCTTGTTGTTTTCCTTATGATTGAAGACGGCGTAAATCAACCTAAAATGCACTTTTGGGAGCTAAATGAAAAATAACAAATGAGTCCAATTGTGCAATGTAAAACATGAATCATAAATTTAAAATATTAATCTATTAGAATCAACAAATTTATAGTAGATCTAAGATGAGTATGAATTTATGAACTTATCACCAAAAGTCTCTACTAATTTTCCTCTTGGGAGAGATTCGCCCTAGGGAAAATGGGTCTTGCTATAGGGACCCAACATCTATTTTGACAACCCTCTGCTCCTAGATCTACACTCCCGATTCCTCTAGATTTCACTGTTGGAAAGTCATAATTAAATTCTACAAGTGGTTTTTTGTGGCTTGACAACTTTGATGACAACTTTTCCAACTTTGCATAATTTCACTTTTGATCAATATTCAATCCTTCTTCACCTACAAATATGAAACCTACAACACAATTTTAGCTCCAAAAACATGCATGAAATAGCTTGATTGGATGTTGATATTGATGCTCGAAAACTACAACACAATTTTAGCTCCAAAAACATGCATGAATGAGGATAACTTTGATACAATGTTTGAGATCTTGAAAGCTACAAAAAGTGACTAAGAAATATGGTCTTGAATGCTCTTGAAAATAATATTTTTCTCTTATAAATGTTCATCTGTTGCTTCTAAATATCTTAGGATTTGAATTTCATATAAAGACCTTGTATTCATGTTTAATTTTCTAATTTCTCAAAAATTAAACATCAAAGGCTGACAATTACAAATTGAATTTGAATCATAAAATTTCTACAAAAAACATATTAAAAATTAGGGTTCTGAACTTAAGGGGGGGCATTCACCCTTGGGGGAATGGGTCCTAGGCCCCAAACCTAGGACACACCAATTTTAAGGAAATTTAATTAATGTTTATAATTGTTTAATATAAGTTTCCCTTTCAGAAAATGGGATTAATTAGGATTTTAAATGCATAATTGGGGCAATTAGAGGCTTAATTAAGTCCAATTAATTAGGGGACCCAAACATAGTGTGAAAATTTAAAGGAGTACATTTTTTGACACTACACTCATTTTCTCATTTTATTCTCAATAGAGAAAATGATTCTATTTGTGAATTTTCAAGATTCATTTTTCTATAAATTTGCCTCAGCCTTAATGTGAAAAATAATTATCATTTTATAGCAAGATATTTATTTTGTAGTTCATGTGACATGGGAACCCCTAGTAAGTTTCTTAGCAACAAGAATCAACTAGCTTTTCTAGGTGAGGTCTCTAATGAGTGGATCAAGTGGTTCCTTAAAAGAAAGAAATGCTTGATCATAATTTCCTTCAAATGGGTTGTGGGTGTAGAATTCATCTCGAACGCCAACCATTACCAGGTGAACACAAACATCATGTCACTGTTTATGGATTTGTTGATTGACTTGAATGTGACTAAAACTTAAGTGGTAGAGCCTACCAAGACTATGTTATGAAAGGAATACTTGGTGGGACTTGAGGAAATGTTGATGTGGTGATCCTAGGATTCAGTGTCCCTTTGGCCATGGACCTTCGACATCATGTCGACAATGGTGAGTTCATGCCTTAGCTTCATTTTCTCTCAAAATTTCAAATGTCATCACTAGAAAGGCATTACTAGAAGGTGAGGCCTACCAATTTCTTTCTACTTTAGGTAATTAATGTGGAGCCAATTTACGACATTGAATGGTGCATTGACTTTTGTGACCTTGTCTATCTTCCTTAACCAGTGGTTGTGGGGATGTTGGTGAAGAGTGACTCAATGCTAAATTATTCAAAGCTAGATCCCTTTCTATTTTGACTAGAGATTTGATCATTGTATTTATGAATTTTTAGGTCATTATCACATCGTTCCTTCATCGCAACCTGTGTGTTGGGATTTAACATCTTTTGGGTTGATGCCTTTATCAATTTTTAGCTATTTCGGGAAAATGTACTTTCTATAATCATCTATCTTTGTAACCAGAGCTTACTAAATATCCATTTTTCCCTTAAAAACAAAGGCCTAAGTGAAAAATACTATATGTAAATGATGCTTATATATGAATAAATATAGTATTTTCCTTTTCAATATTCATGTGTCCACTTCGCAAAAATGTCACAATTTACAATTTTTTTACATATGGTATATAATGCATAAAATTTACAAGAATACAAGAAATGAAAATTTTTTAAAAAAAAAATTAGTTGGTGAACTATTGATTTTTGGTTTCTAGGGCTTCTCTAACTCTTCCAGAGTTTTCACCTAAAAGGAGAGAAGTAGGCCAAAAATGCTAATGGTTCATTCAATTTAATGTTATATGTTATGTTGTCTAACCTAAATGAAGTTAAATAAATGCAATTTACTGATCTAGATGAATGAAAACAAATGCAAAAGTGCAATTAAAGCTATGTTTGAAAACACACTATGATATGCAAAAAACTAAGTAAATGATGAAAATATGCAGAACATAAAGGAAAGGGATGAATCTGAATGCACCTAGATGAATTGTTATGAATCTGGAGTGTTCTGGATGCTGATGGGAATTACTAATTTTTAACAGTGGGATTCATTCACCCAGGGTGGTGAATTAGTTCTCCTCCTAGTGAAAAATTGTTGGGAGCAAGTTTTTGTTTGTTGGGATCCAAAATCTGACAAAATTCAGATTTTTAGTCCTAAGGTGGGACTCATTTGCCACAAGTGGAAAATCAGTCCTCTTCCAAATTTTTGAAAAATCAAGAGACAACTCTACAACACTAGATTTGGAAAAAATTTCTTGTTGGTGTTGGACTCAAGGAACACTGAGAGGGGGTGAATCAGTGTTCAACACGACTTAAACTTTAATTATAATCATAAACCATTTATAGCACATCAACAGAAATAAAGATGCAAGCACATGAACAAGATAATCAAAGCACCATAACACTAATATTTTTACATGGAAACTAGGTTGTTAGGGGAAAAACAACAGTGGAGATTAATCCACAATTTATACTCTATTAAAAGTATGAGCAAAAGGGAATGCACATGCATTCAAGCATACTACCTAGAGCTCATTACTCAAAATAAGGAAGGCTCACTGGCTTACAAAATGTTTGGATTACAATAAAATGTTGAACTAAGAAGATATCATCTACAAATGTCTGGTTTCAGTTCTGGTGAAGCACATGAATCAAATTTTGAACCTACTATCAAATTCTACACTCAGCTCTACTCTGCTTCCACACACTTCACTAAACCTTCTTCACACTCTTCCCTTCAATCAAATGAATAGATCAATATTTTCACACTTTCTCTTCTCTAGCTTTTCTTTACTCCATACAAACACACCATGCACACAAAATGAATTGCCTAAACTCGCATATATATCTACTAGCAAGAATTTAACTATTATATGTTGACTTCAAAATATTCTCCACATGTCGGCTTAGATTATGAACAATTTATGATGAGCACCCACACAAGTCAGCCAAATCATAACTAGGACCCAAAGAAAAATTATTTGAACATAAGACATTTAAAAAAGTATTCCTTATACATCTGCGACATGCCTACATTCATTAGGTCGGCCACAAAGAGTTAATAAACAAAAAACATCCTGTCGGACCTTCTAACTTGTACACAGATTAATGCAATACCACAAGACTTAACAATAAGATAACATATATTCTTAACAACCTATCTCGGGGATCCATAACTAAAAAATATGATCTAGTGAGGCATATAGATTGACATATTACCTGGATACCCTATTCTTCCTACTTTCTACCAATAATACTCCATTCTTTACTTTATCTACTAGTATGAATAAATTTTGTTTTGTGGACCAGGATAATGACTTTAGTTGCCATCAATGAAAACACTATAAGCCATAAACAATCTCCCCAAGCCTTATTCCAACAATCTCCCCCTTTGGAATTGATGGAAACACTTAGTGAAAAATGACTAAGTGTCGGAACCAAAACTCAAAAAATTTAGAACACAAAAAAACACTACTCCCCCTTAGAATGTCATGGCATTTTACACTGCATTCTCTCCCCCTTTGACATCAATGGAAAATTTTTATTGCTCTCTCTCATGTTGCTAAAATTTTCACTGCACTCTCTCCTCCTTTGTTGATGCCAAAATTGATCAAAATTTGAAAAATTACAACTGTTGCACAAATCAGAAAATTATTTTGTACTTATCTTTCATCTCTGGAAGAAATTTCTTCCAAGAATCTACTGCAATCCCAATAATTATTATCAAACTGTTATTTTTTGATGTTTGTTTGATGATCTGGATGAGGGATTCTAGAATTGTTATCACTTCTTCTAACTTCTCTCCTTTCCTCAGAACCTTAATTAGCTGCTCCAATCTGCATTCAGTTAGATCCTTCACTTTCCAAAAAGTGTCCACAAGAGTGTTTATGGAAAAGTGAACTTTTTCATGCTCAATATGCAACTCATGAATACTTTTCTTTACTAATCCATCTTGGTCTTGAACCATGCTATAATCTTGACCAATTTTTTTCAACTCACTTCCAATCTACTCCAGCTTGTCCTTGTATCTCCCAACAACATGAGACCACCAAAGACAATAATTGTAGATGTTATTTGTTGAGTTTATGCACTGCCTCAACACATTCATTTTCCTTTTTAATTTTGTAAGAGATAGCCTGAACTGCTCCTTCAAATGTAGAATTATTTCTTCCTCTTTCCTGTCCTGAGTCTCAGAGGCCATAGCCTCCCTGATACATTCAATCATTTCTTCTAGAAGTACATTATGCAAACTTTCCAATTCAATGTTATTGTGCACAAAATAACTACCTAGAGTGCTTTCAATCAGGTCATGCTCATATGACGGTCTGTCTAACCATATGTTAGCAATCTTTTGCATTCCATCTTCCTTCTGAAAAATCTACAGTATCTTTGTTTTGAATAAAGCACCTTCTTCATCACTTCCTTTTGTTATTATTACATTTGGTTCAACTAATTCCAATTTATCTTTAGGAGTGTATTCATCAGAATCTTCATCTAGTCTATCCACAATTATCTGTTCTTTGGCTTTTCCTTCATATTTTGGAGACTTGTGTCCTAGAGGAATGTCATCAGTAAACTCTAGAGCCCTTTTCTACTTCCTTTCCATTTTATTGGAAGAGGATCCTACTTCAGCTATTTTTATTGGAAGGGAAATACCAACTATTCCAACATAAACTTGCTCACAATTTTCTAGAGTATTAGAATGTTCAAAATTTTCTTACAAACTGGTTCATTTTCCTTCAATACCACATTATCATTCTAAGGCAAGAAATTCAAAAAATACATCATGATACATATGACCAAAGTACCAAACTTGAAGGGGTAATCTGCATCCTTTGTTAATTGCACATTCTCCATCGATTGTTCTTTTAGCAAATTGCATAGGTCAAAGTCTAGGTCCTCCATTATCATTTTGTGAGAAATGTAGATTGTGCCTGCCAAGGTTGATCCTTCCTTGTTTCTGAACAAATTTTTATATGAAATCCCATGTGCAATATACCTCGTTATTGAATCTTTGATCATTGAAATTATCAGAGCCGGTTGATCTGCTGTTACTCCGGTTAGGGTTTTGACTTCAATATTTTGAATTGACTTTTTTTTGGAATATCCCCAACATTACATAATCCAGTTAAATTTATGATCACCTCTTTTGAAATTAGATAGGGTTTATTGAGAGTGAGAGTGTCCTCATTCAATCTATTCAAGATAAACCTAACAGCTTCTTTGTTGACAAAGTAAGGAAACTCATTCCAAATATCCAAACTCCTATGTTTCACACCTTCAAGCCACTTCAATTCATAAGCTGGAAACATGTTTCTCACATCCCTTGTCTTTTTACTACTATATTCATCCAAATTAACAATGCCTTTAATTTGCTTCATTTTACTTTTCGTACTGAACAAGGCTTTTCTACCGAGCACAAAATTAGAAATTCTATGAGCAACTAAAATACCTAATGAATTCATTGCCAAATTGACTTGACTCCTTTGAAATTATACTAAAAAGGATCTCCTTCTATTCTTCTTCAATGCAAGGTGACAAATGAGGGTTCCAAATATCCTTTTCTAACATGCGCACCTAACCCTTTTAGCCGCATTAAATATTTTTCCCTAGGAGTTTCAGTTACTCTATTTTCTCAGACAATAAGAGAAGAATTCATTTGCAAACCTTCTAGATCTTGAATTCTTGCACAAATGATCATGGACACATTTGAAGACTAATGGCGTAACCACTAAAAATTTCCTACATTCTAGTACCAACTACTGATAGGGGGACAAGGATTTTCTTGAAAAAATCCTCCTAGGCCAATGGCCTAAGATCAATTTCCGGAGGAATTACTGGAGGCTGCTTCTAGTATGGGATTATTGGATTCACTCTTCTTTATCCATGTTTTCTTCATTTCATATCTTATCTCTTCCATAGTCACTTTTCCTTTTCCTTTGTCATATTTCTATGAAATTCTTCCTTTGCATACCGAACCTCTTCTATCCATGTTTTTGTTCTTGCAGAATTGTGCAATGTGACCAAATCTGTTGCAATTGTAACACACCAGCTTTCTTTGTCTAAACCATTCATTCCATTGGTTTCCCCTTGATTTGCATTTATTAGCATTATGCCCAAATATTCCATAGGTATATCATTTAACATTCTTTACACTGAAAGAAATACTTCTGCATTCAATTGACTTATGACCAAACTTATCGCAACTAAAACATTAACTGGGAAATGATGGACTACTTGAATTTACTTTACTTCTACACTGAACAACCATATGACCAAATTTATTACAACCAAAGTAGTAACCATTAAAATTTTAAGCATTGGGTTGGCTTACCAGATACCTTCTACCTTTGTTCATTTGATTTCTTTGTCTAGGATCCTTGAGTTCAGATCTAGAGCTTTCTTCCTTCTCATATCCAAGACCTCACTTATCATTTGCATCCTTTTGTCCTTTAGTCAGCTAATCAAGCTTAGCAGAACTAATCCGGAACTTCTCCTTATATTCATTTTTCAGTAGTGAGTTCATCTCTAAGAATAACTATTTTCCTTTCAAGTTCTTGTTCATTATTTCTAGATTGTTGTAGTTCAATCTCTAACTGAATGAGTCCACTATTTACTCTATTGCTTTCTTCAGACTTTTCTTTCAAATACTATGCTATATTTTCCTCATTCTTCTTCCTTTCTTCAATTTTCTTAGTTAACCTCATCACCACAGATTCCATCTCAAGTTTTAGAGTAGCATTGTCCGTAGCAAGATTTTCACATTCTTCAGTTATTTCTTTTAGGGTCTGATTTAGATGAACATCTTCCAAGCTTTTATTCTCTTTCTACTTCAGCTGATCACAAAGTTCCTTCCTCTTTTATTTTGACTCATTGATTTTATCCTTCAATGATTGAATGAATTTTTCAGCATCCACAAGATTTTCCTTTAATTCCATGACTTCTGCTTTAGATTTATCAAGATCATCAAGTGCCACCGTAAGCTATTTTTGAGGACAACCAAAGTCCATTGCAATCCAAAATCCACCTCAAGCTATCAAAATTTTTGTAGAGGAACCTGCTCTGATAGCAATTGTTGGACTCAATGAACACTAAGAGGGGGGGTGAATTAGTGTTCAACAAGATTTAAACTTTAATTCTGATCATAAACCATTTACAACACATAAATAGAAATAAAGATGCAAGAACATGAACAAGATAATCAGAGAACCATAACACTAATATTTTTACGTGGAAATCCTGTTAGGGGAAAAACCACAGTGGAGATTAATCCACAATTTATACTCTATTAAAATTATGAACAAAAGGGAATGCACATGCATTCAGGCACACTGCCTAGAGCTCACTGCTCAAAATAAGGAAGGCTCACTGCCTTACAAAATGTTTGGATTAAAACAAAATTTTGAACTGAGAAGATAGCATCTACAAATGCTTGGTTTCAGTTCTAGTGAAGAACATGAATCAAATTTTGAACCTACTGTTAGACTCTGCACTTAGCTCTACTCTGCTTCCACACACTTCAATCAACCTTCTTCACACTTTTCCCTTCAATTGAATGAATAGATCAATATTCACAAACTTTCTCTTCTCTAGATTTTTTTTACTCCATACACACACACCATGCACACAAAATGAATTGCCCAAACTTGCATATATACCTGCTAGCAAGAATTCAACTGTTATATGTCGACTTCAAAATATTCTCCACATGTTAGCTCAAATTATGAACAATTTATGATGCACACCCACACAAGTTGGCCAAACCATAGTTGGGACCAAAAAAATAATTCTTCAAACATAAAAAATTTAAAAAATTACTCCTTATACATCTCCGACATGCTACATTCATTAGGTCAACCACAAAGAGTTGATAAACAAAAAAAAAGTCTATCGAATCTTCTAACTTTTGCATGGATTAATACAATACCACAAGAATTAATAATAAGATAACATATATGCTTAACAACCTATCTCAGGGATCCATAACTCAAAAGGATTATCCAGTGAAGCATATAGATCAACATATTACCCAGATATCCTATTCTTGTTGCTTTCTTTTGGTAATACTCTATTCTTTACTTTATCTATGAGTATGAATAAATTCTGATATGTGGACTAGGATAATGACTTTATTTTCCATCAATGAAAACACTAGAATCCATAAACAATATCCCCAATCCATATGTCAACAGTCAGGTTGTCAAGTCAATTATGCAAAATGATAAAACCTTCTCCAAGCTTGAAATAGACTTAAGTTGACTTGAAGCACCTAGTTGACTTGTAAACCAATCTTCAAAACCAAAAATCTTATCAAATATACATACCTAGGTTTGCAAACAAACATGCAATAGGTAAAAATGGTTTAAGGTTAGTGAATAGTGATTTTCCTTGGTCAAGCCCCACTTTTGGTAATCAAACCTTCAATAGAATAATGAAATGAAAAGGAATGATAAACTAACAAGATGCAATTGCTATTAACTTACCAAACTCTTGATGATGCAATTCTAAAGTAATGCCAATGGTAGCTTCAAAGTGCTTGAATAATGCTTGAATTGATGTTGTAGAATGCTTGAATGCTTGAGTGAATAGGTGAATAAGTGAATTTGATGAATGGGGGTTATAATGAGTTGAAAATAAATTATTTATACATACTTGTGCCTTAGTTACCCATTCATACCTCATCACAGGGCAACATCAAGTGATTTTGAATAAAATCCTAGAAGGAAATTTAAAATATTTTGAATTTGAGGCCAAGGGGGACTCATTCGCCACCCATGGTGAACGGGTCAGACCTAGGACCTAAAAACAAGTGATAAAAAATATGTTGTATTTAATGTTGTTTGTCAGGATAATACTCAAAAATACATTTAATTAAGCATATGAGAGCATAAAGGAACCAAATAAAGGATGAGAAAGGGATAAATAGTGAAAATATGCCTAGAAAAGAGTGAAAGCTTGTTACAAGAATTTACAACACTTCAAAATAGGACTTGTTTAGTTGTAAAAAGGTGATTTGTAGGTGAATTGTAATTAATAGAGTCTGGAAGAATGTAGAAATGTCTTACAACAGTTCATAACACCTTCACAAGACATCGTTCTTTGAGTTTTAGTACCTAAATAATCATGTTTGAGCCATGTTGCAACATAAAATCAAAGCAACATAGTTCCAACACCATGAAACAAGATCTAAAAAGCCATGAAAATGACAAGGGGCCATTTTTCCACAACACATTTAGCCCCCACTTTAGTGAGAGGATGAACCTGCTTCAAACTCACACTAAAGTAGCCATGAACATCAAGAAGAGGGTTCAAATTCACTTACACTAGCAAGATGGAATGACAACGATCAAGAGGGATGATCAAGCCCCCATGATGAAGATCCCATGGAAAACTAAACATAAGAACAAAGGAAGACACAAGTGTTGAAATGAAGCTTTGATCATCAATCCAACTAGTTGTGGATTAGATCTAGGATGATTGTTTGAAAAAGAGAATGTTTAGGGCATGTGCAGGATCATCATGGAAAAAACAGGCCCTTAAGTGGCAAAAGATTTAGAAAAATCAGAGTTAGGCAACTTGACATAAAAATTTGAATAAGTTATCTATATTATTTCAAAATGTGTAAGAATAGAATCTATAGAAAATTGAATGTAGTTTCTAAACTACTAGGTTTTTTTTTTTTAAAATCTATTTGGTGAAATTTAAAATTCTAAATGTAGTAGTACTTAAATTTCAAGGAAAAAATAAGAAGTTTATGTCCTAATTACCCTAACCACAATAAAATTATAATATTTTTATAATTTTTAGATATAGGTAGAGGACTCCATGTCGATGTGATGCATTTTTTGTAATTTTTTTCCAAGTAAATAATAATTAATTATGATTTTTTATTACAACTTTTAAAATATATAAAAATTTGTTTGTCGACCACCTTAACTTGGTCAAAAATTCATGAAATTCAATTTTTCATTTTCTAATTCTATAGTATTTGAAGCATAGAATGTGGCGTATGTTTTGATTCAAAATTGTGATATTGTTTGAAAGCTATAGATTGTTTTCAATCAACCTATCAATCAAGAGTTTAGTCATAATTCAAATAGAAAATAAATAATAATTATTTATTAAATTCAAATTAAAGCATAATTTATATTGGTGGAAAGTTAAGAATCTCCTTTAAAAACCCTTTTCATTTCATCAATTTTAGGTAAAAAAAAGTTGTTAGCCACATACCCTATATATACCCATCATATTGCCACTTTTTGGCCCATCATGATCCTACACATACCCTTTACTCACTTGGGTGATAGAACACATGACGGTCCATCGGGTGAGAAGGCCCAAATTTACTCACTCTAGGGTCATAGAACTAGTTGTTTGCGGGGTGAGAAAGCCCAAAAGGGTAAGATACATATGCTAGTTGGTATGCACTCACAAACACAAAGGTGGATATGGGGAAAATTCATGTCACTAGGTGGGCTTCCCACTCAACCATGCCACTGTTATACCCATTGATAAATTTAACAAGGCACCACAAGGAAACAAATGATATGAACAAAAATACAAAGGTACCACAATCATGCAAGTTATGTTATGCAAGGTGGAAAAATGTAAAGGAAATTAAAGGAGTCTTGTTTAGTTCATGCAAGGTTAGTCACTTAGGGAAAATTGTGTCTAATGTCTCCAAGAGAGGACCAATCAAAGAATAGTATATTCACAACTTAGGGGATGTAGTGCATCGCATTAGGTCACCAAGAGGAATGTAATATGCTTAGAAAGATCACAATTATGAAGGACATCACACTCAATGTCATCCACAAAGTGACAAACACATCACGTAAATGACAAAGCTACACTAGGAACCAAGAATGAAAATGAAATAATGGTAATGTATGCCCCCCACTTTAAAGGAATTGCTACACATCGTTTTGTGAGAAATCATTTTTTAAGTGAGAAAAGAAGAAAGAAAAAAGCAAAAGAAAACAAGACATGAGAGCTAACTTGAAATCCTTATGCCAAATCATATGTTTCAAAGTTAGGGTTGTGCCATGACAAGGAAAAATGTAAAACAAAGAAAGGGAGTTCCCTCCCCAAAAAATAGCACACCAAACACATAAGGGATCTATGGATTTGGGGTCATTATGTTCGTTGCTGCAATGTTTTTATGAAAGAGCGAAACTATCATCATTCCCCAAAGCACATAGAACTGGAAGAATGACACAAAGAGAGTGAAAACAAAGGAAAAATAAATTCTATTTTGGGTCAACATGGAAGAGACATTGTGGTCTCAATTTGCATCATCCCCAAAAGGAAAACACAAGCGGAACAAAAATGAAAAAGCTTTTGGGTCAACATGAAGGAAGCATGTTGGTCTCAATGCTTTACATCATCCCCAAAAGGAGAACACAAAAAAAAATCAAAAAAGAAAAAAGACCTTGTGGGTCAACATCAAAGAGATATATGGTGCCTCTACACTTTGCATCATCCCCAAAACGAGAACACAAAACAAAAGTGAAAAAGACAAGGACCATTTGGGTCAACATGGAAGAGACATAGGGAATCTCTACACTTTGTATCATTCCCAAAAGGAGAACACAAAAAAAAGGATAAAAAGACAATGTACGACATATATAGAAGAAGAGAGATACAAATAGAAGAAGTGTACAAAGAGAGGATATATCAAACACATGATACGGGGGAACACAATACGCACATGGAAAGAAAAATATTCAAAAAAGAGAAAAGCAAGAAGGCTAGTTAGGTGAATGCAACTCAACCATCTAACGAGTCATCTACCTTCCAATCATGTTCCGTGTAATGTGAGGGCGATTGACTATCCAAAGGAAGAATTGCAAGCACCAAACCAGGAGTTGTACCAAGTTCTTCACTTGGTGAAGAGGATGTATCATTTAAGCTCATTATAGATGAAAATAAATAATTTAAATCATTATTCACTTCTTCATCTATTTTTGGTATCATCATATCATCATCATTATCATCATCATCATCATCATAATCATCATCATCATCATCATCATCATCATCATCATCATCATCAATATTAATGACAATAGGAGGACGAAGGGTGATTTCTAAGGATGGATGTATCAAATGTGAAGGTTGTTGGATTGGCTCAATTTGTTGTGAAGGTTGCATGGGACTATCGTGTGGCAGGTCAGGAGAAGGAGGGTGGTCATCTATGACGTCAATCAAAGGTAAAGGTTGATTTTCTTTATCTTCTTCTATGTGAGATTGATGAGCAAGGAGCCGATGATGATGCCATTTTTCCCTAGTACCGCAGTTTCATTTAATTCTATTTTGGAGTTGTTGAGGTGTAAGAGTGGATTGAGGCATCATAGGTTCTTCTACTTCTGAAGAGGGAAGAATAGAAGAAACCGAAGAGGATAGATCAACCACTTTCTCTTTGGCTTTATACACTTGTTTAAGGTGAGGAGGCATGACAAGAGTGGTTTCATTTTCCCTTGGTCATTTAAACAATGGTCGGGAAGTATCAAGGGGTGGTTGTTTAGGATTTTGTATGGTTAGTTCATTGTCAGACTCTAGTTGAAGCATGGTTTCATCTATTATAGGAGGTGTAGAAGTGGATGGGGAGGAGTTATGAAGAGATAATTCTCCTATCTTTTTGTCTTTAAACTTTTGATAAGTTATGAAAAAGAAGTCCTTTTGAGGTGTGATAGTTTCCATAGGTGTAGGCCAAAAGGCTTCTAATGAAAAATTACCTTTAGAAGATAAAGGACTAAATCCACTATGATGTATGGTGACTATCTCTTTGACATGTGGAAACTTCAAACACTTGTGAACAACTAATGATACTGCTTTTATTGAGCAAAGCCAAAGGTGGCCTAGCCACAAACGAAATTGGTCAGATTTTGGAATAATTGAAAATGTTACCTCCAAAGTTTTAGGTCCTATCTATAAGGGTGGCACGATCAATCTGATTGTAGGGAATTCAAAACTAGTATTTGTCTTAATCCATGCAGTTGGTTTATTATATTCATCTTGATATAGCTCATGTAGCACTAGAAATTCCTCTGTGATCACATTCTCACCACAAGTAGGATCTATTAATATCCCATTAGTGGTATTATTATAGATTCTGCTAGCCATGTAAAGAGGACCATCGAGAAGTTTTTGTAGTATGTTTGTAGAAGAAAAAGTGATATCAAGAGATTTAGTGGTTTTGCCCTTACAAGGGATAACATCTATCATAGCTACTAGCACATTCAGAGGACTTTCCATAGTAATAAGGGGAGGTGCATCATGTTGTGCATTGTTTGTATCAATAGTCATTACATCAGTGGTTGAAGGTTCACTAACCTTGACAAATGACGTAGTTTGTTTAGCCATGGGATTAGTGAAAATCTGCAAATTCTGGTTAGGGGGTGCAACAGACTTATTTCTTGATCATTAACACCCATAATGGACAAATGGCATGAATCAATGAGGTCTTGAACTAGATGTTTGAGATGCTTGTAATGTTTAGTGTCATGTACATTTTGGTGATGAAAATGACAATAAGCATTAGGTTTGAACATGGGTGGTAATGGCTAGTTTGGATCAAGTGGTCGGACGGGTGGAAAAGTGAGCAGGTGTTGTTGAATTAAATGGGTCATTGTATTATGAAGGGTATTGGGTAGGGGAGTAAACTATCTCTATAGGTCCCCATAGGTATAAGGCACCAATGCTTTAAGAACTACCACTTGATTTGGAATGGATTGGGTTGGCTGTGGTTGATGTTGAGGAGGTGGATTAAATTGGAAAAATCCTATATTTGGTTTGTAGAAGTTTATTGGTTATTTTGGTTCTTATTTTTGTGTTTAGGTTTTTCAACTCAGTTAGAAGTGGATTTTGAATCACAACTTGAAACCAAATTAGGGTATTCACACAAGGTTGTACATAAATGCATAAACGAAGGGAATTTCATCATTGTTAATTTATCCTAAAGGTGTGTGTGTAAGTTTTTGATAAACATCTTTGGCAAATGTGCATTAGGAATCTTGACATCAATTTGAGCATACACAGATTAGTATCATGAAATAAAATCTATGACTTTTTCATCTGTGTTTTATCTACATCACATAAGGTCAACCATTGTCTTTTTAAGTGTCATGTGAACTTGAAAGTGACTAATGAAAGTATCCACCAATTCATTGAATGAATGGATGTAATGATTAGGCAAGTTGGAAAACCATTCTAAGGTAGTGTCTTTCAAGGTCCTTTGAAACAGTTTGGTTAACAGTTTATCATCAAGGATGAAGTCACTACACAAAGTTGTATAGGCATTCACATGGTTGATAGGGTTTCCTTTTCCTCCATATTTCTCAAACTAAGGCATTTCTATCCCTTGTGGCATCGAGGTACATAATATTTCTAGGGATAAAGGACTACTATAGACATGATATGTAAGTGGAGTTGATTGACCTTGGCTAATGGTGGAAAATTGAACTTGCATAGATAAAATGGTGGTAAGGAGTTATGTAAGAAGGGGATCGAGGTATGTGGGTTGAGGTGGAAGGGAAAATGGTGGAGTGTAAGTGATGTTGGGTGAAGTGAAGGGAATACTATGAGGTGTAAAGGTGGTGGAAGGAACTTGCGATGCCACAAAAGAAGTTGGAATGCTAGTGGAAATCGGAAAAGAAGTAGACTAATGAATAGTTGTATGGACTTGCGGATCGGTATAAGTTGGGATGAAAGCTATTATTGAAGGGGGGCTTAACTTGATGTCCTCCTTGGCTTACAAGAATGGTTACGGATTGGGTATTAGAAGAAGCATGTTTATTGTAAATCTCAAAAATTCTCTTCATCACTTGCAAGCCATCATCACTTTCAATCAAATGATGAAGATTGTCAATGGTGGGTATGGTGGTTTGGGAAATGTTTTCAAGGGACAAGTATTGTTGTAAATGTGCAAATTATTCAAGAATACTAATGACCTTGTCTTGAGGGAGAGAGTTTTTTTGGTTGTAAACATTCATTGGATGGAAAGGTGAAGGGATGGAAGTGGTATAATTAGTGCCTAATGCACCATTGTCCATACTAGGCGTAGGAGCTCTTGAGATCCCAAGGTCCACAATGAAAGTGCTATCGTGGGAAGCCATGAGTCTAGAACTTCTTCTCACCAAATTATTATCAATGGGGAACCAAACACTCATGCAAGTACCACTAAGGAGGGGTGAATGAAAATGCAAACTAATCTAAAAGTTTGAAATGAAAATAATAGAAATGTTGCTAATTGTAACAAAGATCTAACTATAGAAAACATAAATGCAGACAAATGCCTGAAAAGTGCTGAAAATGATGTTTAACAAGTGCAAAGGGACTGATTCATCGTGGGTGGTGTTCATGAGTCCCAGTATGCAATTTTATTTTTATTTTTAGAAATTTTTAGATGATTTTAATGTCCTACACAATGAAAACAATGATGTAGAATGCCAAATTTCTATTTTTTTCAATGAGATGCAATGCAAAAATGAAATCTAAATGAAGCTTTCACTAATGCAAGATAAAATGTCCTAAAATACAAAAACAAAACAATGTATTAATTGAATGTTAATGAACATGAAAAATAGGATGCAATATGAAATCAGAAATGCAAAGTGCTCAAACGTTGGGTTCACCAAAATGAACTGTTGATTTTTGGTTCCTAGGACTTCTATAACGCTTCTAGGGTTTTTCACCTAAAAGGAGAGAAGTAGGCCAAAAATGCTAATGGTTCATTCAATTTAATGTTATGTGTTATGTTGTCTAACCTAAATGAAGTTAAATAAATGCAATTTACTGATCTAGATGAATGAAAATGAATGCAGAAGTGCAATTAAAGCTATATTTAAAAACACACTGTGATATGAAAATAACTAAGTAAACGAAGAAAATATACAAAACAGAAAGGAAAGGGATGAATTTGAGTGCACCTAGATGAATTCTGATGAATCTAGAGTGTTCTGGATGCTAATGTAAATTACTAATTTTTCATAGTGGGACTAATTTGCCTAGGGTGGCAAATTAGTCCTCATGCTGGTGAAAAACTATCGAGAGAAAGTTTCTATCTAACAAAATCTGGAATCTAAAAAAAATTATATTTCCAGTCCTAAGGTGGGACTCATTCACCATAGGTGGTGAATCATTGCTCTCCCATTTTTTTGAAAAATTAGGAGACAACTCTGCAACATCAGATCTGGAAAAGTTTGCTTCTTGGGTTGCCAAAGTCAATTTTGTAGAAAATGAATAGAAAACCTTCTCCAAGCTTGAAATTGACTTAAGTTGACTTGAAGAACCTAGTTGACTTGTAAACCAAGCTTCAACACCAAAAATCATGTCAAATCTACATACATAGGTCTACAAACAAACAGGCAATAGGGAAAAATGGTTTAAGGTTAGTGAATAGGGGTTTTCCTCGGTAAAACCCTACTTTTGGTAATCAAACCTTCAATAGAATAATGAAATACAAAGGAATGATAAACTAACAAGATGAAATTTCTATTAACTTACCAAACCCTTGATGATGCAACTATGAAGTAATGTCAATGGTTTCTTCAAAGTGCTTTAATAGTTCTTGAATTGATGTTGTAGAATGCTTGAGTGAATAGGTGAATAAGTGAACTTGATCAACGGGGGTTAGAATGAGGTGAAAATCACTTATTTATACACACTTGTGCCTTAGTTATCCATTCATACCTCATCATAGGCTGACATAAAGTGATTTTGAATAAAATACCAAAAGGAAATTTAAAATATTTTGAATTTGGGGCCAAGGGGAACTCATTCGCCACCCATGACGAATGGGTCCCACCTAGGACCTAAAAACAAGTGTCAGGAAATATGTTGTATTTAATGTTGTTTGTTGGGATAATACTGAAAAATACACTTAATTAAGGATATGAGAGCATAAAGGGACCAAATAAAGCATGAGAAAGGGATAAATAGTGAAAATATGCCTAGAAAAGTGTGAAAGCTTGTTACAAGACTTTACAACACTTCAAAATAAGACTTGTTTAGTGGTAAAAAGGTGATTTTTAGGAAAATTTTAATTAATAGAGTCTAGAAGAATGTAGAAATGTCTTACAACACTTCACAAAACCTTCACAAGACATCGTTCTTTGAGTTTTAGTACCTAAATAAGCATGTTCAATCCATGTTGCAACATAAATCAAAGCAACATAGTTCCAACACCATGAAACAAGATCTAAAAGGCCATGAAAATGACAAGGGGCCATTTTTCTATGGCATAGGTGGATACTGTTTATTGGGATTTTGATGGTTTTTCCTTCCATATCCTCTAACTCAAAAGCATTACTCTCTTTTCACTTTATGATATGAAAAGTTCCTTAACATAGGGAGTTGAACTTAGCATGTTGTCTTGGCTTGGTGGCACATTCATCACACTTTAGGACTAGGTCTCCCTCTTTAAAATTTGGGTCAGGATCCCTTTTGTTAAACCAATTTTTGACCACCTATTGGTGGTTGGTCATGGTGTCAAAATCCTTTTCTTGGGCCTCCTAGACATTTAACAACTCGTCTAACCTTATCTCAATACTACCATTTTCTTTGATTTCTAGAGAAAACTGAAATCTCCATGGAGATAAGCAACACTACCTCTTTCCCATAAACCAATTTGTATGGGGAATCCTTTAAGATTTTCTTTGGGGTGATATGATCAGCCCATAAGGCTACTCATAAATGCTTATGCCAATCCTTTGGTGCTCTTAGTTGATTTTCTTTATCATCCAAATCAAGTTTTTGTTCATGGAATCCATGATTCCATTCCCCTATGGATAGTTGTTTGATGAAGTATTGAGGTAGACTCCATGCTTTAAGGAAAAATCAGACATTCCAATCCCCACAAAATCATGAGCATTATTGGAGATAAAAATTTTAGGGGAGCCGAATCTTGCTACCAACTCTTCAATAAAATTGATTGTTTCACCTTCAGTCACATTCTTCAATGGGGCTACCTCGATCCATCTGGTGAAGTAATCTATAGTTGTTAGCATCAACTTATTCCCTATAATGGAAGAAGGATTAGTCATGGTGATAAAATAAATATATCACTATGTGAATGGCTCATCCACCACAACTGGCCGCAAAGGCATAGTTGAATTTTTTCGCTTGCCAATTAAAAAATGACATTGTGAACATTTTTTAACCAGGTCATGGAACTCTAAAAAAAAGGTAGGCTAGTGGTAGCCTTCACACATTATTTTTAGGGTGATGGTTTTGGAAAAAACATGTATCCCCATGGGACTCCTATGAATTTTTTCTAAAAGTCTTTTTGCATGCTCCTTATCCACACAATAGAGGAGGATGTTTCAAAGTTTCTCTTGAACAAAAACCCTTCGATCAAGATGTATATAACACCTTGCAGCCTATAGAATCTTCATTTATGCAGAGGGATGTTGATAAGGTACCTTCTAGTCTACATGAATTTTACTCTATCGGATACCCAAGATTCCTCCGACTTAAACTGATTTACTAAAGCTTCATTTGTAGGTGCTTCTTCCATTTAGGGTTTGAGTTCCATGGCAAGGTATTCACACAACTCTCTTCCTTGGACTAGATTTGTCAGTTAGACTTCTATGTCATACTTGAGGATCTTAGTGATCCAATTCACCTTTTCATCTATTTATTTGTTGTTCCATAATATACTCCCTCATGCCAGGGTGGGCTACAAGGACCATGATTTTGCTCATCGATATCAGGTGTTTAAACTTTTTTATACCTTTTATGATGGAAAATGCCTATTTTGATAAATTTGTACATTGTCTCATATACTTTGAGGGTCCTTGAGTGGAGAGAAATAGGATTATCTCTCTTTTCTTCCTTATCCTTTTGTGTGAGAACCACGAAAATGTTGTGCTCCTTTTCATAGGCATACATGCAGTAAAGTCCTCTAAAAAATATAAGTTTTCTAGAACGAAAGTCATGGAAATGGCTTCTTTTATCTTCTTAAAAGAGTTTCTACCCTTCACAGTCCATTTGAATCTTATCCTTCTTCAACATGAGTGTGATGGGCCTTGCAAGGATAGCAAAGTTAGAAATGAACTTGTTGAAAAAAATAATCTTTCCCAAGAATGATCAAACTCTTTTCTTATTTACTAGTAAGGGTAGCTCCTTTATGGATTTTATCCTTTTTGGTTGAATGGAGATCCCCTCTTTAGAGACCACATAGCCAAGTAGCTTGCCTTGGGGAATATCAAATACACATTTTTTGGGATTTTTGGAAATCCTAAACTCTTGGAACCTCTAGAATACCTTTTCTAAATGATCAAAATGATCATTCCTAGATTTAGAAAAAATAGTCAAGTTATCCAAATAAATAAGGATTATCTTACTATTCAGATCCTTGAAGGAAATTTCCATTGCACACTGGAAGGTGGTCCCTACATTAGATAGGCTAAAAGGAATTTTTGCATATGTGAACATTCATGACTTAGTGGTAAACGTTTTCTTATAATGGTCTTCATCCTTGACATTGACTTTTATAGCCTAGAAAACCATCTAGTAGGGAGAACATCTCCAATCCAACCATAGTATATAATATTTGTTCCATTGATGGTAGAGGATAATGGTCCTTTAGTTATTATTTGTTTAAATCTATAAAATCTACACAAAACCAAATATCATCATTCTTCTTCTGGACCATCACTAAATTGGATACCCATGTGGAATGCTTGATGGGGTAGATGATTCTTGACTCAATCAGCCTCTTCAATTATTGTGCCATCAGTGACTCTACCTTGGGATTGATCGGTCAACCTCTATTTTTTCTGAATTGGCTTTGATCCTTTAGCTAAGTTGATGGTGTGTAAGATGACACTAAGGTTGTAGCCCTTTAAATAATCATAGGTCTAGGCTATCACTCTATCATATCTAATGCAAAAATATTTCAACCACTCCTTGCCCTTTTATGGGATGTCCTTTCCTACTTTATGCTTCTGACCTCTTCCAACATCTAGTCAAAGTAGTCTCCTTTGTTGGATGCAAATCTCTAATTGTTATTTTCTCTATCATCATAAACAAAAAGATTTTCTAAGGTGATTAATCACTTTGGAAGATTGTTACTCTTCAATTGGATGATCTAGCCCTCATAGGCCTCTTCAATTTTCGGTTGTAATTGATTTGAAAACTTGTCAATATATGAATGAATGTGGCTATATGAGCATCATTTTCCAAGACCTAACAATTCTAGTCATTATCGAGGATAGCAGGTCAGACCATAACTCATACTATGTGCTAGTTTTATATTAGGCCAAACACTATCTCAAATCAGATGTTGATTGAAGCCATCCTATCTAGTGTGGCATTTTGTGACCTACAGACCATTTGGATATTGAAAGCATTGAATTTCTTTATTTGGTCCCATACGCTATGTTGATAAGACTACATTCACACATTCTTTGCAGCTAACCATCCTCTAATCTACTTGACCACTAGTTCTAAATCCTCAAATACTTGTAGCTTTTTAACACCCATATGCTTTGCTAGATTTAAACTATGGATCAAGCCCTCATATTTCACCTCATTGTTTATGCATGGGAATTAGAAATGGAATGCTCTAAGAATCTTTGTTCTGGTAAGGGATACTAGGTGGATTCTGTTGACATGTCTGATGGCACAACAACATGTAAATAGAATATTACTATTCTATTTCTCCTTAAAGAGAAAGACAACACATGGATATCTTAGCTCCCAAGGTCCTTGTAGTTGGTTCTCAACTATACTAATTTCACTCAGTGATTGATGTGAACTATAATGTTCAAGGGGCCTATTGGTGTTGAGCTTCTGGATTGTTCTAAGATCAAGCATAAATCCAAACCTATTTTAACCAGGGTTTTTAAAGAAACATAAAAAAAGATAGATCAGAGTATTGGGACAGAAAAGAATGATAGTTCATTTGAATTAACCAAACCTGTTACCTTCCAAGGAATTCATAACTAAAACTATAGAACAAAATTAACTTGTGATTAACACATAGTTTCATTCATTCACAGTGCTAATTTCAACAACAGATTGCAAGTTACCATTCAAACAAAACATAAAATAAGATTTCATTCCTTGAAAGCTTCTCAAATCAAATGATTAACCCAAGATAAACAACATTTTGAAACACAATCTAAAGTAGATTTAAATCTGGTTGCTTCTACTGCTAGTGAAATAGATAAGCAACATTTACAAATCTAGCACAATCACCAATGTATAGAAAATCCATAACTCCAACTTGTTTCCATCTATACTAATAAAACTTGAAAAATACATTACAGGCTTCTACTAAATCTAACTCCTACCCTAAGAAGACAAAAGAAGCTCCCATTACCAAGAATCAGGATGTCATTTTGTCTCCTCTATCCTCCAGAAAATTCCTATTCTTGAAAATCTATCTCTAGACCTATCTACTCTATTATCTCCTCTATTTTTGCTAGCTTTTTTTTTACAACTTTTAACCTCTTCTAACCTTTAGAACTCTCTAATTTTTCTAACCCTTTTACAAAGAGGCCAGAATGCCATATATACAGAGTGTACCAAAAATAATGTGTTGGCACCTATTTTAGGGCTTACAAAATATCTCACTTGGTTGTAGGAGGGTTGGCCCTCAGATCTTTTGAATATAGTTAATGTTGCATTGAATTGCATCCTCGCTGTCCATGTTGGTGAAAGATTTTTCTGAGGATGATCTATAGATCTTTTGTAGCTACGACAATAACTCTAGCCTTCATGTCCATCTTTGAACTCCTTCACAGAGCTGCTTTGAATGCTCCAAAGTATTACCATTAATGCGGATCCGTCTCTTTTTTCTGCCACTTAGTGATCCCAGCTGTCATTATGACTCACAATTTCTTCCCCCTTTTTTTCTGCTCTAGACCTCTCTACATGTTGACTGTCCCCTCAAAGTAGCACCAAACTCTCTGTTCATAGTCAAACACCATTGTTCCTGGGCTGATCCATCATCTCATCCATAGAGTAAGTTCATGTCATTCAAATTCTGTTGATTCCCTTCACAGGGGTAGTCAGTTAGACTGTCAGTGGTCAACCCTTTTAGCTTCTTCTGATTGGTGGAACAAACTCCACGTAAGACTCTCGTGTAGTCAAAATTGGTTCACACAGAATCACATGTCGGTGAGACACCATTGATGTCTCCCCGATGAAATTACATTCTACAACAGTTATCGGCATGACCCACAATGATCGACAAGATATTATGTCAAGCTGCACAAGCTATATCAATACCACAAAAACTATTGGCAAGACTGTATTCCCTCAGAAAGACCTCATATCGAGCCTCCCTTCTTTTGGCTAGCACACCCATCTTGGGGAGACTCCTTCATGTTCTGGAAGACCTCACATTGAACTCATGTCATGTCAATGAGACACCTCTAGGTCGGCAAGACCTTTCATCGAGCGCATTCCACTACACCGAAGAGAGAAAACGTGTTGGCAAGGCTACCTCTAGTCAACAAGACCAACATCAGTTGGGAAGACATCACAGCGAGTTCATTTCAGTCATCTTGAGCTAGGCCTGAACCTCTTTCATTTTGGTAAGACTCCCCACGGTTGGCAGGACGTCACGATGAGCCCCTGTTTTATGTTCTCCCCGAGCTCACTTTGTTTTAGTGAAACCTTTCCCCTTCGGTGAGACCTTTCACTGAAGGCAATAACTCTCAATGAGATCTCCTTGAGCTCAAATTTCTTTCGACAAGAGCCTGCTTGGTCGGTGAGACCTTTCACCGAGCTCAAACTTTCCATTGAGACTCCCCCATGTGGGACCACTATTCCATGTCAGCAAGACTAGCTCCCTTCGCCAAGACATTACACTAAAGGGAGAACCCTTCAGTGAAACCTCCATGCTTTGGCCAGACCTCTTGGCGAATACAAAATCATTCACCGAGCTCAAAACTTTTAGTAAGACTCTGTCGGGTCGGCAAGAAATTATTCCAAGGTCTTTATCCTTTGGCGATGCTAGTCTTGCACAATGGTCAGGGAGACTTCCTTTGGTCGGCAAGATGTTACATTGATATTATCTAATGTCAATGAGACTTTCTTCTTTCTCTGAGACATCTCAGTGAAGTCTCCCCCTTTTACCGAGGGCTTACTTTACTTTGGGGAGACTTTTCATAGTCAGCAGAACATCCTACTGAAAGCACAACTCTGCTTTGAAGTAATCCCTTTTGGTGAGATATCACTCAGTCGTCAAGACTCCTCGGTGATCGTAAACTACTGCACCGATGTTGTTTCATTTCTATAAGAGTCCACCTTGTTAGTGAGACTTCTTGCTGATGCTAAAAACCATTCGCCAAGTGCAACTCCCTTCAGCAAGACACATAAAAACCCACAACAATAGGAATGTTTGGATGACCAATGAGCTTCAAATGAATGGAACAGACTACTAGTCGGTAAGACAACTACAGGGTCTTGCCGGTTTTCCTCTTAGAGGAATTTTATTCCAAATTGGATGGGGGATACTTTCCAACTGAGCTCCTTGAGAAATATCATCATGTCCACAATTCAATCCTACAAAGCAAATGCCTCCATTAGTCCCCAAAGCATATAAAATACACTATTGCTTATGATTATCTCATTCAATTCTTAGCAAGAAGAAAACCAACTCTGGTGGAGGCGGAACCAAATCCAAACCAGAAATGACACCCTCCTTCAAAACTGGCGGGGGCAGAACCAAGAAGAAATCAGAACCAAGACCGAAGTCGGAATGGGAACAAGATACAAACCAAACACTAACCTCTCATACCGCCATCCTAGATCTACTTCCACAAAATGGCAATGATGCAAATAGAAAACTCAACACCTGACCAAGTGGTCGAAACTGGAGGAAAATGAAGAAATGAACCATGCAGAGCCGGGACTGGAACCAAACCCAGACTAGAAACTTTTGCAAGTTTTAGGTTTGGATTCTGTTCTGAACCTACCTCTAACAACACCCAAAAAAGATAGAAGAAGGACAAGAAAGAGAAGAAGAAAGGGGAGAAAATACCCCACGACAAAAAAAAAGGAACAAAAGCAAAAGAACAAGACATGTGGAATAGGGATCGGAACGGAACCCGAACCTAAAACTTTTAAAAGTTTTAGGATTCGGTTCTAGTTATGGTTCTGGGTCTGCTAGAACAAAAGACACCATAATAAAGGAACTGTTAGAATTGGAACTGGGAATGACGCAAAACCAGAAACTTTTGGATGTAATTCCAAGCTCGATATTGGTCCCGGTTCCGCATCTGATAGAACAAAAGAAAACAACGCCTAAGGCAGAAAACCAAAGGCCAAGGGAAAAGAAAAGAACATGGGGGAACCATTTTGTTCCATAACAAATTGGGGTGGTTATGCAAGGAATAACAAATGGTGACTCGGCTGGGAAAATGGTTTAACCATTTTCAAGAAACTGAAAAATTCAGCTACCCAGAACTCCTGGTTCATGAACATCACAATTCCAGCTGGGTCAGTTTTAATAACCAAGGCTAACCTAGAATCTCAAATGTAAATTAGCAATAGCTACCCCTGAATCTATGTGTGTGCTTGATTGTGCATCACTCTTTTATAAAGTTTTCTTCATCTTTAAGAAAACAATGTGCAAGATTTGAGCTACATGAGTTGATTCCCTTTAGCGGTCATGCAATGATATCCTGGGCATTACTTCGTTGCCAGTCAGGTGTTCATAGCCCCAACGGAGATACCTCTAGTTTTCTCACAACATTTCTCTACTACCAGCCATGCATCCATAGCCCTGGTAGAGATACTAGAATCACCCATTCTTATTGAGTCTTCTTTTCTCTTTAAATAGTTCTCTCTTTCTTTCTTTTTTTATTTTCATGGAGTTTCAGATATTTCATTCAGTCTTTTTTTTTCAATATGTTAGATGTTTGACATTTGTTTTGGGTTGAAAACTATCATGGACCTCATAACAACACTTGGGAGATCAGATTTTTCACTCAAATCTTACAACACTATCATCCTAAGACAAATATACCATTATAAGAGGAGATGATCTTGACAATTTGTGATAGATTCAGAGGGAGCTAATGAAGGTTATTTACTTTGTACCTTATTTTCAATACTTTCCACAACTCTTATTGACAATGGGCATAAAGCAAAATTTTAGGACAAAATCACCCAATCAGCAAACCTGAAAATCCATAAACCACTTTTGTCCCAATAACCAAAGTATGCTTTAGATAACAACCCATCATTTTAAGATGGAAAGAAATAAAGGAAACCCCAAAGAACAACAAGACAAATAGTGACAATAGAGGAAACGAAGGGACAGAAAGAAAGGACAAACAAACAAACAAACAAAAATATTTACAAGCCGAACAAGCACATTATTTACAAATAGGAAACAAAACAAACCATTTACAAATGAAAAAAAAGAAAATTATTTACAAAAGGAACAAGAAACTATTTACATGAAGAACAAAATTAACAGGCTTTACGATTTGAAATAATTCTTAAGAAACTACCCATTGACAAGCAAGGGAACAGGTTCTCCAGTTAAACTACTCAGTCTAAAAGTATTTTCTCTTAGGATCTCAGCAATTTGATAGGGACCCAACCAGAGCTTGTCAAATTTATGGTGACTACCCTTCTTTTCATTAGCTTTATCCCATAGCAACACAAGGTTTGATATCCTGAAAGCCTTGATTTTGGCTCTTTTGTCAAACCAATGTTTGACAACACCCTGATGTCTAGAGAATTGTTGCAAGGTGGCATCTCTCTACTCTTCTAATTTCAACAAGGCAACTAATCTTACCTCTATCCTATCATCACTAGAGTAGAATTTCTGCATGAACTCAAGGATAGGTATTTGCAAATGAATATGGGAACACAGGCTCTTAGCCATACACTAGCTTGAATGGTGAGGTCTTTAAAGTAGCCTTGATCCTAGTCCTATCTACCCATAACGTGAACCTCAACTGCGTGTGCCAGTCCCTAGGATTGTTTTCTAACAATTTTTTAATTACCCCTAAAAGATTCTTATTGGTTGATTCTGCAACTCCATTTCCTTGTGGGTAATAGTTTGAAGAATATTTCAAGACAATTTTGTGATCATAAGCCCATGAAATGAACTTAGTAGAAGAGAATGTAGAGCCATTGTCACATACCAATGCGAAGGGTACCCCAAACCTAGTGGTGATGCATTCGGTGAGGAACTTGATCACTACCTCCGTTGTGCTATTCTTGCAAGGTATAGCCTATGTCCATCTTGTGCATTAATCAGTAGCAATCAAAATAAACTTGTGTCCTGCAGAAGAGTTTGGGTTAATTACCCCAATAAAATCTAGTGCCCACTAGGCAAATGGCCTTACCTCATAGACAGGTTGCAATGGCATGGTTGAATGGCATTCTTTTGATGTAGAAATCTGACATATGTGACATGTTCTTACATGTTGATGGGTATCTTTGAACACACATGGCCATCAATAACCAGATTTGAGGATCTGGTGTGCCAATGAGTTTGTAGAACCATGACCTGTGCCATGTTTCCAATGGAATTTAGTGATCATGTGCCTAGCCTCTTGCTGATCAAGGCATCGTAGCTATACTCCTTCAAAATTCTTCCTGTATAGCAATCCTCCTTTGAGCATATAATGAGAGCTCTTCATTCTCAACGCTCTCCTCTGAGTGGCATTCATTCCCTTTGGGCATTGATTGTTGAGGATGAAATAGATGATATCAGCATACCAAGGGTCGTTTGAAAATGACCAAGTAGTGTATTGCTGGCAAATAATGTTCTCTCCAGCGTTCGTCATGGATTTAGACAGGCCAGTGCCTTTGACAAGTTTCATAGGATGTATCTCCAGATTGAACTCTTGAAAAATGGCCATCCATTTCCTTCTTTGTTCTCCCAATTCACTCTGCATGAGTAGGGACTTCACAGCTACATCATGGACTACAACAATAATTTGACTTTAGAGAATGTAGTGTATGAACTTCTTGATAGCCCTGACCAGTGCAAAATCTTTTTTCTTAAGAGGCGGGTATTTAACTTCAGTATTTTTGAATGGAGAGCTCATGAAAGCGATTGGCCTCTCCTCTGCCTCTCCTCTTCATTGAGTTAGGATAGATACACAGGAATATTCAGAAGCAAAGGAATAAATATAGAATAGTTTTAAATAGTTGGGGCTGGTGAGGACTGGTGCTTCTGAAATGGATCACTTGATCTGTGAAAACGTGACCTTTTCCTCCTCACTCCATTCTATTTTGGCGTCTTTATTCATCATTTCGTTCAATGGTTTTACAATTTCCGCAAAGCCCATGATAAACTTTCTCACAAAGTTGATCTTTCCAAAGAAAGACCTCATTTCTTTCTTACTTCCTGGCCTAGTGATCTTCAGAATGGACTCAACTTAGTATGGATTAATCGATATCCCTCTTTTTGAGATTATGTGTCCCAAGAGCTTCCCTTCATAAACTCTGAACACACACTTTTTAGGATTCAGAGAGACACCATATTAGATACATCATTCAAGAACCTTAGCCAAGTCTACAGCATGGTTCAGTCTATCCTTGGAGAACACTGTCAGGTCATCCATGTAAATAATAATGCATTTACTGATTAAGTCCTTGAATGTTACGTCCATCGCACACTGAAAAGTTGCTCCAACATTTATCAGACTGAATGACATCCTTTTGTATGCAAATTTTCCCCACTTTTTAGTGAAATTTGTATTCATTATTTCTTCACAATTAACCATCACCTGATTGTATCCTGAGTAACCATCCATGAATGATATCATCTGAGATCCATTGATAGTTTGCAAGACTTCATCCAGAGAAGGGAGTGGGTAATTGTCTTTTTCTGAAGCTCTATTTAAATTTATGAAATCTACACATACCCTAATCTTCCCATTCTTCTTACGGACTGGAACTAAGTTAGCCACCCATGTTGAATAGCGTACCAGGAAAATTATCCTTGCAGAAAGCAATTTTTAAACTTCTTTAAATATCAATGGTTCAATCAAGGCATTGATAGGGCATTGTTTCTGTCGAAATGGCTTAGCATCGGGCTTCAAAGGAACAATATGAGTCATTATAGAAGCATCAAATATCTTTAGGTCTTCATATCCCCAAGCTATCACAACAATATCTTTCTTCAGTGCCCTAACTATATATTTTCTGATTGCTTCAGGGCAAGTTATCTCTATGTAGACATTCCTTTCAGGACCAGAATCAGCTAGGTTAACAGTTTCATATTCACCTCCTTTATCTTTAGCTGATATCTTTTCTGGAGCCCTTGGGTTTGAATCGAAAATTCTTTCTAAAGCCACCATTCCCTTGGAAATGCTATTATTCTTTAAATTGAGGACCCCCTCTGTATCACAATCTTCAAGGTTCCAATCTTCTTGATCCCTGTTGAACTCATCAATAATTTTCCCTTAAAAAACAATTGAGCTTGCTAAAAAAGAAAGAATATGTCGATCATCATAAAGACTTGAAAGTTCTTGACATTATCAAGAAATGCAAGGGTGGAAATTAATTCCACTGAAAATATCTTAAGCTTGCATAGGTTCCAAGGTGCTTGCAGCAATAGCTAATGAATCAGCTATCTAATTTTCTTCTCTTGGGATTAAACTAATCCTGAAAGCATCAAAATCTTCAATCAGGTTCCATACCCGATTTTGATAGGCTGCCAGCCTTCTATTGTGACATGTGTACTGGCTGTGAACTTGCTTGACAACTATTTATGAATATCCTTTGACCACCAAGGCAGTGACCTTCTTCTTATGTGCAAACATCAGCCCCCAAGCTAGAGCTTCATATTCTGCTACGTTGTTAGTGCATCCAAACTGCAACCTGTAAGAAGTAAAGAAAGTTTTCCCTTTCGGGGTGGTTAACTCAATCCCAACACCACAACCTATTTTGGACTTGGATCCATCAAATGTGAGGTTCCAAATCTAGTCATGAGTTGGAGTGGATCCTTTTGAAGTTGTTATCGGTGCTTGGGTAAGATAAGCCATAGGTGGGGTTACTTGATCTTTTACATCAAATGTTGATAAAAGGTGTTCAATGGGTTCCTCGGGTGTAATTTCAATTCCTACTCAGCTATATCATATAATTTGTGACTATCCTTCTGACAGTCATTTGTGACTTTGGTTAACCCCTTGGGTTTTGGTATATTTGTGAGTGCAGGGGTATCAAACAAACCTTGGGGTTGCTTCTCATCAATATGCTGATTCGGAAATGTGTCTTGGTAGGTTCAATTTGAGAAGGAACTTCCTTTGAAGGTATCCTATCCCTGGTTAACATTATTGCTTCCTTGGCTTCAAATGAGAAGTGATCTACAATGGCCTTAGGGTGACTTGATCTAGCTTCCCTACCTTGGGAAACATGATTTAAAATGTCGATGTAGAGTTGGCAAGTAAATTCAGAATGATTTTGGTAATGTACCCTGCACCAATTAGGGATTAGAAGATTCTACAGATCGGTATCTTCCCATAAGACCAGCTGATCTTGTTGTAGCTTCTTGATCAATACTTGTTGGTTTTCATTAATCATAGGATTAGGGAACTTTTGTATTGGCAGTTCTTTAGGATCAAGAATAGAAAAGGTCAAAATTTCCTCTCTTTTATAAACCCCTATCCCGATTTTGAAATAGGCTACCTCATTAGGGAAATCATACTCAGTGATGACATGATTGAGGTGAGGTTCACTTTCAATCCTAATCTACGTAGGCACTCCCCTCCATGGTAGCCACATATGTGAAAATTCAAGGGAGAGATATCCCCCTATACCTTTCATCAAATCTCTACTCAGCAGCATACCATAGGTCTCGGGAATGTCTACCACTTGAACATCTATATTGGTTTGAATCCTAGGGTCTGACCCTACTTGCACATGTATTTTTCTCAACTCCCCTACTGCATTAACCTCTTTCTTGTCAAGTTGGATGACCTTCTTGTTCATTTGGATAGGGTTTAATCCCAATTTCTTACATATAGAAAATGGCATAACATTTCTAGAAGCCCCTGAATCTAACAGACAATTATGTAGGTTCTTCCCACAAATTCTTAAACTTAGAAGAAATAGTGGTGTACCTACCTTGCTTCTATATAAGGCTGCGTTCATGTCTGCAGTAGGTACCACCTTGTTCTTTCCTTTTGATTTATCAGCTTGTTGTAAAGATTTTAGCACTATCTCTCATTGAGCAGGGTACCACTTTAGGATGTCAAAGAATGACAAAGAGGTTTTCTATTTCTGCATCTCACAAACAATATCAAATTTTGTGTTACAACTTGCATTACTCTTGACAACCCCAAGTGAATTACCACTATTATGGAAGTCAGGTGGGCCTTTTGGTGGAGGAGGATTGTTATCAACACTTTGATTTGGGGGCACCATGTGATTAGGTGGTGTTGATGTAGTGAACAGTGCCTTATTCTGATTTCTTAGGAAGTGTCCTCCCTTTGTTTGAAAAGCTTGGGCATCATACGAATCTTCCTTAGGTTTGTTCTCACTTTGCATTGGGAATGAAGGTTCTTCCTCAAAGAGGTCATAAGTCATTTTTGTATCTACTAAGTCACCTCCTTTGTTTGAATTCCCTTGGAATGTTTTGGCATCTTCATGTGCCATCTTGACAACTTTCTCCATTTCAGGGTAGTTTACCTCAGAGTGAGTGGCAGTATCATGCAGCCTACACCAATTAGTCATAAAATTGAGGTTAGCCACATTTGCAGTATGTGACCTATCCTCACTAGCTTGATAATTGTGGGAAACTCCACCATTATTGGGCACTATATTACATTTTCAATTGTTATTTGGCCTCTGGTTATATCCTCTATTTTGATTTTGATAGCCTTGGTTATATGAGTTTTGGCCCTGATAACCCCTTTGGTTGTAATTGTTATGATTCTAATAATTACCCTGATTGTTATTGCTCTAATTAGGATAATTACCTTGGTTTTGCAAAGGGTTCAATATAAGCTGAGCCATGTCATTTGTAACTTGAGAGAGTGTTTTCTTCAAGGTCTCTACCTTGTTTGTAAGTTGAACTATCTTTTCACTTTCCACACTCTTAGCAACAGGTGGTTGACCACCATGATTTGGTGTTCCAATTTGGTTATGATGACCATGGGAACTTTGAGGAACCTGTGGTTGTTGGAAGAAGTCAAGAGTTCCATTAGCAAAGAATAGAATAGGTGGTTGAGTTTGCAATTCAGACATAGGCCTGTAATGAGGAGACATTCCTGGGACAGTGTTGAATAAAGGGGGTGGGCTATGCATCTGATACCCTATTGAAGGAAAACCGCCTTCCAAACTTCCTTGTTGATAACTAATTTGTTGTTGCAGCGTGATAGCTAGATGATAGACTTTGGACAAGGAATCAATGTTTGTAGGCTGATAAGTCCTTTGCAGGAACAAGCCAAGCAAGGGGTCTATAACTCTAAAGTAAGCTTGAATGGCACTATTCTCAGTGACTAGATAGGGGTTTTGCAATCTCCTATACATTCATTGGAACCTAGTATTAAAAAAAGGAAAAGGTTCACCTGCTCCTTCCTAATAGTAGCAAATTAGTGGAACAAAATGGTGGGATCCACGTAGATTCTGAACTGATTAATGAAAGCATTCTCCAAGTTTGTCCAGCTAAGAATAGAACGTTGATGGAGATTCAGGTACCAGTTGTATGCCATATCCCCTAAGGAATAAGGAAACAACCTACAAACTACATCATGGTGAGCTATCTGAGCTCTGGTACAAGCATCCTTAAAAGCTTGTATGTGCTCCTCAGCACTCCGTGATTCACCATGAATGTACTTGGGACAAAATTTCTCAGGATTCTTAGGCATATCATGAGAACCTCTAGGAATAGTCCCCAATGGAGAGGGATTATTCTGAAAGAATTCCATTGGTGGTGGTGGTGGTGGTTGAGCTAGCTGTTGGATGGGTTGAACTAGCTAGGGTGGCACTTGAAATGGATTCGGTGGTGGATTGATGGGTACCCACTGGGGTATAGGTGAAAATTTTGGTGGAGTGAGTGGGACTGGGAAGGGTGGTCTGATGATTGCCCCAGTTTTATGACTCTTGTGTCTCATTGGGGTCTAAAGTTCTATCAAAGGTGGTGGATTTTCAGCTGATTGAAGAACTCTACGAGACCTTTCTGATGAGAAAAGCCCAATATTATCTAGCTTTCCCTTCTAGGCCCTCCTTCTAATGCCAGTTTTTGTTGACGTGTCTAATGGCACAACATGTAAATAGAATATTGCTATTATGTTTCTCCTGAAAGAGAAAGACAACACATGGATATCTTAGCTCCCAAGGTCTTTGTAGTTGGTTCTCAACTATACTGATTTCAATCAGTGATTGATGTGAACTATAATGTTCAAGGGGCCTGCTGCTGTTGAGCTTCTGGATTGTTCTAAGATCAAGCATAAATCCAAACCTATTTTAACCAGGGGTTTTAAAGAAATAAAAAAAATATAGATCAGACTTTTGGGATAGAAAAGAATGATAGTTCATCCGAATTAACTAGACCTGTTACTTTCGAAGGAATTCATAACTAAAACTGCAGAACAAAATTAACTTGTGATTAACACACAGTTTCATTAATTCACAGTGCTAATTTCAACAACAGATTGCAAGTTACCATTCAAACAAAACATAAAATAAGATTTCATTCCTTGAAAGCTTCTCAAATCAAATGATTAACCTGAGTTAAACAACATTCTGAAACACAATTTGAAGTAGATTTAAATATGGTTGCTTCTACTACTAGTGAAATAGATAAGCAACATTTACAAATATGGCACAATCACTAGTGTATAGAAAATTGGTAACTCCAACTTGTTTCCATATATACTAATAAGACTTGAAAAATACATTACAGGCTTTTGTTGAATCTAACTCCTACCCTAAGAAGACAAAAGAAGCTCCCATTACCAAGAATTAGGATGTCATTTTGTCTCCTCTATCCTCCAGAAAATTCCTATTCTTGAAAATCTATCTCTAGACTTGTCTACTCTATTATCTCCTCTATTTCTGCTAGCTTTTTTTTTTACAACTTTTAACCTCTTCTAACCTTTAGAACTCTCTAATTTTTCTAACCCTTTTACAAAGAGGCTAGAATGCCATATATACAGAGTACCAAAAAGAATGCGCTGGCCCTTATTTTAGGGTTTACAAAATATCTCACTTGGTTGCAAGAGGGTCAACCCTCAGATCTTTTGAATATAGTTAATGCTGCATTGAATTTCATCCTCGCTGTCCATGTTGGTGAAAGATTTTTTTGAGGATGATCTGTAGATCTTTTGTAGCTACGGAATTAACTCTAGCCTTCATGTCCATCTTCGAACTCCTTCGCAGAGCTGCTTTGAATGCTCCCAAGTATTACCATTAATGTGGATCCATCTCTTTTTTCTACTAGTCGGTGATCCCAGTTGTCATTATGACTCACGGTTTCTTCCCCCTTTATGGATGCTCCAGACCTCTTTGCATGTTGACTGTCCCCTAGAAGCAGCACCAAACTCTCTTTTCAGATTCAAACACCATTATTCCTAGGCCGATCTATCATCTCATCCATAGAGTAAGTTCATGTCATTCACATTCTGTTGATTCTCTTCATAGGGGTACTCAGTCAGACTGTCAGTGGTCGACCCTTTTAGCTTCTTCTGATTGGTGGAACAAACTCCACATAAGACTCTCATGTAGTCAAAAGTGGTTCACACATAATCACATGTCGGTGAGACACCATCGGTGTCTCCCCGATGTGATTATATTCTACAACAGTTATCGGGATGACCCATGACGATCGGCAAGAGATTATGTCGAGTTGCACAAGCTATATCGATACCACAAAAACCATCGGCAAGACTATATTCCCTAAGCAAGACCTCATATCGAGCCTCCCTTCTTTTGGCAAGCACACCCATCTCGGGGAGACTCCTTCATGTTTGGGAAGACCTCACATCAAACTCACATCATGCCACTGAGACACCTCTAGGTTGGCGAGACCTTTCATCAAGCGCATTCCACTACATCGAAGAGAGAAAATGGATTGGCAAGGCTACTGCTAGTTAGAAAGACCAACATCGGTTGAGAAGACATCACAATGAGTTCATTTCAGTCATCCTGAGCTAGGCCCGAGCCTCTTTCATTTTGGTAAGACTCCCCACGGTCGGTAGGATATCACGATGAGCCCCTTTTTTATGTTCTCCCTGAGCTCACTTTGTTTTGGTGAAACCTTTCCACTTCGGTGAGACCTTTCACTGAAGGAAATACCTCTCGGTGAGATCTCCCTCAGCTCAAATTTCTTTCAGCAAGAGCCTGCTTGGTTGGCGAGACCTTTTGCCAAGCTCAAAACTTCCATCGAGACTCCCCTATGTGGAACCACTATTCCATGTCGGTGAGACCAGCTCTCTTCACCGAGACATTACATCGAAGGGAGAACCCTTCAGTGAAACCTCCATGTGTCGGCTAGACCTCCTGGAAAATACAAAATCATTCACCGAGCTCAAAATTTTTGGTAAGACTCGGTTGGGTCAGCAAGAGATTACGCCGAGCTCTTTATCATTTGGCGATGCTAGTCTTGCACAATGGTCGATGAGACTTCCTTTGGTTGGTGAGACTTTCTTCTTTCACCGAGACATCTCAGCGAAGTCTCCCCCTTTTGCCAAGGGCTTACTTTACTTCGGGGAGACCTTTCATAGTCGGCAAGACATCCCGCTGAAAGCACAACTCTTCTCTGAAGTAATCCCTTTCGGTGAGAAATCACTCGGTCGCTGAGACTCCTCAATGAGCTCAAACCACTATGCCTATACCATTTCATTTTGCTAAGAGTCCACCTTGTCGGTAAGACTTCTTTCCGATGCTAAAAACCATTTGCCGAGTGCAACTCCCTTCAGTGAGACACATAAAAACCCATAGTGATAGGAATGTTTGGATGACCAGTGAGCTTCAAATGAATGGAATGAACTGCTAGTTGGTAAGACAACTGTAGGGTCTTGTTGACTTTCCTCTTAGAGGAATTTTATGCTAAATTGGATGGGTGATACTTTCCAACTGAGCTCCTTGAGAAATATCATCATGTGCATGATTCAATTCTACAAAACAAATGCCTCCATTAGTACCCAAAGCATATAAAATACACTATTGCTTATGATTATCTCATTCAATTCTTAGCAAGAAGAAAACCAACTATGGTGGAGGTGGAACCAAATCCGAACCAGAAACGACATCCTTCTTCAAAACTGGCAGGGGCAGAACTAAGAAGAAATCAAAACCGGGACCAGAGTCGGAATGGGAACAAGATACAAACCAAATGCTAACCTCTCATACTATTGTCCTGGCTCCACTTCTGCAAAATGGTAACAATGCAAATAGAAAAACTCAATAACCGACCAAGTGGTTAGAACTGGAGGAAAATGAAGAAACGAACTAGGCGGAGCCGGGACCGAAACCAAACCCGAACCAAAAACTTTTGCAAGTTTCAGGTTCATATTCCATTCAGAACCTGCCTCCAATGACACCTGAAAAAGATAGAAAAAGGAAAAGAAAGACAAGAAGAAAGGGGAGAAAATACCCCACGAAAAAACAAAAGGAACAAAAGCAAAAGAATAAGACATGCGGAACTGAGATCAGAATGGAGCCCGAACCTGAAACTTTTGAAAGTTTCAGGATTCGGTTCTAGTTCTAGTTCCGGGTCCGCCAGAAAAAAAGACACCATAATAAAGGAACTGTTGGAACCAGAACCAAGAATGACACAAAACCAGAAAATTTTGGATGCAATTCCAAGCTTGATATTTGTCTTAGTTCTGCATTCGATAGAACAAAAAAAAAATCCTAAGGCAGAAAACCAAAGGCCAAGGGAAAAGAAAAGAACAAGGGGGACCCATTTTGTTCCACAACAAACTGGGGTGGTTATGCAAGGCATAACATATCCTAGCTCTCGAGCCAACTCTACATCTTGCACCATCAAAGTGTAATGTCCATAAGCCCTTTTCATGGTTTGAATCCTCTTTTTGAGCTTCCTTGTCTTTGGTTGCCTTCAAGATGACTTGCTCTTCATCATAGATTACATATGCTCCTAGAGAAATGGCATGAAATTTATTCGAAAGGGTTGGACTCTTTGAATTGATTTAGCAAGACCTCCTCCTCAACACTTTGATCACTAGTAACTTCTTCATCTTCCAACATCTCAAAATGGTACATCTCTTTTTAGAAATAGATGTATGTGCAATATCAAAACTCATCACTGCATCTTCCATAATATGCTCAACATGCAGAGGTTTTGATAATATCTTCATTTTTGCACTATGCTTTGTTCTTAATATCAAATGAGACCAATCAAGAGCTAAGTACCCCTCGATCTTGGTAGTGAAGTCCCTTGATAGACACATTTTGAAAATGGGAGGAATGTCAATCACAACCACCTCTTGGGTGACCATCAAGCTAGGTCATGAATATAGAGTTAGTGGAATATTTTTGGTTAAACTTATAGCTTGGACCTTTTTCCCATCTAATTGCATATTTCCCTTTTCTAGGGAGTTATATACCAAACTAATGGTGTCAACCACCAATTTTTGCATAACTATTGTACTAGCACCTAAATATATCATGGTATTATATAATAACTTATCTCCTACAATAAGTGTCAAGAAAAAGGGGGTGGGCTTCTACTTACATATCTCATTTGCAACTAACTTTTATTTTATATTTATGAATGCTATAGCACTAGAGGTCTAAGGTTCTTAAACTAGTCTCTTTCATTTTTCTTAGTTATGCATCAAGAATGAGCTTGGTTGTGGAGTCTACTCCTCTTTATCTAAAGAATCCTACAATAAAGTGTTTTTCTCCATAATAGCTAGAATGTCCCATAAGGACACATTGGCGGGAATTGTCTTTAATTGTTCTACTACATTGAGGGATCCAATCAGTCATACCTTTAGTTTAGAAGGAGGTGCTTCTCTCTATCTCAGAAAGGGTTGATTTATTATTGGTAGACTAGCTACTTTGTCCACAACTTTCTACTATGTATATGGCTATTGTATTTGTGGTTGTGGACATTGTGGTTATGGTTGTGGTTGTTGTGCTTGCAGTATATATTCCCTAGTGAATCTTCACTTTGAGCAGATATTGTAATCTAACTAAACCCATGTAGTTCCTAATGTTGTAACTTCATGAACATGAATATTGATGTAGGAGCATCCTTGCTTGTAAAGCAATCTTGTATCAACCAAAAATATTTCTCTTCTTGCATTGCATTCAGTAGTAGTTTCACTAGTTCATTCTTCATTACACTGCATTACCATTTCTCATCTTAAAGCATAGGATATAGTATCTACACATGGACATCTATCACATATCTAGATTCTAGATCTATTGCACTTGTCTATTAAAATTTGTCGCTCTCATAACTACTTTGTATCTTTCCATATAGGAATTGGGGCCAACCTGGCTTAGTTTCTTAGTGTGAACCTATTTCCTAGAGTGTGTGGACCTAAATCAAATATCATTATGGCATCTCGGGTTCATTGGGACATATCTTGGAGAACCACAAGTTACATCTTCTCACGTGGAGTTATCTACTCAAATTTTGAGGCTAGCCTTCATATTTAATCTTTTAGTAGGTTATTAACCCTTGCAGCTGACAAAAAACCTATTTGGGAGCTTGAGAAGCATATATATGTGAGCATGGTAATCATTTAGGGGAAGTTATTAGGGAGTTAATCCTCAATAATTATCACTCAATTTCAGTTCGTATTCATAGGTTCTTGCTTTCACAACCATTGTTTAGGGCCATGTAAGAAGGATTGCTAGCCAATTATGTGTCTGTAAGCCTTTAAGGCAAGGCTTGTGAACCTGGATGTTAACTCGTGTGGCTAGTGTGTATGTGATTTTTTTATGTTAATGAATATTCTTATTCCACATCAGCCATTTTTGTTAATTCCACTGTGTTGACTCATCATTGAACAATCCAAACTATTTGTTTTGGAACCCTCCTACCGTGACTACTAAAAGTGGTATCAAAGCAATCTTTTAGTTTTTGAAGGCATTGTTGGTGCTGAAAAGATCACCGAATTGAGGTAGAATGCATTTTTTTTCAACCGATCACTGATTGTGAAGTAATTGAAACTCGTGTAGCTAGATCATCGAACTAAGGCAGCACACCATTTAGAGGAAAGATATACCACCAAGGAGAGTACCTACTATGGTGAATGTTGCTAGATGAATGGATGAAATGTTCGAAATGATGCACAAAATTTGAGTCTAATTAGATTTTGTTGAAGAAGATAGAAGGAAAGGCCTAAACCCTAGGAAATATGATGAGAGTGATGATGAAGCAGATCATGTGAATCTTATTATAGAAGCCCTAAGTGAAGAAGAAGAATCAGATTAGGTGAAAATGTTGAAAGTGATCTCAAAGATTGGGAAATGGCCTGGAATTTAAATTTAAAATTACACAAGAAATTTGAATCCTAAAGAATTGATTGATTGAATCAATGAAATGGAAAAATACTTTGAATATGATAGTGGTAGTACTAATAATTTAGTTCTAGGGGAGATGGTAACAAAGTTGGATTTTAAGAGATTGAAACACCCAAACCCTTATAGGATTGCATGGATTCAAGATGAGCATAAAGTATTGGTAAGTGAGTAGTGTTTGGTGAAATTTCACATTAGATCATATAGGGATGAAGTGTTGTGTGATGTTATGCCTATGGATGCTTGTAATTTACTATTAGGAAGACCATGAAAATATGATAGGAAAGTCGTTCATGATGGACAAATAAATTCCTACACTATGACATCAAATGGGAGAAGAATCAAGTTGGTACCTTTGGAAGAGGAAGGTAAGAGTAAGGTTTGTAGCACTTCTAGACTATGTTTGGTAGATGGAAGAAAGTTTCTTGATGGTTTGAGGCATGAAAACATGTGTTTTACATTGATCTCAAAGAAAAGAAATGGCCTAGAGATAGAGAATCCCACCGAAGAGAGTGAAGAAGTTATAGATTTACTAACAAAGTATAAAGACATCATTTCAGATAATGTACCAGACAATTTACCAAAGGTCCAAAGCATCATCCAACAAAGAGATATAATACTAGGAGCTAGTTTTCCAAACAAAGTAGCACATAGAGTGACACTAGTAGAGAATGCAAAATTGAATAGGAAAATACAAGAGTTGTTGAAGAAAGGATTTATTAGAGAAATTTTGAACACATGCATGGTACCTATTGTACTTGCACCAAAGAAACATGGAGAGTGGAGAATGTGTATAGATTCAAGAGCAATTAATAGGATCATTATCGAGTATTGATTCTCATTTCCAAGGATGGATGAAAATATGGATTGTTTGAGTGGCACAAGACATTCACAAAGATTGATCTCAAGAGTGGATACCGTTAGATCAAGATCAAGGAAGGAGATGAATGGAAGACTAAATTTAAGAAAAATGAAGGATTATATGAGTGCTTAGTGATGCCTTTCAGATTGACCAATGTACCAAGCACTTTCATGAGATTGATGAATGAGGTATTGAAGAAATTCTTGGGTAAGTTTGTCATTGTTTACTCATATGATATTCCAATTTTTAGTAAGACTAAAGAAGAAAAATTGTTGCACCTTAGACAAGTACTATAGAAGTTGAGAGAAGATAAGTTGCTAATAAATATCAAGAAGTGTAGTTTCATGAAAATAGAGTTTTTATATATTTGATTTTTTATTTTCTTGAAGTACTAAAAAAGGATCCATAGAAAGTGAAAGCAATCTTAGATTGGCCTACACCGGTAAATATTGGAGAAGTAAGATCATTTCATGGATTAGCCAATTTCTATTAGAAGTTTATCAAAATTTTCAATAGTGTTTGTAACCCCATGACAAATACAATGAGAGGGGACAAAAAATAATTCAAGTGGACAATCAAAGCACAAAAGAGTTTAAACTATTGAAGCAAAAAGTGATAGAACAACCAATGTTAGCACTACCTAATTTTGACAAAGTATTTCAAGTTGATTGTGATGCAAGTGGAAATGCAATAGGAGTAGTATTGAGTCAAGAAGGAAAAAATATAGCCTATTTAAATGATAAATTTAATGATTCCAGGAGAAGATAATCAGTTTATGATCAATAATTTTATGTCATAATTCAAGCTTTCAAGAAGTGGAGACATTACTTATTACCTAAGTAGTTTGTATTGCATACAAATCATCAAGCTTTGTAGTACCTAAACAATCAAGGGAAGTTGAATGAGATACATATGAGATGGGTTGAGTTATTTCAAAGTTACACATTTGTGTTGAAGCATAGGAGTGGAAAATAAAATAAAGTTGTAGATGCACAAAGTAGGAGAACGAATATATTGATAGAGATGAGAGTGGAAGCACTAGGATTTGACGAACTAAAGTGTATGTATGAAGAATATATAGATTTTGTTGAAGCATGGAAATAATGTAAGGAACCCATTGTAATAGATTGAAGTCAATGGTTGGACTACTTCATCTAGGAAGGTATGTTGTTCAAGGGAAATCAGTTGTGCATTCCAAGGAGTTCAATGAGAGAAAACTTGATTAACAAAAAGAATAGTGGAGGTTTAGTAGGACATTTCAAAGTGAATAAGATAATAGCCTTCATGAGTGAACATTATTTTTTTTGTAAATCTATAAGGATGTAAGGAAGTATGTTCAAAATTGTAGGATTTTCCAAGATGCAAAAGGGAGTAGTGAGAATACTAGATTGTATAAAACTTTGACAGTATCAAAGAGACCTTGGGAATATTTGAGCATGGATTTCATATTGGGATTGTGTAGAAAATAGAGAGGACATGATTCAATAATGGTAGTCATGGATAGATTTTCTAAAATGGCACATTTTATTCCTTGCAAGAAGACTAATGATGTTTTGCATGTAGCTGAATTATTTTTCAAGGAGATCATGAGATTGCATGGAGTACCTAAGAGTATAGTTTCATAAAAAGATACCAAATTCATGGGTTACTTTTGGAGAACATTATGGAAAAAGATGAAGACAAATATGAAGTTGAGTTCAGCATATCACTCAAAAACTAATGGACAAACAAAAGTGGTAAATAGAAGCTTAGGTAACTTGTTGAGATGTTTGGTCAAAGATAAGCTAGGAAATTGTGATATAATTCTATAGCAAGAAGAGTTTTCCTACAATAATTTAGTTAACCAAAGCATAGGGAAGACACCATTTCAGATTGTGATAGGAACAAGCCCCAAAGGTGTTATAGAGTTAAGAAACATTAGTATGGAGGACAAAAGGAGTGCAAAAGTAGAAGAATTTGTGAATTTCATGGACACATTGCATATATAGGTCTAGAAGCATTTGGAGGACAAGAATAATAACTATAAGGGGAAGGTAAATGAGCATCGAAGACCTAAGGAATTTGTTGCTAGCAATGAAGTAATCTAGTATATCTGAGGAAAGACAAATTTCTAGTTGGGACCTACAACAAGTTGAAGATGAGGAAATTTGGACCATGTAATGTTCTAAGGAAATTTGATTCTAGAAATGCATATGAACTGGAATTACCAGGAACAATGGGTATATCTCCTATATTTAATGTTGCAGACATATACAAGTTTCATGAAGGAGAGTTAAGTGGTAGTAGCAATGAAGTTGGTTTGGAAGGGTAGTTACCACATCAAGAACTAGAGGAGATTGATTAGATCTTGGATACCAAAACCAAAAGGAGCACTAGGAGCAAGCAGTAGAAAGAATGCCTTATGAAGTGGAAGGGAAGATCGGTAGAGGATCATCATAGATATATCAGGCTGAGGTGGACCATTTTGGTTTTCCTCTTAGCCTTGGAAAGTGAGGGACTCACTTTTTTTCTAACCCCAGGTGTTTGATGTAGGATCATCCTTGGTTGTAAGACAATCTTGTATCAACCAAAAATAGTCCTCTTCTTGCTCTACACTTAGTAGCAATTTCACTAGTTCATTATGTATTTGATTGCATTATCATTTCTTGGCTTGTAGTGCAAGATATAGTATCTACACATGGACATCTATCACATATCCATATTACAAATCATTTGTACTTTTCTATTAAAAATTTTCACTCTTATAATTTCACTATATCTTTCTAGATAGGCATTGGGGCCTACTTTGATTAGCTTCTTAGTGTGAACCTCTTTGTTGGAGTGTGTCGACCTAAATGAGATATTATTATGGAATCTTGGGTTCATTGGGACCTATCTTGGAGATCCACAATTTACATCTTCTCTTTTTGATTTATCTACTCATTTTTTGAGGTCAAACTTCATGTTTGATATTTTAGTGGGTTATCAGCCTGTGTGGCCAACATAAACCTATTTGGGAGATTGAGAAGCATAAATATGTGAGCATGGTAATCATTTAGGGGAAGTCATTTAATCCAAGTGGATCTCAAAAATCTAAAAATTTAGTTGTTCTAGTTTCTCTCTAAATCAGTACCATGTTAAAGTGCTTGGGAAACTAGACTCAATGCAACTTGAATGGGAAAAAATGGAGTTCGTATGCCAAAGTTATGGCAAGTCAAAGTTTGGTCAAACCTTGCAACAAGGCAGGTATATTTAGGTGAAAATTTTATCATCTCAAAATTCATCAAAATCAATACCAAATTGAAGAGCTCATTACCATGATCCCAATTTTTCTCATTTCATAGAAAACAGAGCTCATACAGTGAAGATATGGCTAGTCAAAGTTGGAGGTTGAGTGGATGCTGACATGGAAGTTGACTATATGCTAATGTGGAAAGTGCAGGTGATGTGGAAAAAATGTGGATCCCCCTCAATAAATTCATGTACCACCACTACACCATTCTTTATTTTTGAGAAATGAAGTGGTGGAGGTTTATTTTATATCACAAAATCCATTTTGTGGGATTCCAAGCAAATTTTGTGGGATCCCAAGTGGATTTGGAGGGATCAGATTTTGTGGGATCCCAAGTGGATTTAAAGGAAATGGATTAAAACCAAATATCCTAAAAATTAAAAAATTAACCCCCTTAAAACAATAATGAATAAGCCCAAATTTATAACTAAAATAACCTTTAATGGTTATTAAATAAAAGACAAAATAATCTAATGAATAAAAACAAACACCCAAACCAATATAGCCCATGAATGAAAAATGATAAGGGCTTAGGAAAAAATTAAAATGGTTCTTAAATGGATGTTATTGTTTTAACCATAATGGGCCAATCTCATGTATAAAAGGAGGTATGAGTTATTCTTTGAAGCATCCAAGGATCAAGCATCCATTTTTTATCTCAATTCAGTTTATACTATTCAAATCAAGCATCCATTGATTCAATTCATAATTCAGAATCCAAGTGATGAGATTTTACAGAGCGTCCTAAAGGAAGAGTTGGGATTGTGAAAGATTTGTGTGGATATGTCAGAAGAATATGGTATTTGCACTTGAAGGAGTATTATACGAAGTCTGGATTCAAGAATTATCTCTTGCAAGGTTGGATATCTAGTGTCAGGCATAGCTAGAGTGTTTTCATACTTTACTTTATTATGGAATGGTGAATTCAATAATATATGAATTATGTTTAGTGTGATTTTGCAAATGAGGAAAAATACCTCTGTAAATGCTAGTTCACATTCAGTTAATGCTTTAAGAACTAGGACTACATTTGTTGTTGTTGTTGGAAGCACTTGTTTAGTGTGGATCAGGAAGTTCTTGTAGGGATTGAAACTTCATGTCAGTGACAACTTTGTATATACAGTCAGAAGACCAGTTGTTGTAAGCAATTTGTAGTTGACAACATTAATGGAAAATTGATCATGCTTGTTGAGAGAATCTAGAGATGTATCCCTAAGAGGTGAACTTCATAATCAAATGTGTCTCTGATATTTTGGTCTGTTCTTGATGATGGCTTACAATTTAATTCCACAAATAGATTAATAAATGAGCTCAATAAATTGATGGATTGAGTTTTCATATTGGATTCAAACCATTAATTAAAGATCTTGGCATGGATTTGGAATTAAGTTAAGAAACTAATTTCAAATTTGATAAAGGAAGAACTCAGTTGAGTAAGCACACTCTAGAGTTTTTCATATCATCATTAGGTATTTAATCATCAAGAGTTAGAACTCAGTTTCAATTCTTATTCATAGGTTCTTGTTTTCACAACCACCCTTTGGGGGCATGTAAGAAGGCCTACTGGCCAATTGTGTGTTTGTAATCCTTTAAGGAAGGGCTTGTGAACTTGGATGTTCACTCATGTGGCCAATGTGTATGTAATAACTTTATGTTATTGAAGATTCTTATTCCACATTAGCTATCTATGTTAATTTTTCTATGTTGACTCATCGTTGCATGGTCTAGATTGTTCCTTCTAGAAACCTCCTACCATGACTACACTAGATGACAAGGAGGAAGACCTTGGAGATGAAGGAGAAGTTGATCTAGAAGAACTCATTTTTTTTCTAAACAAAATATATGATCTTAGATATTAGATCAATAAGTTGAAGAAGGAAAATAAGCATCAAAAGAAACTTTCTCAAAAGGAGTCAGAAAAGCTAACGAAAACCTTGAATAATATAACTAGAATGTGGTAAGATTGAAGCTACAAGTAGAAGAAGCTAAGAGAATGGAGGATGTGATCAAATCCAAGCTTCCACCTGAGGATGAAAGATGCATGAAGCTTGAGGAAGATATTTTTTCTCTAAGAAAAGATATTGAGAAGGCTAGGGAGCAAATAGAGAAAGGTCTAAAGCCGAAAGGAGGATCAACAATCCTTGATGAATTTTTGAGTACCCAAAAGCCCTCTAACAAAGAGAAATCTAGACTAGGTCTAGAAAAGGGTAAGAGTACCTTTATATCAACTTATGTAAAATTGTGTGACAAATTTAGGGAAGGAGAAAACTTTGGTTTTGGTGGAAAAGAAGACTACAAAGAGAATACATCCAAAGATGAGAAGAAACATATAGAGGTCAAGAAAACTAGTGAAGAAGAGAAGCCTTTTGCAAACAAGAAGAATATCCAATCGGTTCCTAATCATCAAAGAGAGAAAAAACATAAGAAGAACTGATCTGGATGGATTTACAAGGGTGAGAGATACAAGGAAGCTAATGCAAATAATATCATCTTTTCCTACATAAGGAAATGCTATGACCAGGTATTCATCATACTTTTATTGATATTGTTACACATGTAATTATTTTGGTCATAAGGCTAGAGAATGTAGAATAGTTCCTAAAAGGAGTACAAACTTTGTAAGTAAAAATCAATTTTCTCCTTTAGTGGATATGAATGTTGTGTGTTACAATTGGAATAACTTTGGTCATATTGTTAGAAATTGTAAAATAAATTTCATGAGACTAGAAGTACAAAATGATAAAAATAGAAACAAACCACATAAATTAAACAGTGATTCAGGTGCTCCTGAGAAGAGGGATGAAAAAGTGGAAAAGAAACAAAGAATGTGTGGAAAGAAAAAGAGAAAAATTCCAGACAATCAATGATTTCATATACAACACTATATTCCAAAAATAAAAATTTATAGGTGATAGATAGTGGTTGCTCCAAGCATATGATTGGAGACAAAAGAAAGTTCATCAAACTCAATAAATGTAAATGAGGATCTATGAGTTTAGCTGATAATATAGAAACTTAAAAATATGTGGAAAAGGCATATTAAGCTTAGATGGTAAAAATCTCACTAAATATGTCTTGAATGTTGAAGGACTAAAGCACAACCTGCTAAGCATAAGTCAAATGTGTGACAATGGTTATAAGGTCAAATTTGACTCAAATGGTTGTATGATTAGGAAGAATGGGAAAACAATTGCACAAGGAATGAGAAATAATTCTAATCTTTATAATCTCTCTAAAGTTAAAGCTCATACCTATCTGTTGGGTCAAGCAGATGAGATTTGGTTATGTCATCGAAGATTAGGGCATGTAGACTTTGATAATTTAGTGAAAGTAAGTTCAAGAGGAATCATAGGAATAAGTAAAAGATAATCTTAGTCTGATCATTTAATAATTTCATGAAATCAAAAAAAATTGCAATAACATTTCATGAACATCAAATAACTTACTTTCACTTAAGTAGATTTAGCTTTAAGCATTCAAAAATATCATGGAATCGAAAGATTTGCAATAGAATTTTCATTCATTTATCTCTTTTTTTTTATACATTTTTTGAAATTTAAACATCTATTCTAAAAATAAAGCATCAAAAGTACTAAAAAAGTAAAGCTTCTCCTACGTATTATCCACACATGCCTCAAGGATTAATCAAACTAGAGCAAACCATTCCATACATCACCAGATTGCTTCAAAGCTAAGCACACAATGATGTGATATTTTAAAGAGAGGGGGATTATCTAAACATCGAGTAGGTTCTATATGCACCCTTAAATGACGCAGCACACAGTCCAACAAGAACAAACAATAAGCTATGCAAGATTTCATATTAGAAAATAGCTTTTAAATTGGCTATGATATTGATTAGCTTCTATGTGCATACAAGTTTTTAAAATCTAGAATGGAACAAAAAATAGGAAAAAGAACAAAACTTAAAGAAGTTTTAATTCTCTAACATCCACAAATTCTAAACTTAAAATAAAAGTAAATCAATATACTACATTTTATAGGAACAAGGCCCAAAATTTTAAACTAAGGTCTATCAAAGGGAATCATAACAACAAATTAAAAAATAGAATGTGGAAGATACTAGTTTTCATTAGATTATTCTAGATAAAGTCAAAGCTTTGACTTCTTCATCAGTATTAGTCTTCAACTTCAAGCTCTGGTATGCAAATGCTCTACCTAAAACAAGTCCATCGATACTCTTCAAATTCTAAAACAAGCCACCTCCATTGAGATTGAGAACAACTTGTAAAATTTATTCCAATATATCCTTATGCTAAACCTCCAATATTCAACATCTAGTTATTTAACTCCCTACATTGTATTTTGAGTTTGAAGAATTTTCTTCACATTTCTTTGTTGATACTCTCAGAAGGAAACCAATACTTGATGCATATGCTCTTTTAGAATTCCTTAAATTACGTTCCAACTGTATTTGAGCTTGGTATAATCTTCTGATATTTGGAGGATATTTGCATTCCTCTACATCTTTTCTATTTCATATTTGACCATGGCATTCTTGCACTGTACAATTTCATTAATAACCTCCCAGTTTTTCAAATAAATAGGATCGTTATTTACTCTTTCAAGCCACTCCTCTCTAGAGTCTGGGGATCAAAACTCTATCGTGGTAGCATTTCAATAAAACCTTGATCTTTGTCAATCAACTTATTGCATCTTTTGGTGACCTCAAATCCTTCCACACATTGTACCAAGGTGTCACCTTCCCAATTCACTTGTTTCTTCCATTTTACAAACATTGAAACCTCCTTTTCCATGGTTATTTTCTCACTTACCAATTATTTGACATTTTTCTGAATAAGAGCCTTTAAATTTTTCCTCTCAACATCAATTTATTCTTGGAAAAATCTACATTCTCCTTCTAATCTCTTGGAATTTTCATAACAATTGTATGCCTCTTTATGCTTCCCAATTGAATCTATGATTAATTCTTCTCCTTGCCTCACCAAGTACTCCATTCACTCTTCAAACACACTCAACTTATGGAAAAGTGTTGCAATAGCATACACCTACTCCTTAGACATAAGTACTAGATTTTGAGGCAATTCAGTGTGTGCTTGATTAGATTGGGCTAATTATTTCATAAAGTTTTCTAGGAAAGAAATCTGTTATTTCTACTCTCTTTTGTTTTATTTACTTTTTTGTACCTACCAATAGTTGTTTCTAAATTTATTTTCATCTCTTCTAATTCCTATCCCCAAGATGAATGTCCAAGATTAATAGTTTTCACCCTATAATCCTTAGGCGTTATCACATGCTTGCTTTTATCCACTATTGGGGTAGCTATATGTAGTGTTATTCCATCTTCATTCTTTTGCATAACATGTTTTATCTTTGCTCTTCACCTAGCTTTAGAGGTTTCCACTTCTTGCATTAAGCTTCTAAGATCTAGAGGCACTAGTTCCACCTCCAATGGGGAGACATTTCCCTGACTAACCAATCAAGTGCATCTTCATTATGTTTTTCCTCTGCAACATTTCTTTCTTCATGATTATCATTATGTTCAACAACTTATCCTCTTACATTATCAACCTTTTTTGTCACATCTTTCAAAACTAGAACATTTTTAATACTCACTGGCATGGACTCTAGATTACCTTGATTTGACACTGTCTCTTCATTCTCAAGACTTATGTTTTCCTATCTAGCCATGTGCTCAACACTAGTCCTTGGGGTATTAGTTTCTTGTTGTCCTCCTATACTAGGATTCTCTTCATTTCTCACCCCACCATCCAAAATTTGTGAAGGCTCTGTATTTTAACTTTTGACCCAGTCTTCTCTTGAATTTTGAAAAACTTGTGGTTGTTTGACATCATTTCTACTACTTCATGGAGGAAGCTAGGAATCAATTTTATCTTCAATAACAATATTATCAATGGGGTATTTGCTTTTAGTATCCCCTATTTCCTTTCCATTAAGTTTCTCAAGGTGTCATGCCTCTGGGGTGAGTTTTCCTCCTATGAATTCTTCTTTTACAATAATGATAGGAATTGACCCTATATCTAGTACTTCTTCCACAATTGGTTGCACCATGGGTTTCTCCCTAGATTTATTTTCTTCTACTTTTTTCATCATGGAAACCCATTTCTCACATTGTTCCCTGACTTGTTCTTCATTTAACTCAAAACTCACTTCTAGAACCTAAGGATTCTTTCCCAATGTGTGCATCATTGCAATCATATTAACTGAAGGGGGAGAGGTGAATAATTATGTAACCCTCTAAGATGCAGACCTTGTCTAAGCATGACTGTGCATTTTCATTCTCACCTCTTCGTCCATCATAGGTTGACTTTTCAGCTTTGTCATGGAAGAAAATTCAGCCCTGGGCTTTATTGCTACTTTGACCTTACTAGCCATAGTTTCTTTATTCTAGCTAGTTGGCGCAAATGAAACTCTCTAGATTGGGGCATCGAGAGTTCTCTTCTCAGCATGTCCAACTCCATCTACTTTACCATCTTTCCTTTTCTTTTTAGTAGGCTCCTCATACCCATATTCACCTTTGGCTCTCTGTTTCTAATTTATATTAAGTGGATATGTGGGCCTTATCCTATATTTTCTTAAATATTTACAATAATATTCAATCCAAAATTGATTGTACACCCAAAAATGTTCAAAAATCTCCTCAACCATCGTTATTTCCTTCTTTTCATAATCTGGATCTGAGATAAGTTCATCATAAATTTTAGTTGAATAATAAACTAGATTCAACACCTCTCCATCCATTGTATCCAACTGCTCTATAAAATATGGAGTTTTAAAATCTTTGTTGATTGTAATGATAGCATTTGATATGATCTCTTCCTTATTTAATGTTCGTCATCACAATTATTCCATAAATCTTCTAAATGATGAACATGAGCATATTTTCTGGCTATTTTCTTGGCAATATTTCCCTCTAGATCATAATTATTTCTTTGGAGTGTAAAGAAGTCCAATTTGTATATCTTCAATTATTTTTCACACAAATTAGTCAGTTTAGCCACATTACATTTGTAATTTCATATTGTGATGGGAAATTTTATAGAACTTTTCTTATGTGCCACCTTGAAAAGGGCATGGGAAGGATTCATCTATCTCACCAATTTCAATAATAAAACTTTATCTATTGGGTACCTGGGTAATATAAAGGGGAATCCTTCGAATCCTTCCACCCTAATGTAGGTGAAAGTAGGAAATTGAATGTAGCAATGCACAACTTGCTCAATAATAAATTGTACTTCAAGAGACAACCTTTTATCTTTGTTGCCCTCCATTATGCTTACCATCTTCATAGAAAACACATCATTAAATCTTTGATAATTCTCTTGATATTCATGGATAGTAATCTAGGATAAATTAGCATATATCAAACTATTTTTTGGTTCCCTGCCTAGGTTACCAACTCTATTCACTCCTTGTTTATTTTCCCTTAGGAAACAAGAATAAATCACATATGAGGACATAGAAAACCATAAAGACTATGGAAAGCCCTTTATTTATTCGTGCATCCTGTCACTAATAAAACTTCCCCAATGCATTTACACATGGCCTTCCATTAATTTTTCTATGAGTACGAACATCTATGGTTCGAATTTACTAGCATATCTAAGTCCAACTATCCTACTTAGCATACTTATGATATCTTGAACATCTAGGTTGAACACAGAGCTCAGAATTGGTTTCATTTTCTTAATAATCTCCTCCTGGCACTAGTGTGTACTCATAATTTTTCTATTATGCTATTTTGCACTCAATTAATTTTTGGTCTTTGTTTTCATATCCAACTAATACATCTGGGGAGATGTAATGAGCCCAAATGTATATACAATCCCCTTTATGGAGAGATCTGCATAGACCCTCCCTTCCTTTTTGATGACTCTCTTGTCTAGGTTGTAACAATTTAAAAATTCCATTACAATTCAAGGGCTTCCATTGTTAGCATAAACCCTCTTGCTAAATGCAGCCCACTTGATATAATATTCTTTGTACATTGAGAAGCATTTTCTTGTTGATTCCATGCAATAAATTCAACATCAAAAAACCATCTTGAATGGGTGTCAGTAATTGTCCCACCAATTGGTATGGATTGCAAAGAGAAATATTCAAATTCGTATTCTAGCCTTGCTTTGGAAGTGCTCATGTTTACTTGGTTGTCCTAAATTTTAAGAAAATATGTGACTTGTGTGTGAGTTAGGGTTAAATTTAACCAGTTATATTCAACAATTCATAAAAATTTCAATCTACAGTTAGGTTAAATTTAATTGAAAATAATAGATCTTTTAACTTCCAAGGGAAAACACCATTATGCTAAGACATGCATGCATAAAATGACTAACAAAATTTTAGTTATCTGAAACATACCTGGTTTTGCTGGTGATGTAATTATTTTTTAGAATGCAACTTTAAAACCCTTGGTAGTTGTGTTCTTTTCTTCTTGAGGTTTAACTTTCTTTGTGCACCATAATATTGATCTTGATTCTTTAATGTCCTAAAAAATTAGCAGTAGAGCATGAGGTAGAGTGTTATAAAAGTAACTACATGCTTGAGGTGATGCCAAGTACGTGTGTAGTTCACCACCTTCATTAATTTCCTATTAAAATGCATTAATTTCCTTGAATAAAGTTGCAATCATGGTGGAGTAGGGTTCAAATCATGAACACCTTGGTTTTTGCATAGGTCCCACCATTAGAGAAGAAGATAGCGTAGAAGGCTTACATGGCACACTTGTGTGTCACTTCGATTCTTATGAGGAAAGGACTTAATAAGAAAAGCCACTTTGGATACATGACCATTAATGATCCTAAGGTTTGAATCCTCTGATACTAGACCTTGGAAAGATTACTGGGAATCAAGTCTTTTATCCACCAGGTTCATGAGAACCGAGTGCAAAGAGATGAAATGAGAACCAGGTTCAAGCAGGACCAAATTGATTTAACATATTCACTTTAGAACCTCTATTTTTTTACCTCTGGCTAAAGACAAGGAAAAGCAACCATCAATCTAACCAATAAAGAAAAGGGAATGTGGGCACCGAGATGATTTATCCTAGTGGTGACTCATCAAGCTTGGCTTACCGATAGGGTGGAAAACTAAAACCAACCAAAGATAGAATATCCTTACCACAACCACATCAACTCTAGGACCAAGGGCTTCTAGTAAATCGATTACTTGGGAGAAAAGCTTGCAACACTCCAAATCTAGTAAATACAAGGAGTTAGGTAATGATTAGGCCAGTTGAAACAAAACTCCCATTTTACCATTTCCTCCAAGAGTAGCACACCCAAGCAAGCATAATCAATGGAAAGAAAGGAAAAGAAATAAAGAAAAGAGGGCTCCACACTTTTCCATAAATAAAAATGTGATGTGTTGGGAGACCACACAACAAATAGCAACCAGCAAAACTAAACAAAATAATAGAAAGCCAATTTTGGACCTAATAACCACACTTAAAATTTCTTCAATCTTCAAATTATAAATATTTAGACCCTCATTCTAGCATTCCAACTCTACTTTAGCTAGCATAAAAGATTAAATTTTACTGAACTAACATGTGTGAAATTGATTTATTCTTATATAGTAAATTTAGAGCATAGAAAATGTTTGCATTGACCTACGTAATTTGGAAATTTCCTTTTAATCCAACCTTGGATAGAGCCTTGCTACTAGTTAGGCATCCATAGCTCTGACAAGGTTATCTAAGTAATTCCCCCAAACATAGCTCTACTATGAGTCAAGCATCCATTTCCCCAATAGAGATATTTGGATAGCCTAGAAAGTTGAATTTTTTCTCTTTTGATATTCATTTTTTCTTTTTTCTTTTGATATTTCTTTGTAAGCTCATTTGCTTGAACTTGCAAGCAATGAAGCCTACATTTAGTTGGGAATTACAGTGGTAGCAAAGGTTACCTTTTAATTTTTCATTCAATGCAAATAATTGCTATCCTAAATTTTAGTAGAATGATAAAAAAATGGGTGTTTGTAGCCCAACATCAATTGAATGATTTATGTGGACTAGAGTAAAAGGAATCAAACAATTCCCCAATCATCTATAATTAAAAGACTATTTCCAGTCAAAGCATAGATCACATTTCCAAAATTGATGTTCTATTATTTTGACCACCTTCAAAGGTTGCTAATTATTATATAACCCAATAATGCAAAACCCCAAAAAGAAAATAAAACAAAACAAAGAAAAATGAAACAACACCCAACAAACAAAACAAAACAAAACAACTATTTACAAATGAAAACTATTACAAAAAAAATATTTACAAACTATTTACAAACTACTTACAAGCTATTTACAAACTATTTACAAACTATTTACAAGTTATTTACAAACTATTTATAGACTATCCTAAGAAATAGAAAACGAAACTAATCTTGGAAGTAGTGCTTCAAGATTTGCCCATTGACAGGCAATGGGATGTCCTCTCCAGTCAAATTTTTAAGTCTATAAGTGCTATCACCTAAAATTTTAGATACTTGGTAAGAACTGGTCCATAAATTGTCTAACTTACCATGTTCCCCTTTACACTCATGGACTTTGTCCCAATACAAGACTAAATCGGATATTCTATTTTTTTTTATCTAGCCCTTTTGTCAAACCATCATTTTACCACAGATTGGTTCCTAACAAAATGATCTATATCTCTAGTACATTTTTCATCTAAATGCATTAGTTGCAACAATTGAGCTTTAGTCTAATAATCTAATCCAATATACTCTTGGGAAAATTACCAAGTAGGTATTTTCAAGTTTATAGGCAATATAGAATCTACCCCATATACTAAGTGGTAAAGAGAATTTCCCAATGCAGATTTCATCCTAGTATGGTCTACCAAAAGGGAAAATTTCAATAGAGAATTCCATTCTCTAGGATTCTTTTCAACTAATCTCTTGATTATATCCAACAAATTCTTGTTTGATGATTTTGCTAATCCATTTCCCTATAGATAATAGTTAGATGAGAATTTTAATGTTTTGTCATATTCAAATTCCCAATTAGAAAACTTTAATGATAGAAAATAGGGACCATTATTACATACCAACACATACGATACTACAAACCTAGTAATAACACTTTCATCTAAGAATTTGATTACCACCTCTATGATGCATTGCTTACTATTAAACACTTCAGTCCATCAAGTACAATAATTGGTGGCAGTCAGCACAAAATTATGACCTATAGATGATGGAGGATTGATGGTACCAATGAAGTCCAATCCCCATTACAAGAAGGGACACATCTCCACCACTGACCATAATGGTTGAGCATTAAATCTTTCTTTGTCTACAGTAATTTTACATGTGTAACAGTGTTTTATGTGTTCATAAGTATCTTTGAAAATAGTTGGCGAATAATAGCTAGCTCTCAAGATGAGGTGTGCAATAGCTAAAGGTGCTCCATGAGTTGTATCAAATTTATCATTTAATTCCTGCAACACTTCATTCTTATTCAAGCATCTTAAATAAATTCCTTCATGATTCTTCTTGAATAGAAACCCTCCTTTAATCATATAAGTCTGATCTTTTATTTTCAGGTCTCTTCTTTGATTTATTTGCATATGATTAGGGTAGTTATGGCTAACTAGATAATAACATATATCTGAATACTAATCATCTTAATATTTTATATCCAAATTATATTATTGGCTAGAGATTTGTGGATCAATCTCAACAATTGAGTTAAATAGGGATTTTCTATGGACTAGCTTCATGGGTATAATCTCTAAATCAAACTCTTACAAAATTGTGACCTATTTAGCTCTTTTTTCTTTGAGCTTTCTCCGTGTTAGTAGAATTTTAACTATAGCATCAAGGACAATAGCCTTGATTATACTTCTAAGAATGTAATGTCAAAATTTTCATACTACTTTAACCAAAGCAAAGGCTTGTTTTTCAATATCCATGTATCTAAGCTTTGCTTCTTTAAATGGAGTGCTCATGAAAGAAATCAACTTTTCTTCTTTTTTCTTTCCCATTTGTGTCAACACTGTTTCACATGTGTGCCTAGAAGAAAAAGACTAACTATAAAAAGGTTTAACATAATCTAGACTTACCAACACCTGCGCTTCCACAATTTTATCTTTTATATTCTCAAAGGTGAGTTTAGCTTAACTTTTCCACTCGATTTTCACATCTTTCAACATATCATTGAGTGGTTTCACTATCTCAACAAATCTAGTGATAAATTTTTTGATGAAATTGATATTACCAAAATATGATTTTAATTCTTTCTTACTTCCAGGGGGTTGTAGTTTGAGTAAGGCACTCACTCTATCTTGGTATATTAAAATACCTCTTTCAGAAATAATGTGTCCGACCAACTTTCCTTCAGTCACTGTAAAAAATATATCTCTTAGGATTTAATGAAACTCCACAGGTTTTGCACTTTTGCAATATTTCTTTGAGATCATGGACATGATCTCCTCTATTCTTCGAAAATACCATGAGTTCATCCATGTATATAGTAATAAATTTTCCTATCAAATCTTGGAAGGCATAATCCATAGCTCTCTGGAATGTGGCTCCAATAGTTATCAATCCAAATGGCATTCTTCTGTAAGTGAAAGTTCTCCACTTTGTAGTGAAAGTTGTCTTCATCTAAACCTCCTTCATGACCATTATGTAATTGTATCCAGAGAATCTGTCCAAGAAGGACATCATCTATGAACCATTAACAATTTGTAACACTTCTTCTAATGAAGGAAAGGGATAATTTCCTTTTTCAGATGGCTTATTAAGATTCCAAAAATCTACTCACAATCGTATATCCCCATTCTTCTTCTTCATAGAAACTATATTTTCCACCCAAGTAGAATGTCTAATAGGAAAAATTATTCGAGCTGATAGGAGCTTTTGTACTTATGGATCAAAGGTTCTAAGAGTACATTTATAGGCCAATGTTTTTGGTTGAAAGGTTTTACATCAAGATTTAACAAAATTGTATGAGTGATGATGGAAGTATCATAAGTTTTCAAATCTTCATACATCTAAGCTATAACCTTCCAATAATCTCTTAGTTCTTGAGAAATATTTCTTCTTTCTTCTTGGTACATACCTTCCTTATAAGCACATTATTAGGATCTTCTTTAGTTGTCAAATTATATAATTCAGACTAACCTATGTCATTTTTGTACAGGTCTTTCTAAAAGACTATTTGATCTACATAAAATAGTCTCTCCAACTCAATTATTCCTTTCAAAATATTATTATCTTTAGCTTGAGCTAATTCTTCATCTTGAATTTTTCCATCTAGGTGATCTATTTCTTCAATTATATGTGCCTCTAAGATACTGATATTAGTGATTAATTCCAATATATGATGATCATATTTGAAAATATGCAAATTTATAACATTATCAGGAATCAAGGGTAACTTTACTAGCTCAACTATAAACCTCCTCAAATCAGAAGCATCCAAAGGTTCTAGAGCACTAGTAGCAGTAGCTAGAGCATCAAATCTTAGATTGAATCTTTGTGGGATGTGAGTAGTGTTAAAGGCATCAAAATCTTCTATCAAGTCCCACACTTAGTGTCAATAACTAGAAAAATGTTTGTAATGACAAATATATTATAGTCGATAAGTAGCAAGAAAAGACTTATCTTGTAGACTGATGAGCTAAACTACAATTCTAATTCCTTGTTTAAATTTTGATCCATTGAACTTAAGGGTCCAAATTTGATTTTCAACAAATTTGAGCTTAGCATTCTAAAGAGTCATCAAATTAACATTTTTGGTCTACTTAGCCTACATCTTATCTTCAAGTATTTCTAGCTTAGAACTATTAAGAGTAGTTTTTTCTAAATAGTGTTGGATTTCCATTCTGTGAATGATCTCTAAGCACATCATACAACTATCCTCTAAGTGTGCAGAATTATGTAACCTGCACGAACCCTACAACAATTTTTTTTCAGTGAATCTTTAATTTTCTTGCTCTTTTGAGCTTCCATAACAACATTCTTCCAAAATTTATTTAAAAATGGCTATCCTCTTCTTCAGAAGAATCATAATATGATTTGACTAACATGTATGTTATGGGGGTTATCTGATTATACTTTTCAACATTGCACATAAAAAATTCTTCTATTTCAACTCTGAAACTTCAAATTTTCTAAACTCTTGGTTCTACATCTATGTATAAAACTCTATTTTTCTAATTATAATCAATGATCATATGTTTCATGCGTGACTCTCTCAATCCTAATCTAATTTGGAACTCCTTTCCATGGTAACCACATATGTGAGAAGTTTGTAGCCATGTATCCATTTAAATTCTTTGACCAATACCTACTCAATAGCATCCCACAAGTATCAGGTATCTCAACAACATGAATATCTATATAATATTGAATCTAAGGATCCTACACTAACTACATATGAATATTGGTTAATTATTTGACTACATTTACTTCAATTTTGTCAAGTTGAGTGATTTCTTTAGGGAATTTTCCAAAGTTAAACCTAGCATCTAACATATGGACAAAGGCATCACATTAGTAGATGTTATAGAATCTACTAAGTAATTAGGGATATTTTTAACAAATATTCTTAGTGTGAGCAAAAATGGCAGGGATTCCATTTTTCCTTTATACAAGGCTACTTGTGCATCTACCATAGGAACTATGTTTTTTTCTTTTGCCTTAATGGAGCTATCTTTCACCTGAGGTTCTTTACTAAGATTGCTTTCTTTGAGAAAATATTCTAAGGTATTAAAGAAATATTTCCAAATCATGGGTGTTTTAAGCACTTCTGATAAAGAGAGGTTGATTTTTACCTTTTTGATTTCTTTTGCTAAATAATTAGTCAAATTGTTTTGATCAACAGATTCTACTTTCACTTTGTGGACCATTCAATGAATTATACTGAGAGGTTGCCTTGAGTAACCTTGAAGTATTACTTGATTTATCATCAGGTGGAGTATTAAAGTTATTAGGCAGGATTGATGTAGTCAAAGGCCCTTTGAATCTACTTCCACCATTTGTGTTACTTCTCAGCTTGTAGGTGTGTCCTTTCGAATATTGCTAAAAAGCATAAATTTCATCAACTTCATCCTAAGGTTCATTTTCAACTTAATAAGGAAATGTGTAGGTTTCTAAAATCATGGTTGAACTATCACCTTCTTGTTCATATGACTCTTAACAACAATAGGTGACTCAAAAAAATTGTAACTTTCAAACACTAAAGCAAAGTCATATCCTATTGGACCTAATTCATTCCTCTTGGGAGTATGAGAATCACACTATTCATTGTAGTGTGTAGTAGCCAAGAAAATATCTCATGCAGTTCTAAATTGTGGACAATCCACTTCTATATGAGAATTTGTCTTGTGAATTTGGCACCAATTGTTCATTACAAGGTCAGCTAAGTTCACCTTTGACATAGGTCTATCATTGGAGGAATTAATGTTATCTAAAGGTGTGGATACTCCATTATTCAGTTGTGTATTCCAAGGTATAGGTGGCCTAGGAGCATTATATGATTGACTTTGTGAACTTTGATTATTACTCTGAGAGTAAAAATTATAATTTCTTAATTGTGTAACCTTTGTGGTTAATCTTTTGAGTTGAGTTGTGATTTCCTTAATTTACTCTTTATCATCTAAATGTTTGACCTTTTGAATCTCTTGAGTTTGTGAGAAGAAATAAATTCCATTAGAATGCAGCTCTGTGATGGTTGGACTAGGGTGCGGGACTAAGGATTGATTATTTCTTGGTTGAAAGAAACTATTTTGAGGAAATGTCCCATTCTGGACTGCTGAAGGAAAAGAATTAGAAGTCATTGGATTATTTAATGGAACTCCATTCACACTCAAAATGGTGTAGTTGTTCAGTCCATTTTTTTCCATTTATAGATGATCCACTTCTAAGGTGTTTCATTTCTAAATTTACACTTATGGCTTCAACATAGGCTTCTAGTAATGTAGTGGGAGAATTTTCCCTTTGTTTCATGAACATAATAGTTAAAGGATCTAATTTCGTATAATAAACCACAATGGTGGAAAAATTATCTACTACATAAGGTGCTTATAACCTAGAATAAGCATTTTGAAACCTATCATTGAAAGTAATTATAGGTTCACCATTGAACCTTTTTATTTGAGAAAACTGATGACATAACAAGGAAGGATCAACCAATGTTCTAAACTTCGTTAAAAATTTACTTTGCATATCTTTCCATGATCTAACCAAATTATGAGGTAAGTTGATGTACTACTGGTAAGTCTCATCACTTAAAGTATACAAAAACAACCTACATACAATATCTTCATGTTGTATCCTTGCTCTTTAACATATATCCTTAAAGATATTGATATGTTCTTCCACATCTTTGTGAAGGTAATACTTAGGACACAACTTTTCTAGATTCTTTAGAAGATCATTATACACAAAAAATTTAATCAATGACTCTACATTAAAGAAAGCCATTAGTGTGAGCAAGGGAGGCATAATAATAGTAAGATTTTGTAGTATAGAACTTACGCTTCTGGACCCTTGGGGTCTAGATGACTTCAGAGCACTAAGTTTGACTAATGTCACATGAGCATCACTAGACTGAGACCTAATGAATCTATGAGACTCAAACTTCAAGCACCAGCTCTTGTTGATCATGATGTTAGTCGTACACCAATAGTGCAGATAAATCCTCATAGACAGACCATAGGAACCTATCTTTACTTTAAATATTGAACTAGGACAACCTAAATCTTAGTCTAACTTAGCTTAATCCTAAGGCTCATTTATGTCAGGTCTTGACCACACTATGTTCACTTCAGGTTTTTTTGTGATAATGCTATTAATCATGAGGGATAAATATTTTTTCATTCTAGTTCTCAAAGGAATCATAGGAATAAGTAAAATATAATCTTAGTTTGGTAATATAATATTTCATGAAATCATCAATTTTATAATAGCATTTCATGAGCTTCAAATAACTTGCTTTCACTTAAGTAGATTTAGCTTTAAGCATTCAACAATATCATGGAATCGAAAGATTTACAATAAAATTTACATTCATTTATCTCTTTTTTTGAATTTTTTTCTGAAATTTAAACATCTATTCTAAAAATAAAGCATCAAAATTACTTAAAAAGTAAAGTTTATCCTAGGTATTATCCATGCATACCTCAAGAATTAACCAAACTAGACCAAATCATTCCATACATCACCAAACTTCTTCACAACTAAACACAGAATGATGGGAGATTTTAAAGAGAGGGAGATTATCTAAACACTGGTAAGTTTTGTATGCACCCTGAAACAATGCAACACACAATCTTGTCTAGCAAGAACAAACAATCAGCTATGTAAGATTTCATATCAGGAAATAGCTTTTAAATTGGCTATGATATTGATTAGCTTCTATGTGCATACAAATTTTTAATCTGGAATGAAACAAAAAATAGGAAAAAGAACAAAACTTAAAGAAGTTTTTATTCTCTAACATCCACAAATTCTAAACTTAAAATAAGAGTAAAGCAATATATGGCCTCTTTTAGGAACAAGTCCCAAAAGTTTAAACTTAGGTCCATCAAATGGAATCATAACAACTAATTAAAAAGTAGCACTTGGAAAATGTCATTTTTCATTAGATTATTCTAGAATTTTTCAAAGGTTTGACTTCTTCATCAACATTAGTATTCAACTTTAATATTTGGTATGCAAATGCTCTGCATAGAACAAGACCATTGATACTCTTTATATTTTAGAACAAGCCACCTCCATTGAGACTGGGAACAACCTGTTAAATTTATTCCAACAACATATCCTTATGTTAAACCTTTGGTATCTGACATCTGGTTATTTATCTCCCTGCATCGTATTCTAATTTTGAATACTCTTCTTCACCTTTCTTTTGCTATACTCTTAGAAGGAAACCAATACTTGATGCATACACTCTTTTGGAATTCCTTGAATTACCTTCCATGTGTATTTGAGCTTGGTATAATCTTTTGATATGTGGAGGATATTTTCATTCCTCTACATCTTTTATGTCTCATATTTGACCATGGCATTCCTGCACTATACAATTTCATCAATAACCTCTTAGTTTAGCAAATGAACAAGATCCTTATGTACTCTTTCAAGCCACTCCTTGAAAGTTTTTACTTTTTTACCACCCTACCCCAAAGTCTAGGGATGACAACTCTGTCATGCTAGCATTTCAATAAAACCTTGATCTCTATCAATCAACTAGTTGCATCTTTCGGTGACATTCTCAAATCCTTCCACACAGTGTACCAAGTCATCACCTTCCCAATTCACTTATTTCTTCCTTTTTTCAAACATTGGAAACTCTTGTTCCATGGTTATTTTATCACTTACCAATTCTTGGACATTTTTTTGAATAAGAGCCTTTAAATTTCACCTCTCAACGTCAGTTTGTTCTTGGCAAAATCTACATTCTCCTTCTAATCTCTTGGAATTCCATACCAATGGTATTCCTCTTTATGCTTCCCAATTGCATTTGTGATTAATTCTTCTCCTTTCCTCACCAAGTACTCCATCCACTCTTCAAACACACTCAGCTTATGTTGAAGTGCTACAATAGCATCCACCTACTCCTTAGACACAAGTATTGGATTTTGAGGAAACTTAGCACATGCTTGATTAGATTGGGATAATGATTTGATAAATTTTTCTAGTCCAACAATCCATTCTTTTTGCTCTCTTTTATTCTATTTACATTTTTGCACCTTTTCGATAGTTGTCTCTAAATTTATTTTCATCTCTTCTAATTCCTATCCCTAAGATGAATGTCCAAGATTAATAGTTGTCACCCTATGATATTTAGGTGTTATCTTATGCTTCCTTTTATCCACTATTGGGGTAGCTATATGGAGTGTTCTTCATCCATCTGCATTCTTTTGCATTACATGTTTTGTCTTTTCTCTTCACCTAGGGTTAGGGGTCTCCACTTCTTGTATTAAGCTTCTAAGATCTAGAGGCACTAGTTCCACCTGCAATGGGGAAGCGATTTCCCTGACTAACCAATCAGGTGCATCTTCATTATATTTTTCCTCTATAACATTTCTTTGTTCCTGATTATCAGCATGTTTAGGAACTTCTCCTCTTACTTTATCAACCTTGCTTATCACATATTTTGAAATTGTAAAATTTTTAGTAGTCACTAGAATGGAATCAGGATTACCTCAAATTGACATTGTCTCTTCATTCTCAAGACTTGTGTTTTCCTATCTAGCCATGTTCTCAACACTAGTCCTTAAGGTATCACTTGATTGTGTTCCTACTACACTAGGATTCTCTTCATTTCTCACCTCACCATCCAAGGTTTGATAAGAATCTATATTTACACTTTGAACCCCATCTTCTCCTTACTTTTGAAAATCCTGCAATTGTTCAACATCATTTCTAACACTTCCTAGAAGAAACTAGGAATCAATTGGATGTTCAATAAAAATATTATCATTGGGGTCCTAGCTTGTAGTATCCCCTAATGGAACTTTAAAATTTTGTTCTTTGTGTTCACTTTTATCTTTCCTTATGTCTTTGGTCATCTATGGTGTTTGGGAAAATCCTAAGGTTGGGGTTTTACCTTTGTCATGTAAAACCCTAGTGTTCATTTTATGCCTTGGGTGGGATCTATTTGGTCATTACTTTTTGGAGGGTTTTAAAACAACTTAAGCCCCATCACTTCTTCTAGTCTAGGCCCCCTTTTGTTTTATCACTTTATTTCCTTTGCTTGTCTTTATTTTCCTAAGTCTTGGATGGTCTTGTGATCCCTCTTTTAAATGACAACTTATGTGATTGATTGTCGTTAGCCTAGTGATGTCCCCTTATTCCTTTAATAATATTTTTTTTTTTGTAGAGGGACAAGTTTGCATGACCATAGATCAATCATCATTTGATCTCATTCATTTCCCACCATCCCACGATGACCCCACCACACTATTTTGGTTGATCATGATATCATGGGTAAGCGTCATGTGTCTCATCCAGTGAAGCTCAAGGAATGATAAAATACTTTGATGCATTTATTTGGTTTTAATACATTATACAATGGGTTACTAAAGTGTTTATGAGATGCACATGTTTCAAATCAACGGAGATGTTATAATCTTGGTAGGAAAGGTGCTCGATGGTTAAGGAAAAAATTGGTGATTGTGTTAGATGACCTAGATTGCCGATGGTTGAAGATCAACAGTTGCCTGCCATCATGTGATCAAAAGTTATGAGGTCTTTATCAATTACGATATCACGGGAAAGCATCACATGGATTTTTTTGGCAGTGTATAGTATGATGGGCCCCTTGTTACCATGATGGAGATTGTGTCAGTTTGATTTGAAGGCAGTTGTCTGATGATCTAACCAAGGTGAAGGATCGACGGCTAATATTTGAATCTGCATCAAATAGGATTGGAGTTGTTCGTGTAGCACATGAGTGAGCTTTAATGGTGAACATGACATATCCTACCAGGGTTTAATCAAAATAAAGCAACTATTCATAGGTTGATGATATCACAAAGCATTGAAAACATCTTTGCAGAGTAGTCGTAGAGCCAAGGATGAAGTTACAAGTTGTTACAACAAGGATTTGGGTTTCTACAAGCGCTAAGCTGTGAGTTCAATTTTTGTATCTCTTGGTTATTTTGAATTTGAATTTGGAAAAAATTTGTTGTGTGCTTGTCATAGGGCTTATTGAAAATTGTTTTAGGGCTATAGGTTAACTGAATTGTGGAAAATTACAAAAAAAAATTCTATAATTTCATATTTTGTTTAGCCCTAATCTATTTAAGGTTTGAGATAGCAAGGAATCCCTAGTTTACTCAAGATGCCACTGACAAAGCAACACTCTAGCCAGATTGATTATTTAAGTAGAAACCTAAATGATGATTTCCTGGATCAATTTCCATTGTCAACAAATGATAGGAAGAAGGGGTTGGTTTTAATGTGAGGAAAAACTCTAGGGGAGGGATTAGTATATAATTTTTCCAACATAGTTGATGCTAGGGTTCCTCTTACTGGTCTAGAGATGTTCAGATTATGGTTTGGATAGAGGAATTTTTCCCACCCCTTTTCTAATGGTTGGATGTATGATATGGGGAAGTTGGTGGTATCGAATGTGTTCCCTGATATAGACTTGCTTACGGTAGTGGCTGCATGATATGACCCTTTCACATGGGTGATTTGAGATAATGATGGAAAGGTTCTATTAAGCATCAACAGAGAGGAATTTTGATAGGTTTTTGATCTGAGTGAGCCTAGTACATTCTTGGTTCCTATTGATCTTGAAGAAATGAAACAAGAATATGGGAAGTTGAAATCACTTTTCAGAGCTAAGTTGCTCCCACCTCATTTGGCTAGGGAAGGAGGTTCAAAATTCCATATTAGCCCTAATGATCAAGAACCTTTCAGAATGAATTTCTTTGCAAAGTATTTCTTGGATACCTTTTACTCATTGTGCCTGATTTTGGGTTTTCACCCCAATATGGTGATGCCTATTGCTTACATGTGTTATGGGGGTGCAAATACAACACCCTAATTTCTTAGTAATTTATGATTTTGCTTCTTTGTTGACCAAAAAGATAAATGAAGGGTTGTCGAAGCTACAAAAAATGATACAAGAACTCCATTCTTCTAGTATTCCATATTAATGTATATGTTCTTGTATAAGAGTGATAAATTCTTCTATGAGAAGATGGAGTTAAAGTAGTGGGTTGATGAAGAAAGATTGCCAGTACAAGTATGGACTATTGATTTATCATGTAACATGGAGAACACCAATTATCTGCATTTTGACAATTGTTTTGCTTCTAGATTGAGAGGTAGGTTGATGGTAAATATACCCAGGATTCTTGAGGAGTTGCATTAGTTTCTCAAACCAAAGGGGAGGAAGCCAGAATTGAAGGTTTTCCATAACTGGGGTGATATAATTCCATACCCAATCAATACTGTCTTGAGGGTGTCTGGTTTTCAGAGGACCCATCATATATTTCCATAAAATGTGCCACCAAGAGTGGTATTTGCAGAAGTCATGTGGCAGATTGGTTGTATCCATGAGGACAACCTTACTGGGAAAGGTAAAGGAACATTTTTTCCAGATTACACTGCGGTGTTAGATTTTGTCCTTTTGAAGGGAGGTTGGGTACACTTTGGGAAATTTTTTGAAGAATACCATTTGAGGTGTGTTCCCAAGTGATAGTATGATCCCTAGGGCTTCTTTTCTCTTTTTCAAAAAAAAGGATAAAAGGTGATAAGTTTGTGCATGAGTTCAACTTCCCTGAAGACTTGATTAGAAATGAATTTGACCTAAATATCTTGGAGTTGAACAAGGAGAAATGGGTAGCTTATGACAATATTTTGGCTATTGTGCACAAAATGGATCCAAAATATGATCCATTGATGGAGTTTAGTCCATATCATAAGAAACTTGACTTCTTGATGAGCAACTTCAAAGAAATCATGGGCACTTTGATGACCAAGAAGGTAAACTTGGAGTCAGATTTGGGCATACAGGAGCAAGGTGCCAGGCCAATTGAAGTAAGGCCAACTTACCAACCTAAAGAGAGATGGCTTATTTATAGAAGGAAGAGAAATGATAGTAGCGATGAGGAAGAAGAAGATAGAAATGGAAAACAAATAATGACATTGCCTACCCAAAAGGGTCCAAAGCTCAAAATGCCTGGGGCAATCAAAATTATTGATTTGGAATCATCACCTGAAAATAGTCCCTCACCACCACCATCAGAGCCAAGCCCTAAAAGGAAAAGAATTGAACAATCATAAGAGGATTTGGTGGATAAGATTGTTTTCATTGACTAGGACATGTAGATGAGTATGCCTTCCCCTCCTATGACAGTTGAATTGGTGCTCTCTGCTTTGGATGTGAAAGGAAAATGTGTGAAAGATGCAAGAATGGAAGCATGTAAGGAGTTTTTAGATGATAATGCATTTCTAAAAACTCCAGTTTTCTTGCAATTAGTGTGGAGAGTGAAGTTGGAAGAATATCAAGATAAATGCAAAAGGAGAAGAGAATTGAGACCTGATAGGTCAGACTAGAGAATGATGATGAAGTGAAAGCTAAACTAATGGAAGAGTTCAAGAACATCACTCCTAAGGAGGGGAGAAAATTGGTAAATCAAGCTGGTGTCTTGATTTTACCTGAGTAGGACATTGCAGATGTTGTAGCTTTTAATGCTATTCTAAAGTCGAAGCACCCCTTACAAGATTCTGAAGAAGAGGTCAAGGTAACATTGCAAGATTCTACCTTCAGTGAAGAATATGAGACCTTAGAAATTTGGGCTCCGGCCCCTCAATGGAGAAAGCCAAATGTTACTGATATGAACCAAAATTTAAAAGGAGGGTCAATAATAAAGAGAGCTTCAAAGACCTCAACCATAGAAGCTACTAATTTGACTGTAAATATGGCCAAATTGGCCCAAAAGACTACTAAAAGAGAGGATGTTGAAAAGAAAATCCTAATGGAGAAGTATAATGCTCTAATTGGGGAATATAGAAAAATGCAACAAAGGAATGTTGAGTTGCAGACTGAGGTGGACAGGTTGAAGAACAAGTAGATTCAGGAGACATCAAGTGCTCTAGGGATCATAACATTTCCTTCCACATCAAGGTCAGTGCCTCTTGCTTCTCCTATTGTGTCTACACAAGGGTTTCCCAGTCAAACTCCTTCCCTTAGCCCTACTTTAGAGCTAATTGATGAAGAAATGGAATGCTCTACTGATCCTTCAAAGAAGCAGCTAATGCACAAAATTGCAGAATTACATGCATCCTTGAAGGATAGTGAGGAGGTTATATTGTTAAAGAAAAGGGAGGTTGTAAATGTTGTATTAAGACATTTGAATGAGAAAGTTGATGACAGATTGTCATCTGTGCATTATTTATATTCTTTATTATTGAGTGCAATAAAGAATATTGATAGGGATCAAGAGGTTGTATTACTATTAATTGAAAGATGGATCCCTAGGGCCAATGATCTAGACATAATGTATAAAGCCTCAAGGTTTGATGTAAATAATAGGCCCAAATCATTACGGCCTACTCAGGTGTTAGATAAGTCATTGCAAGGTTTTCAGACCTTACTAGATGACTTGAGTAGGAAGATCAGAGAGTTGGTAAAGAATTTTCATGATTAGAGTGATACATTATTACCTGTTATAATTGATGAGCAAGGAAATATCAGGTCACTTCAACAATGGAAGGATCAGGAAAATGAAGCCACCAATTGTCAAATTAGGTTAATTTTTGATGACTCAGATTATGATTTATTGGTGAGTTGTATGGACAAAATCATTAGCACCAATTCATTTTTTGAATCTTTTGAAAGAAAAGCGAATTAGGTGGCAGTTAAGTATACACCCTATAGTGTCAAGGTGAATGAGTTAATCAATTTTGATTGGCCAACTGATGAGGAATACCAGAAATGGGTAAATGTATATTTAACTGAGGAGGAATAAAAAGGGGTAGGTTGTTAACGGTTGACAGGTCAACTGTGGTAGTTACAACTAATTCTAGTTTTGTTTATGGTGATATTCTTGGTGCGGAATTCTTGAAGTTTTGTTGTTACATCAATCATTCTTAGTAGGCACGATGAACAAGAGGATTCTTCAAGAAATTGCTATTGTAACAAATATTTGGAATGTTATAAAGTGGTCCAATTGATTGGTGACACATGTGCTTTCTGGCCCAATGATTGTTTGCTCCTTCTTTTCTATAAGAAGGATTTCAAGGCCAGAAGTATGAGTTAGCAAGCAAGATTTTGGTCAAATCTAGGTAGAGTTATAGAGAAAATTGTAAAGTTTGATGGTTTTAGGGAAAATTCAATTTAGGTTTTGATTCATTCTATAGTAAGTTTCTAATTCATGGGGGTTTGATGTTTTATGACAGTACTGGCATATGAATTGAAATGAATAATTCAAATTCATGTCTCTCCATTGTACATGCATATCTAAATTTTGAATAAGATGATCAAGGGTTATCTCATTCATCTCACTATTGTGGTGTGTATGATTCTTGTTTTAGCTTTAGTTCAAGGAATTAATTAAAATGCTTGAATGGGATTGTAGGTGGATATGTTCTATATAAGGATTTGATAAGTAGTATTGAGTTAGAATATGTGTTGATGAGATTGTAAAGCAATGTTATCAAGGATCTTATATGTTATGTTTTAAATTTGTCATAAACCCTTATATGTTTATGAATTTGACTCCCCAAATGGATATATGGCACTGATCTAAGTTGTACTAATTTTTATGGTTCAATATTTTTTTTTCTTTACCTAGAGATTGCTACAAATTGCAGATCAAATGACTATGTTATACTATGAGATGTGTTGTAATTATCTCATGCTCCAAATAGTTGATATTACTGATGAACAACCAATTCTATTTAGTATTATCCTATTCTGTTGAGCTATTAAATGAGATTATTTATTATTGTTAATGTTGTTTATGATAATGGTACAGAGGTTGTAAACGCATTAAGGGATCACCCTCCTAGGTCTTGCAGAACCCAAAGTGTAGGAGGTGTTGAAAATACTTGTCAGTTGGTTCAGGTGCTTTGAGCTGCCCTTGATTGGAATTGGCAATTCCATAGGTAGATTAGAAGATCAACCTGGTTACAGTAAAAACAACCAACAAAATGGTGACTCTGCTAGCGAGCTAATTGCAATATTTCCAATCAGTATGTCAGTTATCTATTTTGCATAGGGTTTTCATAATATTTCTTCGATTTGAAGTTCGAGCCCATGGTTCTACATTCAGTCTATCCATTTCTTTTGTTTTCAAAATGTTTTGAGTCATTTAGTGAAGCACACTTGTATGTTGTCAGTATAAAGCTCCAAAGGTCTTTTGAATTCCACCGAGTATTTCTAGATATTTGGTATTCCCAAGATAATTGGGTGGCGACTCTGAAGTCTCTACACCATTATGCATTTTATTGTGAAAATTTAATATAAGTTGAAGGATCTTTTGGTCAAGTACATAGAATGAAGAACACTGGGTCATTCATGAAGAATCATCCAGAACAAAAACAAGAGGGTGAACTTCCTAAAGTGAAGAAGAAGGACTGGATAAAGAAAGGACTAGAATCTAGCAATGTTGCTCCTGCATCACAGAACCCTGTACACCAAGGTACAAGTAGGCCTTTACAGCCTATCCTTGAAACTCTTGAAGAGGTGTCTAGAAATTCATAATCAAATAGTTGTGGATTTTTTGATGCATTATTTAATACACTAGTTCAAGAGCATGTAACATGTCAAAATAAAGGGCATGTTATTGTCTAATATACTTGAAAGAGAAGATGTAGGAGTAGAAGTCAAAGCCATCATAGAGAAAGCACCTGTGATGTGGGTATGTGCAGGATCATGATGGGCCAAACAGGCCCTTAAGTGGCAATGAAAATTCAGAAAAATTAGAGTTAGGCAACTTGACGTAAAAATTTGAATAAGTTATCTATATTATTTCAAAAACATGTAAGAATAGATTCTGTGGGAAATTGAATGTAGTTTCTAAACTACTAGGTTTATTTTAAAAAAAAAAAATCTATTTGGTGAAAATTTGAAATTTCAATGTAGTATTACTTAAATTTCAGGAAAAAAATAAGAAGTAGGTGTTTGTCTGACCACCCTAACCATAATAAAATGATAATATTTTTTATGAGATTTTAGATGTAAGTAGAGGACTCATGTCCAGATGTGATATTTTTTTGTAATTTTTTTCCAAGTAAATAATTAATTATGAATTTATTATTACAAATTTTAAAAATATAAAAACTCATGTGTCTAACCACCTTAACAACTTCATGAAATTCAATTTTATTTTTTTTAATCCTATAGTATGCAAAGCATAGATGTGATGCATGTTTTGGATTCAAAAAATATGATACCATTTGAAAGTTATAGATGTTTTACAATCAGCCTATCAATCAGGACTTTAGTCATAATTCTAATAGAAAATAAATAATAATAATCTATTAAATTCAAAATAAAGAATAATTTATATTGGCGAAAACCTGAGAATCTCCTCTACAAACCCTTTTCATTTTATCAATTTTGGCTAAAAATAAAGTCGTCAGCCACATGGGCAAAGTCTGGAAAAACAAGGTAAGTTGTTAAACATGCTTTTTGTGTTGACTTTTTAGGATTGGCATCTCCTAACCAAATACCAAAGCAAACCCGAGCCTATTCCATGGGCAATGAATTTTGTGTTAGACATATCGGATATCAGATTTAAATTAGATATCCAATTTGAATCGGATATCCAATTTGTTTACATAGCATTTTAAAAAATGTCAAGACTTTATAACAAATGATTTAACATATGCAATATATCTCATTTGTAGTTTATAGTTTATTTTAATATATTTAGTTTAGAATATACGATTTGGTTTATATATGATTTTTAAATAGTTTATACTTTATAGTTTATGTTAATATATCTAGTTTAGAGTATACAATATTATTTATAATTTAATATATAATCTCTTACAAAACTATATAATATATAATATATTATATTATTATGTATAATATGTTTAAATATTATTTCTATATTTTAGTTAATTAATATATATATTACTAATATATAAGATATTTAAATATTATCTCTCTCCCCCCTCTCCTCTCCTCTCTCTCC
>VDFB02193867.1:362749116-362774196 GCA_007258455.2 Sequoia sempervirens
ACTTTTAGATCTACTACAGCCAGGACATGTTTTTGCAGTTGTTGCACCATAGGGGAATGAAGAGAGATCAGACTATTGGTTGGCTTGATGTGTGCAAGTAAAGCATAAGCTAACACAACTGATGGAAGATGATGATGGGTTCATGCTTCCTACAAGTTCATTGTGGTTGTAGGAACTTGGTTAAGTAACATATATGGTTAGAAAGAATGGCATACCGCATTTGAAGACTATGAGAAACACAAAACCATTCTCATGTATTCACCTTGTTATAGCAAAATGTTATGTTGTTCTCAGCATCATGCCGCATCAAAGACAAAAAAACTATGGACACTTAGTAATGCTAATCATGAAGCAATATTGGATACTCTTAAGCAAAGAGATGACCCTTCAGGCACACTTGAATAGCATTTCAAGAATGGAAGGTAAAATGCTTAGGTTCATTATGGTTAAGTTCATTATAATTTAATATAGATTTGTTAGTCTAACCATCTTTCTATTGTGACAATATAGATTTCTCATTTGAAAAATTTTATGATATTTTTGGCACGATTGATCATGGACTTGCTGCTACAATAGCCAGCTTCATCCTTTCAGAGGTATGTGAAAGATACAAAGAATATAGATTGGTTATTCTAAGCATTTTTTATAGTTTTCATTACCAATTCATCATCATTCAGGTTGTTTAGATTAATATAGATTTGTTAGTCTAACCATCTTTTCTATTGTGACAATATAGATTTCTCATTTGAAAAATTTTGCGATATTTTTGGCATGATTGATCATGGACTTGCTGCTACAATAGCCAGCTTCGATCCCTTTAGAGAGGTATATAGTAATATAGATTGGTTATTCTAAGCATTTTTTATAGTTTGCATTACCAATTCATCATCATTCAGGTTGTTTAGATTAATATAGATTTGCTAGTCTAACCATCTTTTCTATTGTGACAATATAGATTTCTCATTTGACAAATTTTGTGATATTTTTGGCACGATTGATCATGGACCCTCACGCAACAATACGCCTTTGAGTTTCGTGAGAGGTATGCAAAAAAGATTACAAAAGAATATAGATTGGTTATTCTAAGCATCTTTTCTATTGGTATGTATTTTAACCGCTAGCTTGATGGTTTGTACAAGTGCTTGTCAGTCCAGAACATGAACATACTACTCTTGTGGAAGACTGTGCCCAGAATGCCTCCAATAGGAAAATTTTGTAAAATTTCAATTTTGAAATGTGAAACAATGTAAGAAGGGCATAACTGTGTATTGAGACAATTCTATAGTAACTTATTGTAATTAATCGAGCTACAACCGGAGGTTTTTTTCCTGGTTCTTTCCTACCGGTATGCTCATTTGAACCAGGTTTTGTAATATCTCCTATTTATATATAATAAATTACATTCATTAAGTTCATATATAACTTTGACATCTACTATGCTCTTGTCCACATGAAGAGTGCACCATACATGTTAGACATGTATTGACCCTCTATTGGAGGCCTAAATAGATACTTGTATAAATTCTTCTCATATACCAGGTATAGAAAGAGAACCATACCATAAATATAGTTGAGTACACAATACTCTACAAATAGTGTTTTATGTAATGTAAAGTTAAAGACTTTTCCCGTTCAAAATATCCTTTTAGATCCTAGCCTAATATTTTTTACAATTCCATTTAGGTTATAAAACAACTTGTAGGTTTTATCCATTTGTTCTCCTTATATTGTATCTTAATCCCTTAATATGAGAGTATGTTGCAGAACAAAATTATATCTAATGTCTTCTCCAAATTAAGAATGTAAATATGTAGTCCTTTTAAAAGAACAATAAAACATGGGACTAATTTCTTCATCAAACCCTTTAAGAAAATTTAATGTGTATAATGCTAAATAACACATATTATATTATAGATTCCAAAAAATATATCAACTATAAGATATTCTCTCCACTTCATATAATTTGATAATAGAATATCTCTTGATGCTATCTAAATGTATTAGAAAACACAAATCATTAAAAATTAGGTTATAATATGTATCTTAGTCATCTAGTCAAGGTATTAAATTTACCAAGGCTTCCTAAAGTTAGAGGGAAATAAGTTTAAACTGCAAGATATAATGTTATTCAAACCTCTTTAACTCTTGTGATTACACAATAATAATGTTTGTAGGTGTGAATGATAATAGCATGTGGCATAAACATATTGAAAAGAGTTGATCTCAACATAAGGAATAAAACTAGACTCTTTATCATACTTAACCTATCACCTTGATGGTAGTTTTTTAGAACATGGTTTTATTATTATTATTATATTGTAATACTATTTAAGATGACAATTACAATTAAAGATGATGTTATAACCTCCACAAGCTTGATCCAACCTTTTAGCACTTACAATTACAAGAGGATCATCCTTGGCGTAAACATACCCATACAAACGTGTTGGAACAGTCCGTTTGGTCGTACGAGTTGTGGAATGAAAGTTGCACCACTTTGCAACTTTACGCTGCTTCCATCTGGAAACTTTTCCCTCCACTAAAAAGTCATCACCATAGGAAAATACCTCTAAGATAGCAAAACCCGAGAGAGATTTTTGTATATGGTCCCAACATGATCCCATAGGCTCTAATGGAGAGTCTGTATGCCCCATGGTCTCCAAGAAATAGCCCTTCAAATATTGCTGCCTTTTAGCACTTTGGACTCTTAAGGGAAATCGCCGATCCAATGTAGCTCAGAGTGATTCGGCGTATTTAGGTGCAAAAGAGGATCATCCCTAGTGTAAACATACCCATACATACGTGTTGGAACAGTCCGTTTGGTCGTATGAGTTGCAGAATGAAAGTTGCACCACTTTGTAACTTTACACTGCTTGCATCTGGCAACTTTTCCCTCCACTAAAAAGTCATCACCACAGGAAAATGCCTCTGAGATAGAAAAAACCGAGAGAGGTTTTTGTAGATGGTCCCAACACAATCCCGTAGGCTCCAACGAAGAGTCTGTATGCCCCACGGTCTCCGAGAAATAGCCCTTCAAATATTGCTGCCTTTTAGAACTTTGGACTCTTAAGGGAAATCATCGGTCCAATGTAGCTCGGAGTGATTCAACGTATTTGGGTGCAAAAGAGGACCATCCCTAGCGTAAATGTACCCATACGGACGTGTTGGAATAGTCTGTTTGGTCGTACGAGTTGTGGAATGAAAGTTGCACTACTTTGCAACTTTACACTGTTTGCATCTAGCAACTTTTCCCTCCACTGAAAAGTCATCACCACAGGAAAATGCCTCTGAGATAGAAAAAATAAGAGAGGTTTATGTATATGGTCCCAACAGGATCCCGTAGCCTCCAACAAAGTGTCTGTATGCCCCACGGTCTCTGAGAAATAGCCCTTCAAATATTGCTGCCTTTTAGCACTTTGGACTCTTAAGGGAAATCGCTAGTGCAATGTAGCTTAGAGTGATTCGGCGTATTTGGGTGCAAAAGAGGACCATACCTAGCATAAACATACCCATATGGATGTGTTGGAGCAGTCTGTTTGGTCGTACGAGTTGCGGAATGAAAGTTGCACAACTTTGCAACTTTACACTGCTTGCATCTGGCAACTTTTCCCTCCACTGAAAAGTCATCACCATAGGAAAATGCCTCTGAAATAGCAAAAACTGAGAGAGTTTTACGTAGATGGTCCCAACATGATCCCGTAGCCTCTGATGGAGTGTCTTTATGCCCCATGATCTCCAAGAAATAGCCCTTCAAATATTGTTGCCTTTTAGCATTTTGGACTCTTAAGGGAAATCGTCCGTCCAATGTAGCTCGGAGTGATTCGGCATATTTGGGTACAAAAGAGGACCATCCCTAGCGTAAATGTACCCATACCGATGTGTTGGAACAATCCATTTGGTCGTATGAGTTGCAAAATTAAAGTTGCAACACTTTGCAACTTTACACTGCTTGCATCTAGCAACTTTTCCCTCCACTGAAAAGTCATCACCACAAGAAAACACCTCTGAGATAGCAAAAACAGAGAGAGGTTTTTGTATATGGTCCCAACATGATCCCATAGGCTCGACGGAGAGTCTGTATGCCCTGTGGTCTCCGAGAAATTTCCCTTCAAATATTGTTGCCTTTAGCACTTTGGTCTCTTAAGGGAAATCATCGGTCGAATGTAGTTCGGAGTGATTCGGCATATTTTCGTGCAAAAGAGGATCATCCCTGGCGTAAACGTACCCATACAGATGTGTTGGAACAGTTCGTTTGGTCGTATGAATTACAGAATGAAAGTTGCGCCACTTTACAACTTTACACTGCTTGCATCTGGCAATTTTTGCCTCCACTGAAAAGTCATCACCACAAGAAAACGCTTCTGAGATAGAAAAAACCGAGAGAGGTTTTTGTAGATGGTCCCAACACAATCCCGTAGTCTTTGACGGAGAGTCTGTATGTACCACGGTCTCCGAGAAACAACCCTTCAAATATTGCTGCATTTTAGCACTTTGGACTCTTAAGGGAAATCACTGGTCCAATGTAGCTTAGAGTGATTTAGCATATTTGGGTGAAAAAGAGGACCATCCCTAGCGTAAACATACCCATACAGATGTGTTGGAACAGTCTGTTTGGTTGTACGAGTTGTGGAATGAAAGTTGCACCACTTTGCAACTTTACACTACTTGCATCTGGCAACTTTTCCCTCCACTGAAAAGTCATCACCACAGGAAAATGCATATGAGATAGAAAAAACCGAGAGAGGTTTATGTATATGGTCCCAACATGATCACATAGCCTCTGACGGAGTGTTTGTATGCCCCACGGTCTCCGAGAAATAGCCCTTCAAATATTGCTGCCTTTTAGCACTTTGGACTCTTAAGGGAAATCGCCAGTCCAATGTAGCTCAGAGTGATTCGGCATATTTGGGTACAAAAGAGGACCATCCCTAGCGTAAACATACCGATACAGATGTGTTGGAACAGTCCATTTGGTTGTACGAGTTGCGGAATGAGAGTTGCACCACTTTGCAACTTTACACTGCTTGCATCTGGCAACTTTTCCCTCCACTGAAAAGTCATCACCATAGGAAAATGCCTCCGAGATAGAAAAAACCGAGAGAGGTTTATGTAGATGGTCCCAACACGATCCCGTAGCCTCTGACAAAGAATCTGTATGCCCCACGGTCTCTGAGAAATAACCCTTCAAATATTGCTGCCTTTTAGCACTTTGGACTCTTAAGGGAAACTAGTGGGCAACAGAGTTAACTTCTTCACAAACTTGGTTTGAAACAATTTCATTCTTTTTTGTGCATTTGAGAGACATTTTGACTGGAGGTCAGTCTATGAGCCCTATTCTATGATATTACAAAAAGGTATTATGGACCTATATTAAGCGACCACTCTCAATATCATACAAATTGAACCCTGGCATCAATAGACTCTGTATATCAAGCTACCACAATACTATTGATGTTAGCAACTTCATTGATCTCTTCCAGCCATTCCAACACATGACAAAGCTTGGAAAAGAGAGAAGGAAGTCCTCTAGCAAAGAGGAGAGTAGAGTCTGCTTCAAGAGTAAAACATGGCACTTGCTAAGACTAAGCCCGCCCAGCCATACAAAAGTGGCATACAATATAGCAAAGTCTAGTAGAAATACATAAAGGAAAGTCTGCCCTTGTTTCTTGGCACAAACACTCAGCAAATATCGCCCATGTTAAGAAAGGGATGTGTCAAACATGATTGAAGTTTGACACATGTCTTCGCCATGAAACTTGACAAGGTCCACACTTACCAAAGAGTGACATGGCATAAAAGATGGAATCTTGCCAAATCCGCTTCAAGAGGATAATGAGTGTCTGCACTTAGAAGAATATGAACATGAAAAGTGAATGAGTGAAGTCTGCTCAGCATGTTAATTCTGAAATGGCAAGAGAAAAGAGGAAGTCTGCCAACCTTAAAGTGAAATTGAGCTCACCCCTCATTTGTAAAGGGTGGAGACAGTGTATAGAATTGTTGTGATAGACTATTTCTGATAATAAAAGCTCTTATGCATGATTTGATTTGAACCACTTTTATTTTCAAAAAGTGTGCACAGTTGCATAACTTTTCCACCATAGATTGGAGATAGATTAGAATTAGATTACACTTGGAATAAAATTTGCCTAAAGTTAGCCTGAGCTTACTCTGTGGATTCTTAACTTCTGTCTGGATAAATATTGTTCGATTGGAAGGTATTTATTCATGATATGAAAACCATAAGCACATTTCCTTGAAGATTGCAATGGCTTTGTGTAGTTGGCATGATTCCTATGTGGTGAAACAAAGTTTGGTTTCGTTTCACCAAGTCAATACCGTCTCTTAATTCTTAGGAAGTAGATTAGAACTTCTAACCCCTTGTCTCCTTTTTCAGTTTGTTTGATCTGCAACCCAAATAAAAGAGCTTCATTGTCCAGACCTTCATTGTGAATTGAAAAAATTCAATGCTTTAGGTGTGATAAGTTTGGTCACTTTTCCAAACATTGTTCAGATAGACCTAAGCATCAAGCCTCCGTTGCAGATGTAGATGATGTTTCTCCACAGAAGAATGAATTTTTTTTTGCTCAACATTGTCAAGCAATGTACCCACTGACACCAACACTTGGCTGATCGACAATGGTTTTCTCAAAAAGAGGGAGTTGATTATGAAGAAACATTTGCTCTTGTTGCTCATTACACTTTTGTCAAAACTATCATTTCCCTTGCTACATCAAGAGGATGGAAGATTCATCAAATGGACATGAAGACAACTTTTCTCAATGGCGTGATTGAGAAAGAAGTTTACGTCGAGCAACCTGATGGTTTTGAGGTTCATGGGAAGGAGTCACATGTGTGTAAGTTGAAGAAGGCTTTGTATGGTCTTAAGCAGGCTCCTCGTGCATGGTACAAAAGGATTGATCGGTACCTGTCTAGTTTGGGCTTCTTGAAGAATGATGTTGATTCAAATCTCTACTTCATGGTAATCAATGGTGATGCATTAATATTGGTACTAATTCATGCTTCTAGGCTGCATATATATATATATTATTTTTACATGTTTTCTCGATTGTTCAGCCCCTGCACCGCAAGTAAATGGTTGCATAGTGTGTGGAATGAGGGGGCAGCAGGCCTGTAATTGAAATCTTTTCATCTATCAGCATCTAGTTGTTACTTATGTAATGTGAAGTAATGCTTTGAGTTTGAAAGATGTGCAATGAAATGTAATTAATAATATGAATAAATTCTTAATTATTAGTTATGTACTGTGAAGTAAATGCATAACTGCTTAGGTTGACTTTGTAAAAACTATATTGTAACTGAAAATTTTTCATTTATCAACATCTAGTTGTTACTTAAGCAATGTGAAGTAATGCTTTGAGTTTGAAAGATGTGCAATGCAATGTAATCAGCAATATGAATAAACTACATAATATAACCATTCTTTTTATGCTATTGTACATCAAGATATTTAACCATTGCTCACTTGATTAAAATTTCAAAGAGTTTAATTATACACATGAGGAGGCAATTAAATTTTGATTGTCAACTTCTATATATCAAATTATCCAATAATCAAGTGTATGTCCATCTACAAAAATGGCATCAACGCCAACTCAAACAAAATTTTACAATATGTGGCATATGCCATCTCGGTATCTATTCAATATTTACATGCAAAAATGTCTATCTCATCCTAAACTATTGGTGGATCATCAAAATGGAGCCTCTTTGAAGCACTCATTGCCTCTAAAGGTAGCTGTACAAGAAAAAGTCAAACCACAATTGAGATTAGTTATATATATAATTTAAAATCGAATAATTAACATCAAAATCAATATACATTAAATTATAATTGAACTCTAAAATTGTAATCTTGATTACCTGAAATATCCATCTCTTCAAAGGGTCAGGAGTCCTAGAATATGCCCCTCTCAAAGAACCGACCAAACCATCTTTTGTAATTTCAATCTATATAGGTGAACAAAAACATAAAAGTGATCCAAGTTAGCATACAATTGTCAGTAATAGGAACATATAAATACCAAACAAAAATAAAATGAACACATGCTTCTTTAGGTTGATCTTTTTCTTTATCTCCTTTAGGTGTTTTGACACCTCCTCCTTGAGGTGCTTCAACACCTACTCCTTCAAGTGTTCTAATACGTACTGCTTCGAGCATTGTGTCACTTGTCAACAAGGACATATAGCTCATAATTCCCTGCACATAAAAATGACAAGTACATATGAAACTACCAATCTATGTCAATGTATGTATAATCAATAAAAGATCTTAAAATTCTTAATTCAATCAAATTTGAGTTCAATTACCTTCCCCTTATCCAACAGTGCACTTCCATAATCTGGACAAGGCTGCACCTCGCTCGCACAAGGTATTTCCTACAAGAGGAAAATAAGATAAACATATAAGTTATTATATAATTTCATTAATGACAATTCAAATGACAAGAAAGTATATAATAAATAAATGTAAATGAGTGAGTGCAAAAATATATACTGTGTGTGTGTCGATGCCAAATGAAATGGCCCTCAGGGTGCTATCCATCACATGTGTCAGCTCCTCCTCAGACATCAACTGTTAAATAGACCATGTAAATAAATATTAGTACATTATACTATCTCTTATTAATATTCATTTAAAAATAAATGCAAGTTATGAATTCAAAACTTAAATTTTACCTGTGTCACTATTCCAATGTCCCCCTCTCTAGTCGGAGAGGACTTTGTATGATGTGCTCCACTCCCCTACATCTGATCTATAATGTCCACATCATGGAAGTCATAATTGGAAGTGTCTAAGGGATGCTTGACAGGCTGTACAAGAGGACCCAAGCATATCTAGTGACACATGGAGCAAGTATGTGGTACACAAATATGTGGACCTAACGAGGATGATGTAGCAACACTTGAGCCATCACCAACATCACCAGAATGTGGCTGAGCTACTATAGAAGCATGTGAAACCAAAAGACCACTCAAAGAGTGAATAGCGTGGATAGTCTATGTGGCTGCATCCTGCATAATATCTGGATGGTATACTGAAGGTGGCAGAGGAAGGGGAGGAGGGGGAACATATGGGCGGGGTATTACTCTAACTGCCCCTGGTCTATCCTGGGGCATACCTCCACCAACGCCCTGGAAGGGTTTAATGTCAAAGTAATTGACATGATGCCCTAACACAAACTTAGCATATAATTTTTTTATAAAGTAAAATGGTATATCACAATTGTTGTTCTGTGGTTTCAAAAAACCATACACCAATGATCCCAAAAGTTTTCTACAATGTCTCTATGAGTGCACCATTTTATAGAAAGTTTTGTTTTATTAACATTAACCGAAAAACTAGTGCGGGGGTTAACAAATAAAGAGGCTATTTGGGCTTTGGTTATTCCGAGATCTTTCACATCGTCATAGGACAATCCACATGCATAATATTCTCTCATGTCTTCTCACCATGAATGAAAGGAATTATGTTGTGAGGAGAGGGTTTCTATGTTTTTAATTATATCTTTCATTGTGTTTGACATCTCAAATAATCGAGGGACTCTCGTATAAACTTCAGAAATGCCCCTTAATTGTTGTAATTTTTCATAAATTAATTCTTGAATTGATGGTTGTGGAGGTGGTGGAGGTGGTGGAGCAGCCATAATGCCTAATTAAAATTAAAAACAAATTAATCTAATTAAAATTAGGCAATATAAATGAAAATATTATAAAAATACCCTAGTTTTTTAAAAAAATCCAACAAAAACCCTAGTTTTTAACAAAAATTATAAAATTCTCTAATTTTTAATCCAAATACATAAAAAAACAATATTTTTAAATCAAAATCCATTACAAACATTCAATTTTCATCAAAATCCATACTAAACTCAAAATTTTCATAAAAAATCTATCAAAAACCCTATTTTGAAAAAAATCAACTAAAATTACACAAATCTAATTGAAAATTTGATTAGAGTAAAGAAAAATCAATAATCTAACCTTTTGAAGATGGATTTGCACCAAATTGGATATCTGATTTGCGAAATGAACTTTTCACTGTGCACCTGCCGCGGTTAACCAATTGTGAAATGAGAATGAGTTTTAATCGGGCTGATATGGAAATATATATGTTGTCACAAATTGGATATCTGATTTGAATCGGATATCCGATTTGGAAATCTAGGTTTGGACTTTGCTTCGGTAGTGTGTACTGACACCCAAGCCACATAAAGTCAACTTGGCATTTTCACATTTTTGAGTCGATGAAACACGTTATTTTTTCTCCATTGCCACTTTTTGGCATACCATGATCCTGCACATGCCCATGTGCTTCCTCCTCCTACTGAAGATGATGGAATTCCTTTATTGTCTAAACATGTACTTGAAGAGGTTAATCTAATAGATCTAAGTGATACATAAAATTTTGATATGACTTTGTCTAACCCTGATGATGTTTTTGGAGACATTGACTCCTTGAGATGGGAGATCCAAAAGCAAGCTGAGCTCAAAAAAAAGAGGGAAAAGGAAGAGGGAATAGAATTGAGGGAGGTTGTGATTGAAAGGGATAGTTTAATTAGATAGTTGGCAACAATGAAGCTCTTGAACCAAGAAAATCCTAAGCCAAATGTTGAGGGCCCTGTTATACGGGAAATTATTGATAAGAAGATATAGCCTATGTCTATGGAAAGTCTTGTAGGTCAAGTTGATGCCCAATCAAAACCTACAGACTCAACACCCTCCTAAATGAGATCCAAGTTGAAACTACCTTAGAAAGGGCTAGAAGGGAAAGTGAGGCTCTTGTAGAAGAGTTGGAGAAGACAGAGATTGAGGCTACAAATGTAGAAAAGAAGAGGAAAATAAGTTTCCTCAAGATGTCCTACATTGATGAGGCTACACAAGCTACGACTTCATCAAGTCACCAAGATACATTGAAAAATGGTCCTGAAATTAATCTAAATCCCACCAAAAAAAGTTTTGTTCCAAGGTTTCATGCAACTAGGTATGTTGATCTAAATTAGGATGGTCCTAGGGTACAAAATTTAGAGTCTGGTGTTGATTCTCAAAAGACAAAAGGCTTATTTCAATGAAGAACTATATAGTTAGAAAGGTAGAGGAAGTTATTCTTTAATGGTATTCCTAGTTATCCAAATCCCATTCCTAATGGTCTGAGAGAAAAGATGAGTAAGTTTGTTGGAAACAATGTTGTGGCAGTGGAGGAACACTTAAAAGCTTTGATGGAAATGCTAAATGATTACGAGGTAGAGCATGAAGATGTTATAATGAAATTGTTTGTACAATCTCTGGTAGAGGATGCAAGGGATTGGTATAGAGGTTTTCCTATTGCTAGTATTGGTTCATGGGATGAATTTAAAAAATGTTTCAAGGAACAATATGGTGATAAAACCAATGCTAGTTTCATGCTAAATGAGTTCAATAACATCAAGAAGTCATTAAATGAGCCTGTGACAGAGTTTAATCTAAGGTTCCAAAAGGCAATGTATAAGTTACTCCAGGTGTTGAGGCTTGATGAAAATGTTTTTCTAACTACATATTTCAATGCTTTTGATGCTAAAATGGAATATCTCCTCAAAGATAAGGACCCTCAAATTGTGAGGGATGCATTTAGGGTGGCTATAAATATTGAGAGTAATATAAGAGATTTTGGGAAATATAGTAGGAGAGAAGAACCCATACTTTTAAAAAATCCTAAGGATAAGATGGATAAGGTTTCGGTTGCAAATCCTAAGGATGGAAAAAATTGGGAAAAGATCTTCAACACTTTGAAAGATATAAAGTATACTATTTCCAAGCAAGAAAAGGGTATAGGAAATGAAAAGAAATAGTATAATAAAAATGACAGACCACCCAGGTTGCAAAATTATCCCTATAATACAAAATGGAAATATGGGAAACTGATCTTGCCTAGGAAGAAGCCTAAAGATGATCAGCATATGCCAAACCCCTTACAGAAGCATTCAATAAATTTAGCATAGAATAGACCATGGTGTGAGGTGTGTGAACATCCACATGGTCAAAATTATTGTGGTATTGCTCAGTTACTTGTTGTTGAGGAAACAGAGGAGGATGCTCATGAGCAGACTTTGGAATGTGAGCAGGGTGATGTAGATGTTTGTATGGCCAGATCATACATTGGTGAGGAAAAATGTTCCTTTGATGATGAATTATAGGGAGTTGATGTGGATAATTGGAGATAGAGAAGTGAGATGTACTATCAACAGGTTTTCTCTGATGAGGAGACTAATTTTGACTATAATGCTTGCAATATGGAGCAAGCTAAAGATTTGGTGTCTTTAAGAAGACTATCAGAAGAAGAGATTTCAAGATTGACTAAGGAAATGGCTGCTCAAATGAGAAGTTCACTTTAGTTAAGAAACAAAACTATGGGTGGTGAATAGGGTAAACCTATTAGCTTGTTCATTAAATAAAAAAAGGACAAAAATACAGGTGTTAAGGTTGACATCAAAAAGGATGTTGTTAGAATCAAAGAGGTTAAGAATGATAAGGTTTGGGAAAAAAATAATGAAACCCTAAAGCCTCAAGAAGATGTATCTTCATCATTAGTGAAGACCAAGGTGATCACAAAGTTTGTTGAACCTACTGTAGAGGATAAGAAGTAAAAGAAAATAGAGAGAAGTACGCAGCAAGAGAAAAAAGATGATGATGAAGGTATGGTTTCTGATTTTCCTAAATATACACCTGTAGATATGTTTCAAGTGATTTCTCAAGTTAAAGTTATTGTACCTTTGCTAGAAATGATGAGAATAAATGAGTATAAGGAAAAGACAATAGCCTTGATCACAGGTGTTGCTAGTAATAAGATTGAACAAAGTAGTTGTAAAGAAGCAAAGGATAAAGAGAAAGAAGTGGAGGGAATTTTGTCACAAATTCCCCCTGTATATTTAGGGAATTCTATTAATATGTGCCTTGAAAATATAACCCCTTTCTTCTTAAGTGTTGATATAAATGGGAAAACTTTAAGGAACTGTATAATAGATTTAGGGGCATCAAATAATGTTATGCCAGTCAAAATAATGGAGGCAATGGGCTTGACAGTGGATACAACTCAAGGTAAATGTTATGCTTTAGATTCAAGAGAAGTGCTAGTTGTTGGCACTATCAAAGCATTGCCTTATAAACTGACTCAATATCTTGAGAAAGATTTAACCATGACTGTATTAGTTGTAGACATCCCACCTCATTTTGGAATGCTTCTATCAAGAAAGTGGAGTGCATCAATGGGGGGTAACATGCAATGTGACCTATCATTTTCTACTTTCTCCATTGATGGTAAGGATGTCAAGATTGAAAGAGTCAAAAGTATCCCATATGATTGAGCATGACCCAACTGAGAATATGACATGTTTTCTTGACAATAGCATAAATGAATTTAGGGTTGAGGAATTCCCTAACAATTGTGATAAGCCTATTGTACCGATTGATACAGAAGTAAAATAATTGTCAGAGTTTGATGACTTATGGACTATGTACTTTGATGGTGCAAGCTCAAAAGAAGGATCTGGTGCAGGTATTTTGTTACGATCACCAAGTGGAAAGACATTCAGGTTTTCTTTTACTTTGTTATTTGAATGCACCAATAATGTGGTGGAATATGAAGCCCTGTTATTAGGGTTAAGGTTAGCTGAAAAACATGGGATCAAGAATCTCAAGGTAATTGGACATTCTAAGTTCGTGGTTTCCCAAGTTAGATCTAGGTATGTATCAAAGAATAAGAGGTTGAAACAGTATAGGAATGTTGTTTAGGATGAATTGGAGAAAATTGATGCATTTGGCATAGAATGGATGGAGAGAGGCCACAATCAAGTGGTAGATTTATTAGCAAACATTGCATTAAAACCAGATGATATGACTTATGCTAGAATTTCAAAAGTTGAGGTGAAAACTAGACCATCCATTCGTAATAATATAAAGAATTGGCAAGTATTTGATAGTGATGATGACATACTAAGATTTTTGAATTGTGTGGATGAATATGAAAATCAAGAAATTGACTTTGGAGCTTTTATGGAAAAAATTGATGGTAAAGATACTGTATTTGGAAATGAGGTCATTTAGTTAAAGACAAACACAATTCCTAAGGTTTTAGTTGTATTAGAAAGAGTGTTTGATAATTAGGATAGGACAAAGGCTAATCATACTTCTTCCCATCCTAATGAATTGGAAAGATAAATCTTGGAATAGAGACATCACCAAAAAAGGTGTATATTGGAAAGAAGATGTCATCAAAATTGAGAAGGATGCTAATTGACTTATTAAGGAAGTTTAGGATGTTTTTTCATGGTCCTATGATGATATTAAAGCATACAGAGAGAATATTTTCCAACATTAGATTTCTTTGAGAGAGGGAGCTAAGCCATTTCGGCAAAAGCAAAGGCCCATTAATCCCACTCTGCCCCCCAAGATGCAGGAAGAATTAATGAAACTAAAGGATACATGGATCATCAAGCCAATTAGACATTCATCCTGGGTGTCAAACTTGGTGCCAGTGAGGAAGAAAAATGGAGACATTAGATTATGTGTAGATTTTAGGAATTTAAATGTGTCTTCATTAAAAGATAACTATCCATTATTGAATATGGAAGCCATGTTGCAAAGGGTAACAAGTTGTGAATTGATGTCTATGATGGATGGGTTCTCTGGTTACAACCATCTCATGGTCAAAGAGTTTGAGTAGTTTAAGACATCTTTCACTACACCATGGGGAACATATGTCTATGTTAGAATGCCTTTCGGTCTGACAAATTCAGGGGCTACTTTTCAGAGAGCCATGGATCTGGCATTTTCAGATCTCATTAACTAGTTTTTGGTGATTTATCAAGATGACTTGATAGCATATTCTAATAAATAAGAGGATCATTGTGAGAATTTGGAGAAGATATTGACTAGAGCATTGGAGTATGGTATCATGTTGAATCCAAAGAAATGTGTATTTGGGGTAATAGAGGGAAAATTTTTGGGACATATTGTTTCCAAGGATGGAGTAAAAATTGATCTAGAGAGGGTAATTGCAATAGATAAAATTCCACAACCTCGCAGTGTCAAAGGAATACAATATTTCTTTGGAAAAAAAAAACTTCCTAAGGAGGTTTGTAACAAATTTTTCTAAGATAGTTTGCCCGATTTCAAAAATGCTTAAGAAGGGAGCCAAGGTTGATTGGGAAGAGGAATTTGTATAGGCTTTCCATGCCATTAAGCAAGCAATAAAGGAGGCACTTGTGTTAAGAATCCCTGATTTTTCTAAACCTTTACAAAAAAATTCATGTGCTTCTTTCCACACAATTGCAGTTGTGTTATTGCAAAATAATGTCGATGGTTTTGAACAGCCTATAGTCTTTTTCAACAAATATTTATAGGTTGTAGAACTTAAGTATGATATAAGTGAAAAATAGGCATATGCATTAGTAAAAGCAGTAACAACCTTCAGGCCTTATTTGATGGAGCTACTATAGTTGCATATGTACCTAATGTTGTTGTCAAGGATATTTTCACACAACAGGAAGTGTCAGGAAGGTGTAGATGGATCAACAGGATCTAGGAGTTCAACATTGAGATCCAGATTACTAAGCTAGTAAGAGGACAAGGATTGGCCAAGCTTATGGCCCAAAGTAATCTAGAAGAAAATTAGATAAATTTTCTAGAAGAGGAAAATAGATCACACATATGCGATATGGAGCATTCTAAATGGTATAAAGGTGTGATATATTATTTGCAAAAGATGAAATGTCCTGATAACTTGAGTGAAAATGAGAAAAGGACATTAAAATTACATGCTATTAAATATGTTATCATAGCTAGAAAGATCTAGTGGAGAAATGGAGAAGGTGTCATGCTGAAGTGTGTTGACCAAGATCAAGTACAAGAACTTATGAGTGAGATGTATGGTGGATTTTGTTGAGGGAATTATATGGCCAAAACAACTACACATAAGATAATGAGGGATGGATTTTCATGGACAACTATTTTTAAGGATGCACACTAATTAGTGAATACATGTGATTCTTGTCAGTGTTTCTTTGGTAAGTTAAAATTGTCTGGTAACTTACCTCTAAAACCAGTTGTAGTGCAATCTCCATTCCAACAATGGGGTATTGATTTTATAGGAGAGATAGTGTGTAAATCTAGTGGAGGCCATTCATGGATATTAGTGGCCACTGATTATTTCACCAAGTGGGTGGAAGTGATTCCAACAAAGAGAGAAACTAGTAAAGTGGTAATTGACTTCCTGATGAGCAAAATACTGAATAGGTTTGGATGTCCAAAAAGGATTGTGTTAGACAATGCAATGTGTTTTATATCTGAGCAATACACAAAATTTTGTGAAAAGTATGGCATCCAAATTTCTTACTCATCACTGTATCACCCACAGGGAAATAGAAAAGAAAAATCAAGCAATAAAAGCTTGATGAAGATCATTAAGAGAATCCTAGATGAGAATAAAAAGGCATGGGATTCTAAATTGAAATTAGCAATCTGGGCGGACAGGGTAACTATGAAGAAGGAAATAGGTTGTGCTCCATTTGACTTGGTTTATGGGATAAATGCAAGGTTCCCCCAGAATAACTTGATGGAAATGTATAAGTTTGTCTAGATGTACAATGATGAAATTGATGATGAGATGAAATTGAGAGTGGAAGCTCTAATAGAATTAGATGAAACCAGGAGGGAAGCGCAAATGAAAAATGCAAAATTGTAGTTGAAAGTAAAGCATTTGTATGACAAAAGGGCAACTGCAAGGAGTTTCCAAGATGGAGATTTGGTCTTAATGTGGAATACCAAATTAGAAGATAAAGGGAAACATGGAAAATTTGATGTGATCTGGTTAGGACCATTTTTGATAAATGGTAAGTGGGGTGAAGATTCATACTTCCTCCAAGATGTGGCAAGGGATATTCTTGAACTACCAATTCATGGACAGTTCTTGAAGTTGTACTTCACTTGAAGTATTTTTTTTCCATGAGTAGTAGTCTAGGTTTGTATATATGTTAGTGTAGGTTTCTTTCTCGTTGGGTTGTTTTGTCTGGGAAATCCTTTTTGGTCATCTCTACAATTGGTCTACTCAACTTGAGATTCTAAAATCTCACTTCATTCCAATGGAATGAACGTCCCCAACTGGAGCCACTGATGGAACTTCAAAATTTTGTTCTCTATGTTCACTTTTAACCCACCTTATGTCTTTGGTCATCTATGGTGTTTGGGAAAAGTCTAATGTTGGGTTTTACCTTTGTCTTCATGCAAAATACTAGTGTTCATTTTATGCCTTGGGTGGGATCTATTTGGTTGTTACTTTTTGGAGGGTTTTAAAACAACTTAAGCCCCATTGCTTCATCTAGGCCAGGCCCCCCTTTTTTTTATCACTTTTTTTCCTTCACTTTTCTTTATTTTCCTAAGTCTTGGATGGTCTCATGATCCCTCTTTTAAATGACAACTTATGTCATTGATTATCGTCCACCAAGTGATGTCCCCTTATCCCTTTAATAATTTTTTTTAATTTTGTAGAGGGATGAGTTCTCATGACCGTAGATCAATCATCGTTTGATCTCAGCCATTCCCTGCCATCTCATGATGACCCCACCACACTATTTTGGTTGATCGTGATGTCACGGGAAAGCCCCATGTGTCTCATCCAGTGAAGCCAAAGGAATGATAAAATACTTTGATTCATTTATTTGGTTTTAATACATTATACAGTGGGTTACTAAAGTGTTTATGAGATGCACGTGTTTCAAATCAATAGAGATGTTATAATCTCAGTAGGAAAGGTGCTCAATGGTTAAGGACAAAGCTAGCAATTGTGTTAGATAAACTGGATTGCTGATGGTTGAAGATCAATGGTTGCTCACCATCACATGATTAGAAGTTGCAAGGTCTTTATCGATTGTGATATCAAGGGCAAGCACCATGTGGATTTTGTTGGAAGCATATAGTATGGTGGGCCCCTTGTTTCCATGATCGAGATTGTGTCAGTTTGATTTGAAGGTAGTCATTTGATGATCTTACCAAGGTGAAGGATCGATGAATAATATTTAAATCTTCATCAAATATGATTGGAACTATTTGTGGAGTGTGCAAGTGAGCTTTAATGGTAGACATGACATCTACTTCTAGGGTTTGATAGAAATAAAGCAACTATTCATAGGCTGATGATATCACAAAGCATTCAAAACATCTTTGCAAAGCAGTCGCGAAGCCAAGGATGAAGTTAAAAGCTGTTACAACAAGGATTTCAGTTTCTGCATGCACTAAGACATGAGTTCATTTTTTGTATCTCCTGGTTATCCTAAATTTGAATTTGGGGGAAATTTGTGGTGTGCTTGTCATAGGGTTTATTGAAAATTATTTTAGGGCTATAGGTTAACTGAATTGTGGGAAATTGCAAAGTTATGTTCTGTAATTTCATATTTTGTTTGGCCCTAGTCTATTTAAGGTTTGAGATAGCAAGAAATCCCTAGTTTACTCAAGATGGCACTAATAAAGCAACACTTTGGCCAGATTGATTATTTAAGTAGAAACTTCTATGATGATTTCCTGGAGCAATTGCCATTGTCAACAAATGATAGGAAGAAGGGGTTGGTTTTAATGTGAGGAAAAACTCTAGCGGAGGGATTGGTATATAATTGTTCCAACATAGCCTATGCTAGGGTTCCTCTTACTAGTCTAGAGATCTTCTAATTGTGGTTTGGACAGAGGAATTTTCCCCACCCCTTTTCTAATGGTTGGATGTATGATATGGGAAAGTTGGTGGTACTAAATGTGTTCCCTAATATAGACTTGCTTAGGGTAGTGGCTACATGATATGACCCTGTCACATGAGTGATTCGTGATAATGATGGAAAGGTTCTATTAAGCATCAACAAAGAGGAATTATGATAGGTTTTTGATCTAAGTGAGCCTAGTACGTTCTTTGTTACTATTGATCTTGAATAAATGAAACAGGAATATGGGAAGTTGAAATCACTTTTCAGAGCTAAGTTTCTCCCCACCTAATTTGGCTAGGGCAGGAGGTTCAAAATTCCATATTAGCCCTAATGATCAAGAACCACTCAGACTGAATTGCTTTGCAAAGAATTTCCTGGATACCTTTTACTCATTGTGCTAGATTTTGGGTTCTCACCCTAATACGGTGATGCCTATTGCTTACATGTTTATCAGGGTGCAAATACAACACCCTAATTTCTCAGTAATTTAATATTTGCTTTTCTATTGGCTGAAAAGATACATGAAGGGTTGTCGAAGCTGTAGAAAAATGATGCAGGCACTCCATTCTTCTGGTATTCCATGTTAATGTATATGTTCTTGTATAAGAATGTTGAATTCATCACTGAGATGATGGAATTAAAGCAGTGGGTTGATTAAGAAAGATTTACAGTATAGGTATGGACTGCAGATTTATCATGTAACAAGGAGAAAACCAGTTATGTGAATTTTGAAAATTGTTTTGCTTCCAAATTGAGAGCTAGGCTGATGGTAAATATACCTAGGATTCCATAGGAGTTGCACGATTTTCTCAGACCAAAGGGGAGGAAGCTAGAATTGAAGGTTTTCCATAACTGGGGTGATATAATTCCATACCTAGTCAGCACTGTCTTGAGGGTGTATGGTTTTCAAGGGACCCCTCATATATTGCCATACAATGTGCCACCAAGAGTGGGATTTGAAAAAGTCATGTGGTAGACTGGTTATATCCATGAGGACAATCTTACTCAAAAAGGTAAAGGAACATTTTTCCCAGATTACACTGTGGTGTTAGATTTTGTCTTTCCAAAGGGAGGTTGTGTACACTTTGGGAATTTTTTTGAAGAATACCATTTGAGGTGTGGTCCCAAGTGACAACATGATCTTGAGGGCTTCTTTTCTCTTTTCAAAAAAAAGGATAAAAGGTGGTAAGTTTGGGCATGAGTTCAACTTCCCTCAAGACTTGATTAGAAATAAATTTGACCTAAATATCTAGGAGTTGAACAAGGAGAAATGGGTAGCTTATAAAAAATATTGGATATTGTGCACAAAATGGATTCAAAATATGATCCATTAATGGAGTTTAGTCCATATCATAAGAAAATTGACTTCTTGATGGGAAACTTCAAAGAAATCATGGGCACTTTGATGATCAAGAACGTAAAATTGGAGTTAGATTTGGGCATACAAGAGCAAGGTACCAGGCCAATTGAAGTAAGGAAAGCATACCAACCTACAGAGAGATGGCCTATTTACAAAAGGAAGAGAAATGATAGTAGTGATGATGAAGAAGAGGATAGAAAGGGAAAACAAACAATGATATTGCCTACACAAAAGGGTCCAAAGCTCAAAACGCCCAGGGAAATCAAAATTATTGATTTGGAATCATCACCTAAAAATAGTCCCTCACCACCACCATCAGAGCCAAGCCCTAAAAGGTAAAGAATTGAACAATCAGAAGAGGATTTGGTGGATGAGATTGTTGTCACTGACCAGGACATGCAGATGGATATTCCTTCCCCTCCTAGGCCATTTGAATTGGTGCTCTCTGCTTTGGATATGAAAGGAAAATGTGTGCAAGATGCAAGAGTGGAAGCATGTAAGGATTGTTTAGATGATAATTCATTTGTAAAAACTCTATTTTTCTTGCAATTAGTGTGGAGAGTGAAGTTGGAAGAATATCAAGGTAAATGCAAAAGGAGAAGAGAATTGAGACCTAATAGGTCAGACCAGGAGAATGATGATGAAGTGAAAGATGGACTAATGGAAGATTTCAAGAACATCACTCCTGAGAAGGGGAGGAAATTGGTAAATCAAGTTGGTGTCTTGATTTTACCTAAATGGGACATTGCAGATGTTGTAGCTTTTAATGCTATTCTGAAGTCCAAGCACCCCTTAGAAAATTCTGAAGAAGAGGTCAAGCAAGCATTGCAAGATTCTTCCTTTAGTGAAGAATATGAGACCTTAGCAATTTGGGCTCTAGCCCCTCAAGTGAGAAAGCCAAATGTTACTAATATTAACCCAAATTTAAAAGGAGGGTTGATAATAAAGAGAGCTTCAGATACCTCAACCACAAAGGCTACTAATTTCACTGTAAATGTGGCCAAATTGGCCCAAAAGACTACTAAAAGAGAGGAGGCTAAAAAGAAAAGCCTAAAGAAGAAGTATAATGCCCTAATTTCAAAATATAGAAAGATGCAACAAAGGAATGTTGAGTTGCAGACTGAGGTGGATAGGTTAAAGAACAAGCAAATTAGGGAGTATCAAGTGCTCTAGGGATCAAAACATTGTCTTCCACATCAAGGTCAGTGCCTCTTGCTTCTCCTATTGTATCTACACCAGGGTCTACCAGTCAAACTCCTTCCCTCAGCCCTACTTTTGAGCTGAAGAAATGGAATGCTCTATTGATCCTTCGAAGAAGTAGCTAATGCACAAATTTGTAGAATTGTAGGCATCCTTGAAGGTGAGTGAGGAGGGAATATTGTTAAAGCAAAGGGAGGTTGTAAATTTTGTATTGAGACATTTTAACGAGAAAGTTGATGATAGATTGTCATCTATGAATTATTTATATTCTTTATTATTGAGTTCAATAAAGAATATTGATAGGGATCAGGAGGTTGCAGTACCATTAATTGAAAGATGGATCCCTAGGGCCAATGATCTAGACATAATGTATAAAGCCTCATGGTTTGATGTAAATAATAGGCCAAAATCATTAATGCCTACTCAGGTGTTAGTTAAGTCATTGCAAGGTTTTCAGACCTTACTAGATGACTTGAGTAGGAAGATCAGAGAGTTGGCAAAGAATTTTGATGATTAGAGTGATACATTGTTATTTGACATAATTGATGAGCAAGGAAATATCAGGTCACTCCAACAATGGAATGATTGGGAAAATGAAGTCATCAATTGTCAAATTAGGTTAATTTGTGATGACTCAAATTATGATTAATTGGTGACTTGTATGGACAAAATTATTAGCACTAGTTCATTTTTTGAATCTTTTGAAAGAGAAGTGAATTAAGTGGCAGTTAAGTATACACCCTATAGTGTCAAGGTGAATGAGGTAATCAATTGTGATTGGCCAACTGATGAGGAATACCATAAATGGGTAAATGTATATTTAACTAAGGATGAATAAAAAAGGGTAGGCTGTTAATGGTCGACAGGTTAGCTGTGGCAGTTACAACTAATTCTAGTTTTGTTTTTGGTGACAGTCTTGTCATGGAATTCTTGAAGTTTTGTTGCGGCATCAATCATTCTTTGCAGGCATGATGAACAAGAGGATTCTCAAGGAAATTATTGTTGTAACAAATTTTTAGAATGTTACAAAGTGGTCCAATTGGTTGGTGACAGGTGTTCTTTCTGGCTCGATGCTTGTTTGCTCCTTTTCTATAAGAAGGATTTCAAGGCCAAAAGTATGGGTTAGCAAGTAAGATTTTGGTCGAGCCTAGGTAGAGTTGCAAAGCAAATTGTAAAGTTTGATTGTTTTAGGGAAAATGCAATTTAGGTTTTGAGTCATTCTATAGTAAGTTTCTAATTCATGGGGGTCTGATGTTTTATGATAGTACTAACATATGAATTGAAATGAATAATTCAAATTCATGTCTCTCCATTGTACATGCATATCTAGATTTTGAATAAGATAATTAAGGGTTATCTCATTCATCTCACTGTTGTGGTGTGTATGGTTCTTGTTTTATCTTTAGTTCAAGAAATTAATTAATAAGATTGAATAGCATTGTGGGTGGATATGTTTTGTATAGGGATTTGATAAGCAGTATTGAGTTAGAATACATGTTGATGATATTGTAAAGCAATGTTATCAAGGATCTTATATGTTATGTGTTAAATCTGTCATAAGCCCTTAGATGTTTATGAATTTGACTCCCCAAATGGATATATGGCACTGATCTAAGTTGTACTAATTTGTATGGTTCAATTTTATTTTCTTTACCTATAGCTTGCTACAAATCACAAATCAAATGACTATCTTATACTATGAAATGTGTTGTAATTATCTCACGCTCCAAATAGTTGATATTATTGATGAACATCCAATTCTATTCAGTATTATCCTATTTTGTTGAGCTATTAAATGATATTATCTATTATTGTTAATGCTATTTATGATAATGGTGTAGAGGTTGTAAATGCATTAAGGGATCACCCTCCCGGGTCTTGTAGATCCCAAAGTGTAGGAGTTCTTTAAAATTCTCATTAGTTGGTCCAGGTTTTTTGAGCTGTCCTTGATTGGAATTGGCAATTCCATAGGTAGATTAAAAGACCAACCTAGTTACAATAAAAACAACCAAAATCCCCTACTTCCTTTTCATTAAGTTGTTGGATGTTTTGGTTTTCATTGATGTCAACACTATTAGCATTAATTAATTAGAAGTTGTATATGTAAATGATATTCATAAAATTGTAATGGAATGAGTTGCAAGTTGTCAATGGTGAAGTGATGTTTTGTCTATCAGTGAGTTCCATACATTGTTGATCAAAGGTTGTGGACTAAAGGGTTTCTTTTTGAGTTTGTCTAGTTTATCCACATTGAGTTTCAGAGATCTACATGAAGATTTAATCAAGTTATGAATATTTGTATTTTGATAGTTTTTTTGTTACTTCAGTTTGTGTTCTTGATTGAAGATGATACAATTTCAATTATTTCAGTTGTTTTTGATACTTCTCTAGTGATTCATGATTCTTGTGGATGTTTCTAGATCATGCTCTATTTGTGTTGCACATCTGAATTGATCGTTGTTCTTGCAATATGATATTTTCTCTTGAGGTAAACATGTTTTTCATGTTCTTGGTTGACAAGGTGTTGAAGTGTGTTGTGGATCTTCGAGGAGAATTTAATTGAAGTGATTTTGTGTTGGAAATGTTGATTTGGTTCTTCACTATGTTGTGGCCAACCCTGGTTGATTCTCATTGAAAATTATCTATTTTTTTGGGCCAACAGTTTAGATTCATTTTATTATTTCTTTGTGGCCAACTTGTAGCGATGTAATTTCATGTTGCAGATATATAAGAGCAATTTTTTATTCAAATTGGAGTGTGCTAAAAGAAGTGGTTGTGTATGATATGTGTGAATAATGTCCAAATCATTTGAATGCAGAGCAAAGTGTGAAGAAGAGTGAATAGTAGTGAAGAAGAGTGAAGAAGTGTTCATGTGCTTAAACCAAAACTATAATCAGGCATTAGCAAATGCTATTTTCTCAGTTCAAAATATGAATGGTTTTAATTTGAATATTTATGTAGGAAAGTGTGTATTCCTTTGTAATTGAGCAGTGAGCTCTAGGAAGTGTGCCTGAATGCAAGTGCATTCCCCATTTATTCTTCTTATACTTTTAACAGGGTATAATCTTGTGGATTGACCTCCACCATGGTTTTTCCCCTAATAGGGTTTCCACATAAAAAATATTGGTGTTATGTGTGTTTTTGATAAATGTTTTCATTTATATTGATCAGATCTAAGAATAAGGATTAATAAGTCTAATAAGTTTGAAATTCGGTGACAGCTAATTCACCCCCCCTCTTAGTTTTCTGCCCTTGTGTTTCCAACATAAGTTTCTCATGGTTTCCCACCTCTAGCATGAGTGTTCCTCTTATGAATTTTTCTTCTTCAATATCTATAGGAATTGACCCTATATATAGAACTTCTTCCAACATTGGCTACACCATGGGTTTCTACTTAGATTTTTTTTTCTACGTTCTTCATCATGGCAGCCCATTTCTCACATTGTTCCCTAATTAGTTCTTCATTTAACTTATAACTCTCTTCTAGAACCAGATGATTCATTCCTAGTGTTTGCTTCATTATAGTTGTATTAATTAAAGAGATAGAGGTGTATAATTATGTTCGAAGAATGGAGAAGAATGACTATCTCTATAGTTTTGTGTTGTCATTGATTTCACCATGTTGTGGATACAAGTCTAAGTCAGTGCTTGATTTGGTATTTTGGTCCAGTATCTGAATTGGTATTCGAGTTGCACTCTTTGGTATTCTAGTCCACATTCCTTCTTAGCTGACAGTTATTGTTTGCAGTTTTGGAAACTTGTTAATGGTTGCTAAAGGCATGC
>VDFB02193867.1:362774296-362878612 GCA_007258455.2 Sequoia sempervirens
TGTCGGAGGGTCTACCTCGATAGGGCACACTTCAGGGCACAGGTTACATCATTCACGTAGGCACACACCAAGTCACCATTCAGGTCATAGTCATGGGTTGATTGGGTCAGTGCAGAGGTCAGTACAGGTACAGTCGCCAGTGGTTGATCCATTTTCATCTCAGATTCTGGCTGCAGTGACCTCACAGATTTTTGTTACTGTTGAGATGACACCGTCCTTCACAGTTCCAGTGGTAACATAGGCAGAGGTCACTATAGGTCCACCTATTGTTTCAGTGCCAGTGATAGAGCTTCAGCCACCACATTCTTTGCCATGAGGGGATAATGAGATTCAACCCTAGGGGAATTTTGTTATTATGACACACTATGTATAGATTATTGAGCCTGTGAGCTCCATTTTTGGGATATCCTATGACTTTATCATGTGACATTGTACCTTTTTGAGATGATACTATATGATGATACAGTTTTGGTGCAGCCTATATGTGTTATGTGATGTTCTTTGATTTAATGCATTATGATATATATGATGTATGATGTTGATTTATGATGCCATGTATGTCCTATGATACTTATTTGTGATGTTGATGCCATGATGATGTGATGCTTACTTATGTGAGATGATAATGATAATGATGTGCATAATGTACTTTAGTAAAAGATGCAATGTTGATGATTATTTTAATGCAATGTTTGTGATTATGTATATGTTTTCATGCTGTGGATGATATATGTATGGCCCTAATGCAATGTTTATATGATCATGTATGCACTTATGTTTTTGGATGTCATAGGATATCATCACGAGGTGGATGAGAGAAGATGATGAGACTGATGAGAGAAGATGACCAGACCGAAGAAGAGGAGATGACCAGACCAATGAAAATGCATGTTAATTCCTAGACCAAATCCTTCAAAGCTTTACAGTAGGAATTTAATATTTATTGCTCCTAATCATCATTGGGAAGACTATCGTAATGGCCAATAAACACCATTATATGACATAGATCAAGGTGTGCAAGGTCGTACCATTACGTAAGACAAGCAGTCACAAACAAGGACGATCATGACTCATACTAAGAGTGTGATTGCCCCAGTCTTTTTGTCACAATCAATCACAAATAGAGAAAGATAAGGACAAATCATGAAACGTCGTTGCTTCTCTAAATCCTGTTCCTAGGAAATCCTTGAGAAACTAGCAACATGATTGTCAAACTACAAAAATAGAGCCCTTACCATGATATGTCGTTGTTTTTCTAAATCCCAAAGTCTGAACCTCGCTGAGAAACTAGTAGTCATGTGTGTCAATCGTCATGATACGTTGTTGTTTCTCTAAATCCTGCTTAGTGGGATCTTGCTGAAAAACTAATATTATGATTAAAACTAAAAGACAATTGTCAAGTGTTTGCCAAGTGCATCTAGATATCTATTGTTCTGATGTCAAGATGTCAGGTTTAATGATGATGACATGTCCGAGTATTAAAGCTTTAATGCTGGTCAAACGAAAAATGTCCAAATTTTTTGAATTCAGAAAGGACACATCCTGAATAATATGAATGCCAAGAGAATTGATCTCTGAATGCCATGTGACGATGATGATGACGACGCCTAGGAAGGACACATCCTGAGGCATAGATGACATAGTTGGTTCTTCAGAAAGACATATCTAAAGAAAATTGACGATGCCTATGAAAGACACATCCTAAGGCATAGATGACAGAGGTTATCTTTCAGAAGGACACATCTGAAGATTAACCTAAAGTTGATAGTTTGACAGGTTATGATGATTTGACTTGCTTTGATTGATTTTGACTTGTGTTTGACTATATGCCAATTTTGTCATGATGATATGATTGACCTGCTGATGAGATTGTCATGCTAAAGAAATGATTGTTTTACTTTATTTTATGAGTTTTCCCATCTGGAAAATGATTTGCTTTGTTTTGAAGATATTCTGACATGTGTGCCAGTGTAGTGTCATGAACCCTAATGTACTGACCTAGTGTGGCCTCGGGGGCTCATCGATAGATGGCCTTGCCTATGTCATACACTCAAAGACCTCGTAGTTCGACATGACCAATGACTTTGTCCAAAGGACAGAAGTTTGAATCATGATTTTATTCTGACAAACCTAAATGAACTGACCTAATATCTCGGGGACTCAAATATGAGTCTTGCCTACATAGCAAATGCGTAGAGACAACGTAGTATGGACAATTGACAAAGACTGATTGATATGACTGACTATGACAAGAGATGACTATCTGTTGCTCTCTTCGAGCAGTCTAATGTTTTGTTTGTGGTTTTCTTCAGGACGTTTTATGATTTTTAGGTCTTTCTTCAGGACATTTTATGATGTTTTTGGTCTTTTTTCAAGACTTTTGCAATGTTTGTCTTTTTTCAGGACCTTTTGTGATGTTTTTATCTTTTTTTAGGAATTTTTGCCAATTTCCAAGATCATGTTCGACATCCACTACAATTTCATGATAAAAAATTTTCCCCCAGTCAGGTCCAAAACTTAGCCATTTTTAGGGAACATGGATAGGATGTTGCTGGTTTACTAGGACAGTCATCAGGACTTGATGTCAATCATTTATCCACTATGACAGGTAGGGTAGAATGTGGTGGCAATTTAAGTAAGAATGTCAATAATACCTTTCATCCTAAGCCAAAACAGACAAAGTGATAGTAGATGGCAGAGCAATGATTGGCTACACATAGCGCCTGTTTTCCAGGTTTTCACTATTGAACGAATCATTTTTCTCTTTACTATTTTCTTGACTTTTCTTATTTTTTTGGTGTCACCAAGATACCTGTTTGCTAGGTTTTCATCAAGGCAACAATTTTTTTGTCATTTTTCAATTTTTTTGTATTTTGCGATTTTCAACCAAATCCTTTGATGCTATGCGTAGAACCTTCAGAGATGTAAACTGTTAATGGACTTTTTCAGTTGTTCTCCATCTGGTGTGGCCAGCTAATAAGCTCCAGAACTAAAAGAAGATGTGATAATGTAGGGACCCAACCAGTTTGGTTCAAATTTTCTTGGATTTTCTCTGTCGGCTTGATTCTTGGGATTCTACATGAGAACTAGGTCACCAATGTCAAAATTTCTAACCATAACCTTCTTATTGTAGCTACGACAAAGACAGTTCTGATATGCTTGGAGATGGTTTAGTGAATTTTTTCTTTTTTCTTCTAGCATTTCTAGCTCGTGCAAGCGTGATTGTCGATACTCATCTTCATTAGTTAGACCTTTCAGGGAGACTCGTAATGAAGGAATTTCCACCTCAATGGGCAAGATGGCCTCAGCGCCAAAGACTAGGGTAAAAGGAGTGGCCCTTGTAGGTGTTGTAATCAATGGAAAATTAGATTTGTTAGATTGTTAGATCAAATCACACTAAAATCCATTGAAATAACGAAGTACAAAGGAAAAATGATGAAAACAAAAGGAATGATATTACCAAGAATCTCCATCTTCCATGCTTCACCTTCGTTACACCTCCTAGCTTGCAGTAAATAGAGATGCCCTCAGATTCGTGTATGAGCAACTATGACAAATGACAAGACTAAAGCAAGTTTTGAAGGATTTACTCAAAATCTAAATGCCTATGCCTATTGCCAATGTCTATGCCTAAAATAATGCCATGACTTAATTAAATGACTATAGTAATGAATTAAAACTGCTTATGAAGAACCAAGTGTGAAAGCAAATGCCTATAATAACTATGCAAAATGTCAGCATGTGCATGCCTTTTGAAAAATGAGAAGAAGATGGCATTTTCTAGAAAAGGCCATTTCGAATGGATAGACGAGATAAATTAATGAAATGAATGATCTAGATTACACCTAAGAATCCCTAATTAGGGTTAGGGTAAAATCCTTAATCGAACAGTCAAAATAAAAATGAATCGACGGTGGAGGATAAATGAGACAATTAATTAGAAAATAAAGATTTCTGAAAAATCAAGAAGATAAGATTGTCTGATTTGCAAGATTCGAAAAATTAAAGAGATAAGATGTGGATTGAAGATAAGATTTGGAAAATCAAGAATCTACCCGATTGCTTGATTTTTGGAAGATTAATTACTAATTTGAATTAAAATAATTCAAATTATGGATTTTGAGAGATAATAAATAATCTTTTTCATATTATTTATCCAAATCGACTGACAGTTAAGATTGACATGACATTTTAAATAATTTACTTTATTTAAAATGAGAAGAATATGAAATTGGCAATTAAATAATTAAATTTAATTAATTAATTTAGAAGATAAGATCAATTAATTAAATAAATTAATCAATTTATTTAATTAAGACAATCAATGACCTATTAAATAAATAAATGAAATTCATTTATTTAATAATCAAATAAGAATTAAATGTAAAAGGGGGAATTAAATAAATTAAGAAATTTATTTAATTAAAGAAAGACTTAGACAGTTAATGACGTATTTAATAAATAAATAAAATTTATTTATTTAATAATCATGAAGAATAAATGACATGAATTAATTAAATAATTATAAATTATTTAATCAATAGACGAATGTGGACCAAGGACATAATTAAATGCCATAATTATGCTAGGACGAAAGTGGTAAAAATGAAGCTTGCAGGCCTAGGTCATTTTTAGGTGTCTACATTTTTCCCCTCTTTGTCATAATGTCGCTTGTCGCGTTGTGACAAAGGAAAAAATAAGCCAAGAATAAATATGCCCCAGTGCAAAATAAGATGAAGAAGAATGATGAGGAGGGTTATGGTATGCCCCCTCGAGAGGACAGACGGGTTCCAAGAACATGGGTGTGCTCTCGAAATTGATGAGAAGACTTAGAATATGAAGAGACAAAGAAATGTTAGTGCAAAAGATATGAATTATGATATGGATGCAATGCCTATATGAGATGGGAGAGAGAAGATGACAAGACAAAAAGATATGCATGTTAGTTCCTAGACCAAATCCTTCAAAATATTGCCATAGGACTTTAATATTTATTGCTCTTAATCATCATTGGGCGGTAAAAATGACACAAATGGACAAAAAACACCATGATATGACGTAGACCAAGGTGTGTAAGGTCATCCACTTGAAAAACAGATAGTCATAGACAAGGAATGTCCTAACTCATACTAAGGGCGAAGTTGCCCCAGTATTTTTGTCAAGACAATCCACAGACAACAGTCAAAGAAAATAAAATAGGCTAGGAGACATCATCGCACCTCTAAATCCTTCATGGGACATCCTCAAGGTAGCTAGTAACATGACCAAAAAACAAGACAATATAAATATAAGACAAAATAGTCAAGATAGTCAAAAGATAAGACAAGATATACTAGAAAGATTAACAGCCATTTTATTTTGTTTGCCAATGTTTGTTTGCCAAAGATTGAATTCTTGTCGGTTTGACAGTTTTGACAATTTAAGAGCTTTGCCAATTTGATGGTGTTGACAGTTTGACAGGGCCTATTATCAGGAAGGACACATCCTGAAAAGGAAAAGGACATTTTGACAAGGTCTAACTCCAAGAAGGACACATCTTGAAGAGGACCAAAGAGTGACGAGACTGACATTGTTTTGAGTAATATGTTTTGGCAAGTTGACTGATGTTGACTATATGATTGATTGGACTGTGTTGTCTAATTTTGACCAATTTTGACATTGATGTTTCAAATGACTGTCTTGTGTCTGATTTTGACTATGTTTGACTTATTTGACCAATGTGACAATTGTGACAAATGCCATGATTTTATTTGGACCAACCTAAAAGGACTGACCTAATGTCTCGGGGACTCATCAACTGATGGCCTTGCCTACATAGCAAATACGCAGAGACAATGTAGTTCGACAATGACATGGGACCGACATGACGACTTTGACTCATTTTTTAGGATTTTGACATTGATTTGGATGTTTTTGTGTTTTTCCTTAGGATGTTTTATGATTTTTAGGTCTTTTTTTAGGACATTTTATGATGTTTTTTGGTCTTTATGTCATTTTATGATTTTTTGGTCTTTCTTCAGGACATTTTATGATGTTTTTGTCTTTTTTTCAAGACTTTTTGCCATGTTTTTAGGACTTCTTTCTTTTTTTTTCTTTTTTTTTAAATTTTAGGACATTTTATGATGTTTTTGGATTTTGACGTTTAAGAGGATCGTGACAAATGCATATGACTGATGCCTACAAATGAGAATCCAAGGAAAAACATGATTGTTCCCCTAGTCAAGCTGAATACCAATTGATAGGTGATGACAATGTTGTTTGACATGGGAAGGACGCATCCCAAAACAACGTGAGGATGATGACGATAATGTGACGAAAGTATGGAGGTCTACAGCCGGGCTAGGAATGCAGTCAAGTAATGTTTTGGATAATGTGCTTGTATGGATTAGACTCGTTGCATTTGAAATGACTTGGTTAGGACTAGATGGGATGATGATTATCCTTAGACTGTTTGACAAGGGAAAGCCAAGATAGGTGACAGGCATGAAAGGATAGGGGGTGGCCTTGGTAAAAGATGGGAGACATGAGACTAAGGGAATTGTCATATGATTTTCAAGGACTATGTTGTATAAGGGCAATAAGACTATGACGGTCAATGACATGATGTTTTGTGAATCATGTATGACCGAAGGATAGACATGTCAAGAGTTTTCCCAAAGCATGATTTATGTATGCCAGTTTTATGTCAAGACCAAGGTAGGTGGGAAAAATGAATGGAAATGATAGGGCTTAGATGGACGTCAATGTCATGAGGAAGGCATGGGAAATGAAATGACTTGCCCCCAAGTGTAAGAGTCCACATAGATGATTTATTTTACACATGATGGCTGTTTGCCAGGTTTTCATCATGGTACTTATCCATGGCGCCTGTTTTCCAGGTTTTCACCATTAGATGAAATTTTTCTCTTTACTATTTTCTTGAATTTTTGATTTTTTGGTGTCACCAAGACGCCTGTTTGCCAGGTTTTCATTAGGGTGACAATTTTTTAATTTTTAATTTTTTTTTGTATTTTTGATTTTACAGATAGCCTGGATGCTTTAGATGACCACTGACTGTTCTGAATCCATTGACGGTGCCGATGTAGAGACTGGTGCCATGATATGCCAATAATGACCTTGCTGAAGGAGTTGTCTTGTCAGGATCGTAGCACTTGTATACAACTGATCGATGTCATTGTGATCCTTTCTGATACTAGATTTGGTCTTATCAGAATATGCACATCGTGATAGAGTGCCATGAGAGTCCTTGTGGTAAAGAGTTTCTGCCATGATGTGATGGATTTGTGACGTAGGATTTTTAGACTTTAGGCGAGATGTAGGATTATGACGAATGATGGTGGATGTGGAAAGGTTGTTTGGACATTTGGACAAATCACTTTTCATTCTCCAAACTTGGTATGGTCGATGACGGATTTTGGAGGGATGGTGTTTGAAACCAACACTTTTAAATGACTTGTTTGATGACCATTTTGAAGGAGGTCGACATTTGTTGTATGTGGGAGTCCTCTTGTCTTGTGGCTCCACATTGTGATTGACTTTTGTATTTGACTTGATGTCTTTATTTGATCCATCTTTCTTTGGGATCCATTTTAATTTCATTTGTCCACTTGTCCTTTTGTTTGATTCAATGGCCTTTGACATTTGATTTTTATCTTTTGACTTGTAAGACTTTTGTTTTTGTTGGTCCCCAAGGGGAGGTTGATTCATAATAGAATGATGGTTTATGGTGTGGGTGGAGGGGGTGTTGGCAGCAATCTTATGACAAGGATTTCTCATGGACTCCATTTTGATGTTTGTATCTGACAAGGTTGCCCCCAGCATCGAGGAGGTACCACTGACATCGTTTGATTTGTTGTCTAAGGAATAACCAAGACCTTGATATCTGTAATTTTTCTGAAGCTATATTGGTTCTAGAATTCCTTGCTCATGTATGCCTAGTCCTTTGCCTTGATATTGCATTCTTTGACAGATTCTATTTGCGATGGGGTATTTGTTTTTTTGAAAGCAAGATGCTAACCCATCATGATGTCTATGGACACTGTCACTTGTAATATTTTCATCCGCAAGAAAGCCTGCTCTGACAAAGATAGATGACCCTAGTTGACAAAGTGTCTTAGCTTCATTGTCATGTTGGACATATTCCTGACTGATATCTGTGGTTTGATCTTATGACATGTCGGGTTTAGATGATTCTGTTGGTGCTTCCAAAGAAATGTTAAAGCCATCATTATGGTCAGTGTCGTAGAGTCCAGTAATTTTTTCTATAACTTGATCATATGCAAGCATGTCCCTAGTGGAAGATTCTTGTTTTGGAGGAATATCGTCTATGTGTCCCATGGAGGCAAGTGTCTTAGTTTGAAAAGGGTCAATAGTCAAGGCCTGTATAGGGCCAGAAAGTGTTTGATCATGAATGGCATAAAGGTCAAGGAGTGGATCGTTTTGGACTTCTTGGTCAATGGTAGGGTCTTGGTCAAAGATGGGGTTGTCATGGATTTGGACTTCTTGGTTAATGGTAGATGTACTTTGGATGTCATGATTGTCTTGAATGACTCCTTGAATGGAGTTTAAGATAGGATCATGGGATGGACTATCTTGTTCTTGACATGAGGGTGACACTATAAGGTCCTGCTTTGGGCTTTCGTTTTGACATGTATTCTCAGGTTTACACAATAGGATTTGACTTTGAGTAATGATAGAACTTTCATGACTAGATGTGGCTTGTGAGGGGGTGATTTGAAAAGGATTAATGAATGATGGACTAGGATAGGACGTGGGAACTTGGACTAGACTAGCATATGAAGGACTAGGATATGACATGGGTACTTGCATTGGACTAGTATGTGAAGGACTAGGGTATGACGTGGAGACTTGGACCAGATATGACATGGAGTCTTGGACTAGATTAGGATGTGACCGCATAGGATGTGACATGGGGACTTCGACCGAATATGCCATGGAGTCTTGGGCTAGATTAGTGTAAGGTTGACTAAAATGGGACGTGGAGACTTGGACAGGATCGATATGGTATGATGTGAGGACTTGACATGCATTCATAGATGGTTGATAGGGCATGTAGACATTGACAGGATTGATAGGTGAAGGGTCAGAATATGACATGGAGGTTTGGAATGGACTAGCGGATAATTGACTTCCCTTGTCAAGGTTAGGATAGGGGTGATAAGTGGACGTTTGTTGCAAATTACTGGTAGGATTTATGTCAAGCAACTGTTGATGGTGAGGGTAGACGGATGGAGGTGGCAAAGTATTTATGTCAAAGCCTTGTGGTAACTTAGCCCCTTCATCCAAAAGCATGGCTAGATACCTTTGAGGGTCACGTAAGACTATTTTTTTTACAAAGGAGAATATATCAGGATTTTGTGTTGTAGCTTCTATGTCTTTCCAATATACTCATCCATTTTGGTCTCTTTGTATGAATGGTTCATAAATCTTTTGTGATGAAGATGGCATGTTCATGGAAGATTGCATGTTCATGTTGTGAAATGGGTCGGAAAAAGTCCAATGTTAGTTTGTGTCATAAGTGTTATTGTCGATGTTGGGATTGGAATCTTGTCCAAAGTTTTTCATTTGTCGTTGTTGTCTTTGAAGTCTAGTTTCAACCATGAAATGAGATTGCTCAAATGGGAATGACAACTAAATGCAAGTATGGCACTACGTGAAGTCTAAGTTCAAAACAACCACTAGAATGACTAATTTTTTTTGGATTTTCGTGAATAAGGTATGCAATGTGTATGTAATGTAAGACAAGGTTATCTAAGCACTTCTAAGCTCGCACTTTGTTTTTTATTTTGACTGCTAAAGGACTTTGTTGGAAATGACAAGTTGACAAGGTCTAAATGACTAGTGAGTCTTCCTAACTAGACTTTTGAGTTGGAAGAAATCTCACAAAAGAGGACAATGACTAAAAAGGAGGTTTGATAACTTGGTCCAAGAGGGTCTAATTTTGAAAACAATGACTTTGCAAAGTGTGCTTAAGATTTTCCTAATCCTAAGTATGCAAAATATGAACCTAGGGATGGTCTAATGCCAAGTGTATGCAACGAAAAGGAATGATGTATGAAACCTATGGTGACTAATGCAAACTAATGGTCAAGACTTTGAGCAATTTCAAGTTTTGGTTTCTGACAGAGTCTTCTTAGTGACAATGTTTGACAAATGGTTGACAATTTGAAGACCTCAAGTTTCAACTGTGAAGTTTAAAATTTTGACAGGCAAATGTGTCATAGATTTGCAAATGTGTCACAGTTTAGCAAATGCGGTTCGGTTTTGCAATTGTGGCTTTTAAGTTGACAAATGTGTTGTGACACCTACAGATGCATCGTTATAGGTCTCAAATGCGGCGCGATAGAGCAGTTGCATTGCAAAAAATCAGTTGTGGTTTGACAGATGCGACTCGGTTTAATTTCAAAGTGATTTTCTTGTCGTTTTTGATAGAAATTTTGATCTGTTTGATGAGTGTTTTATTTTGAACTGTGATAGAACCAGAAAACACTTGACAAACACATCATTTTAAATGTAACCAATCACACATCAGATAAGCACAATCCTAAAAAGGCCAATAGGCCAAGGGTTTGTATACTTGGTATAGCCCACCGATATACCCCGGATTGGTGATAAACACCTTTCCTTCTCGAGAGCGGATAGCTTAGAATTTTGGTGGCATTGGCTCCCCTCCACGGCTCATTAACGTCATTCGAGCACACCAAATTCGAATTCTTGGGTAGTGACTTCCCAAGAATTGCTATCTCTACTCAAGGGGATCAGTAGTGACTGTCTTCGGGCATGATATTGTACCCTGCACTATACCAAGCAATGGCCAAAGAATGGTTGGACACTAAAACAAAGGGTATTTAATTCAGGAATTCCATTCATGGGGCATGATCCATGCGCCGAGAGTCCCCTTTTGGATCCATCTCGTCAGAACCACACTCATGATTCTTGGGCTTTCCCCAAGAACCCACTTTTATATACCGGCTGGAAGTCCCTCGGTGTCAGGGTGCTACTGGTCTGAGTCATCCTAGGGTGAGTACTTTTTCCCACAAGAACAAGCCCAAGTTCTAGAGTCAGTAACTGTTTCTCTTACACCTAGGATCGCTCGAAAGCGCAAGGGGAGAGGATACTTCGATTACTAAATCGTAAGGGTGACACAACATAAGATGGGTCTGATTTTCTGATCACCTAGTTTTCACAAGGTGAGAGCATAATCACCTACCACCTTCAAGCACAATCAAACATAAACAAATACGCATTCATTTTAAAAGCACCAAAATGAAGTGTTTTCTACGCTAGAAATCACAAACACGTTGTTTGATAAATGAGTCTTTGACAAGCATAGCTACAAAGCCACATGTCAGTAGTTTGAATATATGTCTTTGACCCATGAAAAACTCCAACCCCACATACTACCAACAAAGATTAGTAACAAAAATAAAAATAAAAAACTTAAATGAAAACAGCAAACTTAAAATAGTGATAACTTCCTCCAAAATTAACAAAATTTCAAGTGGTAGATATCTTCAAAACCCAGAAAAATTTTTCCACGATTCTACACAAAAAGAATGTTATAGACAAAAGAAAAACGCAGGTTTAAAAATTAAATTGAAAAAAACTATGATCACTAAAATACTTATAACTTTCTCATATCTCAATAAAATTTAAAACCGTTTAATGTTCTAGAAAGCTGAGAGTGCAATCTGCAAAACCCAGAAACTGTTTGAAAATATTTTATTCGCCCATTTTTCTGTGCTCAAATGAAGGTGACGGGATTTCGTATGACGTCTTGGCTGTAACCTGCAAAACAGTGAAAACAAACAAGAACACACACAAATTTCTCTACAAAATGTCGGATTCACCAATGTAATCAATGGAAAATTAGATTTGTTAGATTGTTAGATCAAATTACACTAAAATCTATTGAAATAACGAAGTACAAAGGAAAAATGATGAAAACAAAAGGAATGATATTACCAAGAATCTCCATCTTCCATGCTTCACCTTCGTTACACCTCCTAGCTTGCAGTAAATAGAGATGCCCTCAGATTCGTGTATGAGCAACTATGACAAATGACAAGACTAAAGCAAGTTTTGAAGGATTTACTCAAAATCTAAATGCCTATGCCTATTGCCAATGTTTATGCCTAAAATAATGTCATGACTTAATTAAATGACTATAGTAATGAATTAAAACTGCTTATGAAGAACTAAGTGTGAAAGAAAATGCCTATAATAACTATGCAAAATGTCAGCATGTGCGTGCCTTTTGAAAAATGAGAAGAATATGACATTTTATAGAAAAGACCATTTTGAATGGACGGACGAGATAAATTAATGAAATGAACGATCCAGATTACACCTAAGAATCCCTAATTAGGGTTAGGGTAAAATCTTTAATCGAACGGTCAAAATAAAAATGAATCGACGGTGGAGGATAAATGAGAATTAATTAGAAAGTAAAGATTTTTGAAAAATCAAGAAGATAAGATTGCCTGATTTGCAAGATTCAAAAAATCAAAGAGATAAGATGTGGACTGGGGATAAGATTTGGAAAATCAAGAATCTGCTCGATTGCTTGATTTTTGGAAGATTAATTACTAATTTGAATTAAAATAATTCAAATTATGGATTTTGAGAGATAATAAATAATCTTTTTCATATTATTTATCCAAATCGACTGACAGTTAAGATTGACATGACATTTTAAATAATTTACTTTATTTAAAATGAGAAGAATATGAAATTGGCAATTAAATAATTAAATTTAATTATTTTTATTTAGAAGATAAGATCAATTAATTAAATAAATTAATCAATTTATTTAATTAAGACAATCAGTGACCTATTAAATAAATAAATGAAATTCATTTATTTAATAATCAAATAAGAATTAAATGCAGAAGGGGGAATTAAATAAATTAAGAAATTTATTTAATTAAAGAAAGACTTAGACAGTTAATGACGTATTTAATAAATAAATAAAATTTATTTATTTAATAATCATGAAGAATAAATGACATGAATTAATTAAATAATTATAAATTATTTAATCAATAGATGAATGTGGACCAAGGACATAATTAAATGCCATAATTATGCTAGGACGAAAGTGGTAAAAATGAAGCTTGCAGGCCTAGGTCATTTTTAGGTGTCTACAGGTGTACGAATGCTAGTTCAGTAAGCCCACAGAGCAGGGTTGAGTTGTATGTACCAGTCACAACTAGCATCATTGACAGTCTTTTTGAGGATTTTGACAATGATTTTATTGGATGCCTCAGCTTGACCGTTTCCTTGTGGGTAGTAGGGAGATAAAAAGTGGTGTTGGATATGGAATCACTCACATAACTCCTGAACATCTTAGTTTTTAAACAGACGTCTATTGTCAGTGATGATGGATTGTGAAAGGCCATACCGGCAAATGATGTAGTTAAGGATGAACTTCGATATTTGTTTGCCAGTAATATATGTCAATGGGATGGCTTCAATCCACTTCATGAAATACTCAGTGGTAGTGATGATGAATTTATGGCCATTGGAGAAGGTTGGATGGATCTTACCCATGAGGTCAAGTCCCCATTGAGCGAAGGGCTAAGGAGAAGTGATTGGTCGAAGTTCCTGTGCTGGAGCATGGATCAGATTGTTGTGAATCTGATATTTGCGACAAGTCCTCACATATTCAATTACATCATTTTCAATTGTTGGCCAATAATACCCAAGTCTCATTATTTTCTTAGCTAGAGTAGGACCACTCGAATGAGATCCGCATATACCATCGTACACTTCGCATAAGGTCATACGCACTTCGTCGGTGTCGAGACATCTAAGGAGGGTATCGTCAAAATTACGGCAGTACAGGGTGTCACTAATGATGGCATACTTTGTAGATTTTCGGATGAAGGACTTCCTTTGGTTATTGGACAAGTTCAGTGGAAGGGTTTGGGATTTTAGGTAGTCGTAAGTGTCCAGATACCAGGGAGAGTTGGGACCAACAAGTTCGCAAACTATTTTTTATTCTAGGATATCATATGCCGATATTAAAAGTTGTTCTACTAAGAACTCAAATTGTGACACATTTTGAGGGATGTCCAAGAGAGAACCAATAGTAGCCATTGCATCAACTTCCTTATTCTGTGTCCTGGGGATTTGTTCAAAACAATCATTTTGAAGTATGTCAGGAAACTATCCACCATCCTTTTGTAGGGAAGCAACTTCTCATCCTTTGTTTCATAGTCATCATTCACTTGGTCGATAACAAGCTGGGAATCCCCGAATACATGCAACATTTGAATTTTCCATTTAATTGCCATTTTGAGACCTATGACTAGTGCTTCATATTCAACAATGTTATTTGTACAATGGAAAGTGATCCAAAATGCCTTAGGAATTGAATCCCCCTGTGGTGTGATAAACAAGATTCTAGCGCCTGAGCCATGACCAGTATGAGACCCATCGAAATATAGCTTCCATGGGACCGCCGGTTCCGTATGAAAAATGGACTCATTGGAAAAATTAGTTACTAGTGGATGAGTGACTTGAATTGGTGCATCTGCCAGTTGATCTACTATTACCTATCCTTTTATTGCCTTACGCTCGACATATTGTATGTCATACTCACTTAGTATCATAACCCATTTTGCCAACTGACCTATTAATGCCACCCGACTTAAGAGGTATTTCAGTGGATCAATCTTGGCAACCAGCTGTGTCTAGTGGCTGAGCATATAGTGTCTTAATTTTTGGGATGCAAAGACAATAGGAAGGCATGCACGTTCAATGTGTGTATAATTCAACTCATACCCTATCAGTGTGCAGCTGATGTAATAGATGGCTCGTTCTTTTCCTTCATGATCATTTTGTGCCAGTAATGCCCCCAGTGTTGAACTAGTAGTCGAGATGTAGAGTATCAATGGATTTCTATGAATTGGAGGCATGAGGACTGATGTTGACAGCAGGTAATCTTTGATTTGTTGAAAGGCTTCTTGACATTTATCTATCCATACAAAGGGGATACCCTTGCGCAACAGATACTGGAATGGGTGACACTTATCTGCCAATTGGTCTATGAAACGTCGAATAGATTGTACCCTTCCTTGTAGAGTTCTTAGTTCACGGATTCCTTTGGGTGGAGGCATGTCTATGATGGCTTTGACCTTTGCTGGATCAACTTCTATACCTCTTCGAGAAACAATGTATTCTAGGAGTTTTCCTGATGCGACCCCAAAAACACACTTCTTAGGATTTAGCCGGACTTTTTACTCTTCAAGTCTCTTGAAAATTGTGTCGTGTACCTTCAGATGATCTTTCCTAGTTTTTGATTTGGCCAATAGGTCATCTACATAATCTTCCATTATTTTGTGCATCATGTCATGGAAGATTGTGGTCATAGCCCTTTGGTATGTGGCACCTGCATTTTTGAGACCGAATGGCATGACGTTCCAACAATATGTACCCCATGGGCAAGTAAATGTTGTCTTGTGCTAATCTTCAAGAACGATGCAAATCTGATTATAGCCAAGAAACCATCCATGAGGGATAGCATCTCATATCCTGCGGTAAGATCAACTATGATGTCAATGTTTGGTAAAGGAAAGTCATCCTTCGAGCATGCTTTATTTAGGTCTCGAAAGTCTGTACATACGCGGATCAGCCCATTTGGCTTTGTCACTAGCACTAGGTTGGAAATCCATTCAGCGTAATCTATAGACCATATGAATCTGGAATCCATTAATTTCTTTAACTCGGCCTTGACCAATAGAGCAACTTGAGGGTGCATTTTCCACAGCTTCTGCTTGACTGGTTTAGCATTAGGTAATAGTGGCAAATGGTGTAGAACTAGTTTTGGGTCCAATCCTGGCATGTCAGCGTAGGACCATGCAAAGTTGATTTTCTATTCTGCAAAGAATTTATGAAATTCTAGTCTCTCGTCCTCAGTTAATGATGCAGCAAAGAGGACCATCTTGAGATCTTCTATAGTTGATATGTTATCCTCTATTGTGTCTTCAATAAGCATAGCTAATTTCTCCTATTGCACAAGGAGAAAGTTCAATCCTCCATCTTTGGGTGCCTCAGAGAGGTTTTCACCTGCAGATACGTCCTTTATTTTTACTATTTTATTGTCAAGAGGTGTCTTTCAGTTTTCACCTAGAGACGTTTCACTTTTTGTTTTATTCTTATTTTTACTTTTGCAACTAGAGGACTGAACAGTCTCGCCGAAGTATGTCGTGCAATCTAAATCAATGGTAAATCATGATTTGTGGTCCCCACTAGGTATGCCTTCTCGTAATCCCATAAATTCAGCAATTGCCTCATCATTATGAAATGTATCTAGCACTGGCGGTCCTTGTTGGTCCCAATCGACTAGCTCAAAGTAAACTAAGGGAATGCCATTGTCAATGTTAGTGAATTGGGGTGAGGACGCGGATAGTACGCAGACGTATTCAATGATGTTGTAGATGAGATTATCATCATCCAACTCAACATTGGACTCTATCCAATATTCTCCTTCACTAGTGTCATATTCATTGTCAAAATAAGGGGTGAAGGTTTTAGAGTCATGATTGTCAATGTCGTCTGGTACTTCAGAGGGGTTGGACTGAGGGGGTTCAGATGATGGGTGTTGTACATCCTGGGAAGTGATAATGGGACGTTGACCATTTGGTGCCTATTCAATTTTGAATGTTTTCCAAAACTATTGTTCAGAGGTCAGTTTCCCTAGTTCGACAAACAAATCATCAAGACAACAGTCGCTTAGGAATCGCTCTGAGCCAAATTCCCACTCTTGGGAGTCAGTTTCAGTGAAGGTTTCCCTAGTAGTCTCAACACTTTTTTAAGCATGTACTTGCTCACTTGAAAGCCCAATGATACATCGATCGTCATTTTCGGGTGATCCAAACCCTAATCCAAGATACTTCGGAATTTGAAAAGTTTTTATGGGTTCCCTTTAGCCAGTTTTATTTTTTCCTAGGCCACTAGTACCATCATAGCCTTTAGCCTTCATGATGTCAAAACCCTTGCCATACTTTTGAATTGGTAATGGGGGTAGTATGACGGTATCCTTATAGATCCATCCTGTAATGTCAGTAAGGTCTTACTCATGTCTCCCCACTTGATAAAAACTATTTTTGTTGGAACTTTGAAAGTCTCCTGAGGTTCCATTCTAAAACATGGTTGACCATAGTCCTTTGGAGACCTGGGCATTGTTGTTATGATGTATGCTATGTGCAGTTTGAATTCTCCACAGCCAAGGTCCTAGATTTTGATAGTGGATTCAGTCTTAGGGCTAGTGGAAGGTGGTGGTATGGTGGAAGACATGGATGGAGCGGAGGTGGAAGATGGCGTGAGTGTGGATGGGTCAACGTATTTGGATGACGAGGAGCCAGATGCTTCTCGGTTAATAGGTAATCAATTTTTAGAGATAACCCTTAAGTTTGTACAATATTGGAAAGGGTTGGGGTCTCCATATATGGTTATTTATGTGCCGTCAAATGGAAATTTCAGACATTGGTGATATGTGGACGGAACGACTTTTAAGGCATGAAACCATGGATGGCCTAATAAGATGTTATATGGTAGTTCCAAATCCAGGACCTGGCAGGTTGTGTCCACAATGACCGGTCCCACTCTGATTGGGAGAGAGATAATGCCCCGTGAAGAGAATTCCTCGTCATCGTATGCTTTGATCACTATACTCTTTGTTGGGTCCACTCACGCATCAAAGAACCCTAGAGCCTTAACCAGTTTGAGGGAGCATATATTCAATCCTGCTCCGCCATCTACTAAAACCCGTCTAACTTTGTGCTTGTGGACAAAAGTTTCTATGTGCAATACATCATTGTGGTTGGTTTTAGGTGATGAGTAATTGTGCTTTGAGAAGGTGACATGGTGAAGCGTAGTAAGATATCCCACCATGGTTTCAAATTGACTGACATCGATGTCCTTTGGGACTGACAATTCAAGCAAGGTTTTATCTAGGATATCTTTGTGTGTGGGAGATATACAAAGCAGCTCAAGTATAGAGATTTGTGCGGGATTCTCTCCTAGCTGGTCGATGAGGTTGAATTGACTTTTGGGTTTCCATTGCTTTGTAGTCAGGACAGGTTCTGGCTTTTTAGCAGATGGGCTAGGTATGGTTATTTTGGGTTGTCTAGTGGGAGGCAGACCAGCTATAGTAACCTTGCCACTCCAAGTAGTAGCATTACATTAGGGTGCTCTTCTTACTATAATGGTATTGATGTATTCATTGTCAGTTCAGACATTGTTTATAATAGGTCCACTAGAATAGTCGTATCTGACTCAAGCAAAATTGGCTTGATTATTGTGCATCTAGGGACCTAACGTGGAAGCTTTATGAGAACCATGGTCCTGCAATGGATTCTTATGGATAGTATGATCTGAATTGGAAGCAAATTGAGATCCACCTACTTCAATGACGCGACTTTCGATAAGATCTTGTATTAGGTTTTTCAATTGTTGATAGTTGGAAGTTGTATGTCCTTTTCCTCGATGGTATTCACAAAATGCATTGTCATTCCACCATGCAGGTTTGAATTGTCTTGGGTCATATGGTTTTGGTTCTTGGAGTGTAATGACCCCATTCTGGATACATTTCTTAAGGACTTCTTCAATGGGTTCACCCAAAGGAGTGTATGTGTGACCTTTAGGAAATTGTCTCATTTGACGGTATTGTCCTTGGTTATTCTGACTATTCTGATTGTTGAAAGGGACATTAGGGGGGGTGTCAATGTCATTGTTGGTTGGTGTTGTTGTTGAACCCCTTTTAGGGCCAATACAGGACCCACAATGTTTGCATTCTTGGCGTCAACAACACCGTCATTTGTGACATGTTTATTTTTTATCCAGTATTTGTTTTTGTCGGTGGTTGGATTGACATTTGTGTTTTTGGAACCATATCATAATTATCCCTTTGCAATAAGGGCTTTCTCAATCTAGACCCCTTTTTCAACTAAATCTGTGAAGTTTGTGCAACATTGTATTTGCAATGCATATTTTAGAGGCCCTAGTATTGTTTGCACAAACATGTCGACCTTTTCCCATTCGGGTATATCAATATGACATCGACTAGCTAGACTTCTCCACTTCTAAAAGAATGGGATAAATGTCTCTCCAGCATCCTCTTGCATGAGATTGCACAAGCTAGTGATGGAGGTGTCCATCTCGATGTTGTACATGTAGTTTTTGATGAATTTTCATTTAAGCTCGTCCCATGTTTGGATATCCTTTTGAGTGGAAAACCATTCAAGGGCCTGACCCGCCAAACTTTTAGAAAAAAGTCTCATCAAGTATGTTTGTTCATAGGCGATGTCCATACAATTGGTTGCAAATTTGTGAACATGTTCAATGGGGTTTTTCTTGCCTCTGTATTTTGTGAAATTTGGTGACACATATCCCAAAGGAAATGGAGGCATGTATATGCTCATGTCTAATGGGTATACATTTAGGTCATATGATATTTTTGATTTCTGGCCTAAAATGTATAGGTTTTGGATAGTTTTTTCTAAACCCATCAGTCTTGTTTGGAGGGCGTCCAAAATAGGGTCATTTATGTTTCCATATGCTAGATTGTTTGGTACACCATATGTCCCTATTTGTTGTGCGTGAATATTGGTGTATTGTGGCGATATGGATTGTTGTGATAGGTATGATGTGTGTGGATTGGCATGTTGTTGATATTGAAAGTTATGATTAGGTGCATCTTGGTGAGTATGAACGTTAGATGAGTAGGTTGGGATGTGTCCCCCAGCCATGTGTGTCGTTATTTGGGGAATGTGATGACCATGAATGTTATGATGTGTTAATGGTGCCATGGGTTGTGTTATTTGGCCACCTTGTGTAAATTGTTGATTTTGCCTAAGAGGAATGTTTGTGTTTGTACTTTGGGAGGCAATGACATGTGACTGTGTTGTCGTGTTAATGTTTGGTTGTTGTCCTTGGATAAAAATGTGTCCCTTGACCCCTCCCAAAGGATTTTGTGAGATACCACTGAGTGGATATGTCGAGGGTGTACTCAGGGTAGTAGATGTAGTTGTCAAGGGGGGATTGTTGTGACTTGATGATGCCCCCATAGTATTTACTATCATGGCATTTTTTGTCATGGTATTTATGGTGTTCGAGGTGTTTGGGACGTTGGGGGTAGCATGCACTATCATTGTGGTGTCAATGGGAGTATTGCTCGTAGTGTTTGAAGGTTGACCACTGTGTAACATGTTTTATGCATTGTTGTTATTAGGGTAGGAGGTGTCACATTTGTCGTGTTAATGTCAAACCCTTGAGGTAATTTGGCTCCTTCACTCAAAACTATAGCCAAGTATCTGTCTTTGTCGTGATAGACCATTGTTTCAACAAATTGAAAGGCCTCTAGGTCTTGTGCTATTGCCTCTAAGTTTTTCTCAAGTATTTGACCATTTTCATCTTTTTGCAAGAAAAGTTCAAATGCACTGTTTGATGAGGATTGTGTTGTCACTGGAGGTTGATTGTTTGAACTGGAAAATGGATTATAAAAGGTCCAATTTGAGTCATTTGTAGGATTATTGACAGTGGAAATGGGGTTTTTCCAAGAGTTTTCCATTTGTCTTTGTTGTTTTTGAAGTTTGGTTTCCACCATAAATGAGATTGCTCAAATAAAAAGGAATGACAACTAAATGTAGTGATGACGCTATGCCAGATCTAAATTCTAAATGACGACTAGGATGACTAATGTTTTGGATTTTTTTGAATAGGATATGCAATGTGAAGATTTAAAATGCAATTTAAGATAAGGGTACCTAAGCACTTCTAAGCATAACTTTGTTTTCGATTTTGGTTACTAGAGGACTTTTGTTGAAAATGACAAGGTGACAAGGTAAAAATGACTAGTGAATTTTCCTAACTAGACTTTTGAGTTGGAAAATTTCACAAAAGAGGACAATGACTGAAAAGGGGTTGATAACTTAGTTCGAAAGAGCCTAGTTTTGAAAATAATGATGTTGCAAATTGTGCTGAGGTTTACCTAATCCTAAAAGAAGCAAAAATGTGAACCTAGGGACAACCTAATTTTGAATGTACGCAACTAAAACAATGAAGGATGCAACCTATGGTAATGAATGCAAACTAGTGGTCAAGACTTTGAGAAATTTCAAGTTTGGTTTCTGACAGAATCTTCTTGGAAACAGTGTTTGGAAAATGACTGAGAAGATTAAGACTTCAGATTTGACTTTGTATGAATTTTAAAACAGTGGCAGGCAAATGCGTCATTTGAGGTGTCAGTTGTGTCAGGATTTTGTGAATGCGGCTCAAGTTTAGAAAATGCAACTCAGAAACAGACAAATGCGACTCAGTTTATCAGATGTGACTCAATGACAGTCAGTTGCGTCTTGATTTTGCATATGCAGCTCTATAGTGTTTAGATGCATCATGACGCATACAGATGCAGCATTTTGAATGTCAACTGTAGTTTAACAGAGCAATTGCAGTTCAGAAAATAAATTGCGGTTCAACAGATGTGACACAGTTTTATTTCAAATTGATTTTCTTGTCGTTTTGATTGCAAGTTTGATATGTTTGGTGTTGAATGCTTTGTTTGGAGCCATGATGAAACCAGAAAGCACTTAACAAACATAGTGTTTTGAAAAATAACCAAACACACATCAAATAAGCACAATCCTAGGTTAGGCCATGACAGTATTCGCTAGATTCCACGCGAGTTTCCCCAACCGCATATCTATAACATGTGAATTCAGAAGCTTGGTTGCACGGGCTCCCCCTTATAGTGCACTCTCTTCTCAGGCCAACCAAGCTTCTAACCCCCATGAAACTCCCATGGTGAGCTGATCACCTCTACCACAAAGTGCGAAAGTGTGGATGCCTTCACACCGACCGGTGCTGTGCTAGCAAATAGAAGGATTTTGGCTTTCTATACAAGAGTTTTTAGTTAGGGAACCCCGTTCGAGTGGCCATACATGGGGTAAGAGATTAATCACCATTAAGGTGGCACTCCAGCCTAAAGAGGTTAAGCTCAACAGGGTTTAAGGGAGTACAACTCCGTCCATATGACACATCCGCACAAGCAACCTTAGATTTTTCCTTAAGGTTTACATTTATATACCAGTCGGGGGTAGCTTGGCTTTAGCTCTGTTGTCAGTTTGAGTCGCGTTGGGGTGATGAAATCCCCAGGTAGGCCCAATTTCTAGAGTTGGTAACCGTTTCTCTTACACCCAAGATTGCCTGAAAGTGCGAGGGGAGAGGATACTCCGATATACCAAGTCAAGGTAATAATAAATAGAAATGGGTCTGGTTTTCTGATCACTAGGTTTTCACCAAGTGAGAGCATACTCACCTACCATTTTACAAACACAGTTAAGCAAAGCAGACATGAATGTTCTTTTTATGTGCACCAAAACTAAATGTTTTCTACACTAGAAATCGCAAACACGTTGTTTGAAAAATGAGTCTTTGACAAGCGTAGCTGCAAAACCACAAGTTAGCAGTTTTATCCACCAGTCTTGGACCCATGAAATGTAACCGCCACATGCTGCGAAACACGATTAGTAACATAATAGCCCCTACTAGGTAGAATGCAGAAAATAAACCAGAATGCTAAAAGAAAATAGAAAGAACAGAAAAACCTTAAAAATCCAAATGTAAATGATAAGAAAACTTTACCAGGTGAATGCATCGCGACAGAGAAAATGTGTCACTTGGTTCATCAAATGTGGCTCTGTATTTCAACTATGGCTTTCTGGACTACAATTGTAGTTTGACAGAGCGATTGCAGCTTTCCTATGTGCAAATACGTCGCGACACATCAAATGCGTCATGATTTTTTTTTAAAATGATTGTGTCGATCCATACCTGTACCTTCACAAACAGCAGAAAATACAAAACCGTATGAAAATAATAGCAAATAACATAACAGAGTCGTGTTCACTTCAGGTTCACCAAATGTATCTATGGAAATTTAGATGGGTTAGCTTATTAAATAATAAACATTAAAAATCCAAAGAAGCTATCAAGAACAATGGAAAATCATAACAAAGAATGATTATACCTTCCTTTCCTTCCATGCTTCACCTTCATAGCACCTTCTAGTTTGCAGCAAGTCAATGAGGCCCTCAGATTTCGAATTGAGCAACCTATACTAATGCCAAAGCCCTATGCAAATGTTTAAGGATTTGATAAATGCCTATGTCTATGACAATATGATGATTGAAAATAATGACTATCAATGCTAAAATGACTATAATGCCTATATTAAAAATGACCAGATCCCAAAATTATGAGCAAAATTGTCTTTTATAGAAAACACAATTTTGAGTGGACAGATGATATTAAATTCTAAGAAAGACCTAGAATGAGAGGTCCAGATTTTACCTGAGAATCCCTAATTAGGGTTAGGGAAAATTCATTAATCGAATAGTCAAGATAAAACCTCAGATAATTGGATTGACAGTGGAGAATAAATGAGACAAATTAATTAGAAAATAAAGATTTTCAAAAATTAAGAAGATAAAGATTGTCTGATTTGCAAGATTCAAAAAATCAAGAAGATAAGATTTGAATTGAAGATCAGATTTGGAAAATCAAGAATCTGCCCGATTACTTGATTTTTGAAAGATTAGATACTATTTTGAATTAAATTAATTCAAATTAATGGATTTTATGAGACAATAAATAATCTTTTTCAGATTATTTACCAAAATGGACTGACAGTTACGATTGTGATGACATTTTAAATAATTGATTTTATTTAAAATGAGAGGAATATTAAATTGGAAATTATTTAATAATTAAATTTAATTATTTAATTTAGAAGATAAGATTAATTAATTAAATAAATTAATGAATTCATTTAATTAAGACAGTTAGTGACATATTAAGTAAACAAATAAAATTTATTTATTTAATAATCAGGAAGAAATATATGACACAAAATAAATTAAGAAATTTATTTAATTAAGGGAAGACTTAGACAATTAATGACGTATTTAATAAATAAATAAAATTTATTTATTTAATAATCATGAAGAATACAAAGACATGAATTAATTAAATAATTATGAATTATTTAATCAATAGTCGAATGTGGACCAAGGACATAATTAAATTTCATAATTATGCTAGGACGAAAGTGGTAAAAATGAAGCTTGTAGGCCTAGGTCATTTTTAGGTGTCTACACATATGATTCATGCAATGGCTTTAGTTCATAATTATTGACTTCAACATCTGGTAATGGTGACATATTAGTATGACTATATTGAAATAACAATTCTATTATCCTTTGCCCAAGTGGGGCTGCATACCCTTGAAACTTTTGCTCACTCAATCTACATACAAAATCATAAACTAGTTGCACCAGTGGGTACTTATCTTCATGTTGACTAGCTCCCACTAATATTAATTTCAATCTCTCAGATCTTGCAACCCATTTATTTAAGGTTGGTATAGCCAAAAACTTATCCTTTTTAGATAATCTCATTGCACATAGCATCAGAGCAAAGTTGTCATACATGCCATTGAGTCTAGCTTGAATCTTCTCATTTAGATGCTTTAATTCAGTGCATAAAAATTTTGATATATTCTCATACATTGCATCTTGGGCCTTCTCCAGCAGCTTCTTGCATGTTTCAATTTGTAAAAGCAATTTTTCTCCATCAAATGAGCTAAAACCTGATCCACTTGCCTCTTTCACTGCAACTGATTGTTGTACCCGACTATATGGTACTATTTCTAAGTCCTGGATATGAAATGAATGTTGCACATATGTCATTAGAGAAGTTGAAGGTAGGTGGATTTAGCTAGGCTTACCTTGCTCTCTTTGTACCTCCTCTCTTTGTTTATATAAAGCCAATTCAATTTCTAATGTGGCTACTTTTTGTTGGCTTTTATCATACTCTCCCAAGATTTATCTATATTTATTCCTAAGGTTATCTCTTTCTAGGGTAAGACCTTCAACAGGTGATCGAGTAAACATGGCCACATTCACAACCATGTCTACAGCTTCCAAAGCTAGAGTATTAACAACTCTTTTTACAAGCAATTTTCTATTGAGATCTAATGTTTTTGCTAAAACTGGTTTCCTAGATCCTGAAGACAATGACCATATTGCCAATGCATCCCAATCTTCACTGAAAGCTGAACCTCTAAGTGCCATTTCTAGTTCTTCTTCATTTTGTACAAGAGGCCTTTCATCCCTTCTCAAGGCATCTAGCACAATAACATCAACAATATTCCATTCTGGTAACAACAACACACCACTCTTCTTTACCAGTTCTCTGCCCTCTTGGGCATTAATTGTTTTAAATTCATTTCTCATAATACTTCTTACATTTGACAGGATAAAATTCTCAATAATTCAGGGTGTAGGCTTCTTTCAATGGCAACCCTTTTTGTATACTCTAAAGTCTTGTATTTCCACTAGAAATCTTGAAATGCTAAGATTTCAATGAAATAACCATCTTCCATGAACTCTTTATTGGCCTCTACCCTCAAGTCATTTACAGTATTCAATCCACAAATGTCAAGCTTCCCTAGCCCGAGGATACTCTATCCTGAACTTGAAGCAATTTCTCTTTCAGGAGGAGCCATTCCTATTTGTATTTCCTCAGGGGTGAAAAAAATATCATCCTCATTTGTGTCTGAATAATCAACCACTCATTTTGCTCCTATCCTTTGCTTCTTTTGAGGTAGTTGCTCGTGAGGAGCAGAACTCTCAGGAGGTGAATCAAGATCAATTACAGTCAAAGAGGCTTGTGTAGGAGGAATTGGCACTGTACTCTTAGGAGAGTCTACCTTTGGGCCTTCAGATGTGATAGGGGCTGCTGAGATTTTTTCCTCACTTGCTACTTTCTTCCTCCTAGAATAAATTCTCAACTGTTTGGGTGGTTGATATTAGGGTCTTTCTTCTAATGTTATTTCAACACTTTCTTTGACCACCATTTCCTTTCATTTATCTATAACTTCCTGTCATTCCCTCAAGACACCAACAACATCCTTAAAATTATCCATAACATACATAACTTTATTGAAATCACCATTTATATTTGGTAGGAGATCATACTAGGGATCATTCTTCATCTTAGCTTCTACCATTTTTCTATAAGCCAAGTATATGGCTTTCCTTTCATCTTGTTCCCTAGTGTTAAAGACATTCCTATGAACATCCTCAGGATAATCAAAAGCATGCATATAGGTACCCATTTTCTTATATGTTTTGAGCTTACTAATGAAGCCTTCAGGGTCATGATTCCTTGGGCTCATGGTCATCAGTCTATAAGGAGCCAACATATTATCTAATTTCTTCCATGTCCCTTTTTTCATAATGTAATATACAAATGCAGTCCATTCTAGAAATAATGACCCCTTCCTTGCTAATTTAGGTAAATGTGCTTCCTCTGAGGTTCCTAATTTCATCATAATCTCAAGAAATCCTATGCTCAAAGGAACATTTGAAGTTATGACATATGGACCCAAACCACTACCATATACTCTGAAAATTGTCTTATCAGGATACAAGATCAAGTCTCCCTAATTATGATTGAAATTCATGTCAGGCCTCATCTCCTTAGGTCTCAAGAATTCAAAGATTTATTTTGGAATTCTAGGTGGCTCACGTATTAAAGCCTTCCTTATCCTGGATGCAAAAGCATTTATGAACATCACAAAATTATACCTTTTATCATCTTTATCCAATATTTTGGTCCAACATTGGACATGAAAATCAACTCCATCCCTCTTTCTTTCTAGGGTGATTTCCTTCTCAAAGGCTCATTGTCCCTTGTATAAGAACATGTGCATTAACAATGAGCACCGCCAGAATTTCACCCATTATTTTCCCTCTTTCAATCAAACTAAGCCTTTATGAATATGTTCAGCCAAATAGGTTCCATAATCATAAACAATACTATACGATGGAGTTACAATTGTGTGGCCATATAACTATATTATTTCTACAATGTATCAGGTGGATCGACACCAATAATATGATATAGAGAGTACATAGTATTTTTGAAATAACTGGAAAAATAGTTCATTGGGAAAGGTTCAAGCTCTCTATCATCCATTCTAACTTTTCTCTTGTGTCTCCCTTCACCAGTTACTGTAGTACATGTAGGAAACATCTTTGTTTTGATAAACACTTTAGTATTGTTGTACTGTGATCTAAAAGTATCATGTTTAACAGAACCATATCTTCACTCCATGGATGCAAGTCAAAGACTTTTTCAATTTCTTCCTTGGTTATTTCTACCATAACCACCCCATCAAATGCTCTGACTACCCTAGAAAATGGGTTATGTTTTGATGTGATATATTTCAAGAGATCCAAATCCATGTAAACATTGGGAATAACTAGTTTTCCCATATCCAACCTCCACGTGTTAGTGAAAGGAGACCCAAGGTTCCTATTACCAAACCAGTGTTGAAGCATCTGCCATCTTGTGTAAGGTACTTCGAATCCTTGATGAAGCAAGCCTTGTCTATCAACCCTTCCATCACTTTCATCCCATGAAACAAAACCCTTCCCTCTGGTTTCTTATTTGTAGATTGGGGTAGCAATTCAATAACATCCTAAGATGGGGATCTACGTTGGGTGGAAGAGGAAGAAGCACCTTATGTTTTGGGAGCCATGGGTTGTGCGCACAAAAATTCAAACAGAGAAATTTTGATGACTCAGCCTCCTAATTGTAGTTTATAACATAGGACAACCACTAATTCTAGACAATTTATAGTGCTACGGCTTTCAAAGACAAGGATTAACTGTAATTTTAAAGCAATGGAAGAAGAATGAATAAATGCATTGATTTTAAAATAGAAAAAAGAAAACCCTAACTCAAAAAACTAAAAAAAGGCATGAAATTGTGTTTATGGTACTACTACTTTCAACCATGTCAAACCCTAATGCTAGCTAGAAAAATATTTGCAATTCGCTTATCAGCTCTTTGTATTGCCTAGGACGCATCTCTGAATCTCAAATAAGCAAGAATCAGCTACTTACAAATTTTGGTAGGGATTGAATAGGCCTACAGGCCACTTCCACCATTAATGCTCACTCACGTGAAGCAAAAGAATTGCAATGGGAGTACTTTGTAGTTTTGAATATGAGCCATTGATTTATAGCTGAGTTGGGCCTCTTGAACAACTTTGATCGAGTCAAGATTGTTTGAATTTTCCTCACCACTCCAACTCAGATGAATGGCCAGTAGGAATTTGCTGACAAGACATTCCCCGTGTACTTGTGGGCTCCACTTTCCTGCAGCTATAGAGTGTATGTGGCAACTTTTTGTAGGTCTCGCCATTCTTAAAGAACTAGCATCTTATTTACAATATTTGGCAGGAACGGTGGTGATCACTTTTCATCGCTCGATTGGCACCATTGATCTCAAATTTTTGGGCATTGAAATGGGGCATAGTGGGTGGGCCCACTCACATGTGGAAAAATTTCACTAGCCTCACAGTATTTAACTTGCATTCGTTTCAGATTGACAGGCCAACGGGGAACAATTTAGATGAAACCTGACAATCTGGTAACTAGTTAACCTGTACATGAATCAAAATTATTCATAAAAAAGGGGCCTTGACTAGGCCGACAAGAAAACACCCCATGAATAAATGACTTAGACTTAAGTCATTCATAAATGAAAAATTAAAAAATGACGTGAGGACAAACTAAAATGACTAACAATCTCAAGGCTTTAAGGTTGGTAATGGATGTATGTTGATGGCTTAAAAGACAACTAATAAGACCATCAACTAGGAAAACCAGTCAATGTAGAATTAGAATGTTCATGGATGAAACTCAAACCAATTGAAGGCAAGATTAACTAGATGGAACCCTTGAACCCTGTTGATGGAAAAATTTGGCATGTAAATAACAAGCACAAAATACTTAAAATATCAAAGCATTTTGAGGGCTCTATCATAACCTCTTCCCCTTCCCTCCAAATCTAGGGTGCAGTCCCAACCACCATTACCTCAATGCAGCCCCAAGTTACTATTCAGAAACAATAGGTACCACCTCTGCCTCCCCCCATGGCTTGGTTGGTACAAAATCCTTCTCCATTGCACTTCAATGCTTACCATGACATGCCCAAGAATCTAGAAAGCTTTTGTACATATTTCAATCCTCATGACCCACAAAGGATAGTGGAAGAACACATTAAGATATTTGAAACAATGCTCAAAGATATGTAGATCACTCATGAAGATGTGGCATGCCATCTCTTTCCATACTCATTAGGAGAAGAAGATTTTAATTGGTATATCAATTTGCTGAGGGGGTCCATTACTTCATGGGACAATATGATGAATTCTTTTCTATAGAAATATAAATTCCAATCAGCCCTTCAGAGCTGTACCAACAGTTCATGTCCATTCGTAGTGAAATCAATGAACCAATTAGCTCTTTCAATGATCATTTCCATCATGCCTTAATAAGGCTTCAAGCTCCATATGTGCACAATGATTCTACTACTCCGCTCATCTATTATGGAGCATTGGATAATCTCACATTGGCATTGGTAAAGAGGATGTGCCGGCCACTCACCGCGCTGGTGAATTCCTATTCAGAGGTTGTCACTGCTAGTGCTGATTTGGGATAGAACATTTCCATTCCGCTGCCATACTTGGGTTCAATGGCTCATTCAATGTAGGTTCAAGGGATCAACCAAGAATTTTCTCATTAGAAACCTCTTATGAACTAGGTGCCTCTGCTACCCATGGTCCCGCATCCTGTATAGCTAGTGAATCAGGTGCCTCCCATGCCTTGTTACTTGTAGCCTCAACAACAACAGGCCTACCCTCAAGCTCCCCAATAATAGTAGGTGTACTCTCAGCAGCCTCAAGCACCATTATACCTACTGTAGACATGTAAAATATACTATTTGACATCATGCATCTGATCCTAACTTACTAACATTGTTTCTTCCTGAATCATCCCTCGGTCTAACCATTTAATCAAATTCCCCTATCTGATCAAATTCATCAATATTCCTCTCTTAATTAAATAAATCATTTTATCTAATCAAGTCATCTCTTTTGTTAATTAAATCAATCCATCTGATCTAATTATCCCTATTTAATTAAATAATCAATTTTATTTGATTGAATCTCTAAAATCTGTTCATTAAATTAAATAAATTGCAACCTTATTTGATTTAATCTAACACCATCTCTTTTAATTAAATAAATCAAAATCCTTATTTAATTATGGGATCACGAGTTTGCACATCTAATTAGGATTTAATCTTTGTTTTATCATTTTCATTGTGTTCTTTGTTGTTTTCTTTCCTATTTTGAATGTTGTAAATGGATTTCATGGGAAATCCTTGTTTTAACTTGCAATTCCTTGTTTAACTTGTTTACTCATGTTGTTTTGTAGGTACTGGGAGAAGGGTTCACACATTTGGCACTAGAAGGAGGGCTAGATATCATTCTTTCTGATCTTTTCCCAAAATTTTCACTTTTTTCTTCACACACAGGAAATTCCAACAATGGGAGCTTAGCATCGCTATTTTGGCACCCCTGACTTCTCAGCGTCGCTCTAGGGAACCGCTTAAAATCAAAAATATGATGCTGGACTTGTCCTGCCAAAATATTTGAATTTATAACTCCGCCACTGGACTCACCGACCTGCAGAAATTTTCAAAACACATAAAATCTGACGTTGGATGCAAACTGTGATGCTGGGTGAAAGTTGTGATGCAGTTGCGCTCTTTGTCCTGTCATAGAGCGATGCTAAGTAGTAAGCGGTGCTCTGAGGGCACCACTCAGAAATCAAACTATGATGCAGTTGCGAGTTGAGACGCTGGAAAACAGTAAAAAGGGAAAATTTCATTTCAGCATGTGTTTTTCATTTATGATTAATTTGTCTTCTATTTTTTACCTTTTAATTTCTGTATTTTTCCATAATCTGATTTCTTTTTCTTCTTTGTAGGTTGGAAATCAAAATTGAAGAAAGAAGGAGCATGAGGGCTATGTCTTATGAAATCAAAGTGTTTTTAAACACTTTAGTGTTTGTTTAACACTACTTTGATAATTTGTTATCTTTTCATTCTTAGAACACTAATTTTCGTTTGGGCTTAAAAAGAACCTTTGCATTTCTTGCAAAAAGGCTAAAATGAACTTTAGGATCACAACTTATTAGAGTTTGTTTATTTGGATAACAATTGAACAAAATGTCTTTCACTTGTGATTTGGTGCTCTAAAACGAATTCATTATTGCTTTGTGGATTTAAAAAGAACAAGTGTAACTTTGTTTTTTGTGAGGGCTTACTTAAACTAAAGCCATTGAAAAGGGACGTATGTGCTTCTCTCGCACTTCATAGAGATCTTGAGAATCAAAAGGCCTTTTTCATGACTTTAGGGTGAGACAAAGCAATCACCTCCACACTTCGATTTGGGTTTAAAATTGAACATCTTGTGCGAGTGTCAGTGGGGGAATTATTGTGTATATTCTCTTTGTTGCCACCAAGGATTGATCGAGTTATGGATAGTGTTTCTTATTCACTTTTTTTTATCCTAGAGGGTCAATCTCCATGAACGGAAAGTCCTTACTAAAACCCATGTGCTAGAATTTTCCAAAATCCTTTAAACTATTTGTTGGTGCAAGAACGGTCATTCTAAAGCCACCCCACACTTTTATGGTCTTCTAGTAGAAATGGAAAACATGCCATGGGAGTTTCATGGGTGTTGATGCTTGGCTGCCCCATATAAGTGAGTGTTGTGGAGGGGAGCCAGTGGGGTCAAGCATCTAACCATTCACTAGAGATAAGCATAGCTAGACTTTTCCAAGTGGGAATCCAACAAATATTGTCTTACACATCCATAGGATTGTACTTATTCTTGGGTTAGAAAATGCATTGCTTGATCGAACACATCATGGAAACAAACACTTAACATCATCCAAATTTCAAACCCTTTTGGAGACAAATACCATTGACTCAATCTATATGTTATTGCTTTCCCTTGGGATTCACGTCCTTAGAGGTTTCTAAACATTGGATTATATCTCGATTTGTCTCCTTAAGTAAACAATAGGAAAACCATTGCCTTAAGTTCATTGAATTTTCACATAACATATCTTGTGGGGTTTGAAGAAATTAATACATTGGACATCTTAGATTGGAAACCTAATTGAAGAAAGTTTTTTTGGTAAAATAAAGAAATTAAGCAAAGCTAAGCAAAAATGAACTTTCATATGTGATTGAAGACTCACAACCCCAAAGCAAAAAAAATCATTGGTTGGAAATCCAAAAATGAATGTTCAAATGAAATCATTCCTTGGTTACAAAGGTCTTTAGGAAGCATTTGCATGCTCTTTAATACCTAGATCTAGGCAAACAAAGTGTCTTTTTAGGTTCATCTTAGGATCAAAACAAATCAAACTCTTTTTCATCCATCCTCCAAAACATCAAAACAAAATCCATCTCATCACCACCTTTTGGAAAATCTTGAAATCATCCTTAATACTAGGCTTTGTGGAAAAATCAAAAACATCAAAATCATTGAGACTAAATCCTTGAAAACATTATCAAAAAAACACCTTTGGCTAGGTATGTGTAAATGCATCCTTCTGCATATGCTTAGTCAATGTTATCAAAATCATCTTGTCTAGCTTAGTATATGTAGATGAATCCTTCTTCATATACTTAGTGAAACAATCATCTTGTTTGAATAGGTGTGGGTAGATGCATTCTTCTCCTTGCACATATTCAAATCATCATCCATTGAACAAAGCTATCCCTTAGATCATCATCCAACATCTTAGGGTCTTTTTGTTCAAAATCCAAATCAAAAGAAAATCAAAATCAAGGACAAAATCCCAAATCCAAAAAACAAATCAAAATCAAAATCCACAAGACCTAAAAGCCTAGTATCTCATTCAAGATTTATCAAAATCCAAAAACATCCATATCATCCATCCTTAACATCATCATCACATCATCACCTTTGATCCTCAAGGCATCCTAAAAATTTCTACTTTGGGACATAAAATAGAGATCAATCCAAATAATCAAGAGATTCATCTCCCATATTCTTGAAAATTGATCCTTGTTTTATGGTTCAAACGAGATCTCAATACAAGAAGATTATGGAAACCAACAAAGAAACACCCACTTCAAGTGATCTTAGCCAAACAAACGTAGAAATGAATCTCGCCGAATCAAGTAATCTATTGACCCTCTCATCATCACAAAATCTACAAGAAGAAAATCAAGGAGAGGACCTTACCTTCAGAATGTCTCGTGAGCAAATGACTAAAATGCTCCAAAATCTGGACAACCATAGAATCATCAACATCATGATGAGACTTAACCCTTCATTATACATGCTTGAGCTAGCAAAACAAGGGGCCAAGTTACCTTCGGATTTTGATGTAAGTACTATAGTGGAGACATCATTTCCCCCAATGTCATCCACCATTCCCATTTCATCTACACCCCCATCTCAAAACATCATGCAAAACATCCCGCAAATCACATCGTTTGCTCCAAACCAACCCAATGTTAATAAGGGAAGTACATTTCTCAATGCACTTCAAACACACCCCCTTGTTTATAATCAAAATTTGGATGGAAACACCACCTTGGAACAAAGCATACCCCAAAACCCATTGCACAAGAATGTTCCTCTCACATTCCATCACGATCCATCATTGTCATTTTTTCACACGACACCTCAAACACCTCTTCTCACAAATTCACAAGAGGAGGTAGATATGTTTGGACCAGGGGGCATATTTGATACCACAACATTCTCGCAAAAACTCACACCCCTTACATTTCCACCTCTTCCACCATTTCCATCATCATCCACACCACTCCTTGGTTTAGGGATTCCTCCCCTACCAAGTATCATTCAGACCTATATCCCAACCATCAATCAAATCATTACACCAAATACTCAAAATTTGTCATTGATATCACAACAACAAATTACAAATGCACAAGCAATTTAACCTCATCAAACACCCCCCTAACATCACAAAGCATGGTCTCTCAAGGACCAATCACATCAACAACACCATCCATCACACAAAACACCAACACCACCTTCACAAACACCATTCCAAATCCACCACCACCTCCACCACCACCAACTTCCACCACATCAAGCCAATACGATGCAACATTGCAAGCTACTTTCCAAAGAGGATATCAACAAGTTCAGAAACAAAAAGCTGAACAACTAGCTACTTAGCAAGCTGCTCAAGCTGCCCAAGTTGCACAAACCACATTACAAGTGTAACAAGCCCAAGAGTTATTGCAACAACAACAACAACAAGCTACCCAAGTTGCAAAATCTGCACAAGAATTGCAAGCACAAAGGGCTACTCAAGTACAACTTCTATTATAGCAACAAGCCACACAAGCACAAGCCACACAGACACAAGCCGCACAAGCAAAAGTTGCTCAAGCACAAGCTTAATATCAAGCACAACAAGCCCAATACCAAGCACAACTTCTTGTACAAAGACAAGCAACGCAATTATAGGCATATCAACAAGCATTAAAGCAATATCAAGAGTAGCAAGAAGCAGTAGAATTGGTAGCCCAACAACAAGTGTTGTTGGAACAACAAAAAGCACAACAACAAGTGTTGTTGGAATAGAAACAAGCACAAAAACAAGAAAAAATCTTAGCACAACAACAACAAGATCAACAACAAGCTTTGTTCATACAAAAGTAGGTGGAAGCCTACCTCACTTGCTAGAACATACAGATACCATCGAATAATACACCGACCGACCAACCCATCCAACCCACGATTGAAACACCCCAAAACAATTTCATCCCACCCCCTAATCCCCAAAATGATGTGACAACACAACTTAGATTACTCTTGCAACAAGTGCTTGACCTTCAATCAGGGCAAACAACCAAAACACCAAGCAACTTGTGTCCCTATCAATTTGATAGGAGCTTGATAATGAAACCATTCCTCAAGGGATTTGAAATCCCCAAATTTGACAAATATCGAGGGATGGGAAACCCTGAAGATCACATCAGGGAATTCTAGGTTCATTGCATGGAGGTCACATATGACGATACTTATCTAATGCAGCTATTTCCTAGGAGCTTGGTAGGCCATGCTATAGAATGGTTCTCTTGCTTACCTTCAAGCATTAGAACATTCCAATAAATTAGGGACACATTCATTAAAAATTATGCATGCAAAATTTCCATGGATGTTAGTCTCGAAGAACTCTTAGCTCTAAAACAAGGAAAGTGTGAATCATTTGCCACATTCCTACAATGATGGTGATCCAAGGCCAATCAGAGCAAGTGGACCATGCCAAAAGAACAACAAGTATGCACCACCATAGCCAACCTTGAAGGCCACTTAGCATTTCATCTCAAGGTTTAGGGCATCACCACATATGATCAATTGATCTCCAAGGCGCTTAGCATCGAAAGAGCCCTTGTGACTCAACCCCCCAGAATGAACATCATACCATGAACAAAAAAACAACCACCCACCATCCAATTACAACGATAAACCTCACACATGGGCAAGGAATAAAAATGTTACTAATGATGGTATCGTTGATGCCAAGGTGGTCCTTAGTGCCCCATGCCAAAACATATCCACACCGCAAATCCAACACCAAAACCACCATCACACAACACACTAACCCAACAACAATTCAACCTTCAATAATCTCAATGATCAAAGTAGACCACCCCAATAAAAAAGTTATCCCAAAAAAATATATACCATCTTGGGGGAACCACTTGAGGACATAATGAAAAGGTTGATCGATGAAAAACTCATCAAGCCTCCTACATTCGAGAATTACCAAGAACTTGATGTCAAACCTCCTTGGTATAATGAGAATCAACTTTTCCAATTTCATAAAATCAAAGCCCACACCACAAACAGTTGCATGAGACTCAAAAACATCATCCAAGATCTCATCAATAAGAAAATCATAAACATGGAATAACCTATAGGAAATTAGGATCTTAAAATATACATGAATCTGATGTCGAATCATTGCAACAAAGGGAATAGAAATGATAAAGGAAATGGCAATGTAAATCATGTGTATGAAATAGTCGTTTCCTCCCTAAATGAAGACTACATGGTCATTACTATCAAGGGCACCCATGCCAAAGATTGTGGAGTCACCACAAGAGGCAACAAAATCACCATTGCAGGATCATCCCAACCAAATAGAGTCCCTTCTTCTAGATCTGTTATGCATGGCTACAATGTTGTAGATCAACTCAAGAGAATGCCAGTACACATCTCCATCATGGAGTTGTTAAAAATATCATCAGCTCATAAAAATATCCTTGAAGAAGCATTGGTGTCAACCACTATCCCCGCAGACCTTGATGCGGAGCAATTCCAAGCTATGGTCAGAAATATCATAACACCTAATCTCCTTACATTTTATAACCAAGATTTCCCTGCCCAACCATCTCACAACCATGCACTTCACTTGGAAGCCATTTTACACAAGAGAAAAATTAAAAGGGTCTTGGTGGATGGAAGTGCAGGTTTGAACATCTATTCCCTAAGTCTCATCAAGCAATTGAAAATATCAGAAGATTCCATCGACAAAGGAAAGGGCATCACGATAAGAGCATATGATGACCAAGAAAGAGTTTCTCAAGGAACGATTAAACTACCTATTCAAGTAGGGCAGAATCTCATGGAAACCACTTGTCAGGTCTTGGACCTTGACTTGCCATATAATATCCTCCTGGGATGCCCATGGATCCATGCGATGAAAGTCATAGCATCAATCTTCCACCAATGTGTGAAATTTACACATAATGGACAAGAGGTTACCATCCATGGAGATCCCAAACCTTTCTCATATTGCAAGAATCTTGAAGAAAATTATTACAAAATCCCCCAAGTGCCAAAAAATGATGAGGGCCCATCCACACCATACATTGACCCTGCCACTCTCGCATCCACTTCTGCGATAGAGACACCCACCACTCCCACCATTCCCACCATCTCTGACATCAAACTCATCATCCAAGAGGATGGTTGTGGAAGCTACAAACTCCCTAACAATGCTTTTGTGATAGGAGAGTTACCACAATCTCCTAGATCATGGGGACGTCCACAAGAAAACCAAGCTTCCACATCAAAAATGTTTCCTGAAGACTATCCCAAATTCACAAGATGGGGAGACCTTGGCTAGGAGGTTATTGAATCAAATCTATCTCACATGTTATGTCAAGATGAAAGATCGACACTTGAATTACCAATGGATGAGACAAGCAATGGCTTACAAATGATGCTCGCAATGGGCTATGATAGAAATCAAAGATTGGGAAAAAATGACAATGGGTTCATAATATCTATCATGCCAGAGATGCAACCCATAACAAATATTGGCCTTGGAAGTACCCCTCCAATCATAACCATATGTGGCTGAAGTCCTTCGGTTAGAATGATTAATATTTCTCCTCAGCCAATAACATCAGAAGTATGCTCACCAATATCCATAGGTGGAGACATACATAACTTTATAACTGAGCCTATATTAGTAGTGATGATGAGGATACCATGACCAATCTACCTAGGTTATTTGAGGACACCACCCTATGTATGATTAGCACCCTCTCCTTTGAAACAGACCATCAAAATCATGAGATTCATTTAGTATACCCCCAACTGATCGACTATGACCAATGAGGACCACTGGTTCTTAATACATTCAAAAATGATGAGGCACTCTCAGAATTCATGGGATTGTAGGATAATATACCAGATGGGGATCACAAAGCAGGCTTTATAATAGAGTTGGACACACATGCCTATTATGGGGAAATGATTGAATCCTTCAGTTGCAAAAGTGAGAAACTAAGAATCATATCTAAGTCTTTGAGTGAAAACCACATTGTGGCACTTTCTGACAAGAAAAAAGTAAAAAGAAAGGACGTATCCAACTGTGAAAACCTCTCTGAGGTACCTGAGGATGAAGGATTCAATCTTCCTTTAAGAGCTATTCATTAGGAGAAGTCAAAAGTCTTGGCCAAAAAATGCAATCCGGTCAACCTAGGAATAGAGGAGGCCCCGCATATCACATTCTATGCAGAATCACTATTATTAGAAGAGCAAGAACTCCTAGCAGCATTCCTAAAGGAATGGAAAATAAACTTCGCATGGAGTTATGCTGACATGCCAGGACTTGATCCAAAGACTGTGGTTCATCATTTAGCAGGGTACCCAAAGGCAAAGCTGATAAAACAAAAGCTTCGAAAAATGCATCCTCAAATCTCCTTATTGGTCAAAATGGAGCTCAAAAAGTTGTTAGATGCAGGATTCATCTGACAATCAATTACCCAGAATGGGTGTCAAATTTGGTACTTGTTTCAAAGCCTGACGGAGCCATCAGAATCTATATAGAATTTAGAGATTTGAACAAGGAATTTCTAAAGGATGATTTCCCACTTCCTAACATTGACATGATAGTAGATATGATAGTAGGACATGAGATGCTATCACTAATGGACAGATTTTTTAGGATACAACCAGATCATGATAGCAAAATAAGATCAACATAAGATAGCTTTCACTTGTCCATGGGGGGCCTACTACTAGAACATGATGCCATTCAGCCTAAAGAATGTAGGAGCAACATATCAAAGGGCCATGACATTAATATTCCATGACATGATTCATAAAATAGTTGAAGACTATGTCGGTGACATTCTAGCTAAGTCAAGAAAAGGACAAGATCATATAGAAACCCTAAGTGCTATCTTTTATAGACTGGAGGAATACAAAGTCAGACTAAATCCCAAGAAGTGCATCTTCGGCGTACAATCAGGAAAATTGCTAGGATACATAGTGTCCATGAGGGGTATCGAGGTGGATCCAACAAAGGTGAAATAAAACCTCAAGATGGAAGCACCAAAGAAATTAAGGTGACTGAGAGGCCTCCAAGGCTGCCTTCAATCCATCTAACGATTCATAGCACAACTAGAAGACAAGCAGAACCCATATTTTCACCTACTCCACAAGGGAGTAGCGTACAAATGGGATACAAAATGTGAAGAGGCATTTAACAAAATCAAGTAATATCTATTGACACCACCAGTCTTAATGCCACCTATCCCAAGAAAGCCATTGATCTTATACGTATCAGCAACAGGAGTAGCCCTTGGATCTCTCCTAGCTCAGCATGATGAAAATGGAACAAAGAGGGCTATCTATTATATCAGTAGAACAATGGTCGGTCATGAGCTAAACTACTCATTCATCAAGAAAGCATGCCTCACAGTAGTGTTTGCATCTCAAAAATTCAGACATTACATGTTGGCACACAAGATAAAGCTCATCACCAAAATTGACCCCCTCAAGTATCTACTATCAAAGGCAATGCTCACAGGAAGGATGGAAAAATGGGTGATGATATTATCAGAATATGACATTGAGTATGCGGAGAGAAAAGAAATTAAGGGACAAGTTATTGCAGACCAACTAGCATAAGCACCTATCTATTCTGAGAATCCTCTTGTCTTAGAGTTTGTAGATGAATCCATTTTTAACCTCAATGTAGTAGACCACTGGAAACTATACTTTGATGGCTCATACACATGACGCGGATTAGGAGCCGGTGTCTTCTTCATCACCCCACAAGGGGATTGCATACCAAGGTCATACAAACTAGCATTTTCTTGCAGCAACATTGCGGAATACGAGGCTTTGACTATAGGTCTCAGGATAGCAGTATAATGGAACATGATAGCTCTTAAAGTCTATGGAGACTCTCAGTTGGTCATAAATCAAGTCAATAACAAATATCAGACCAAGGATGATAAGCTCACTTCATACAAGAAATTGGTGGAGACTCTCAAAGAATCTTTCATAGAAATAACATTTGAGCAGATTCCTAGAACCAACAACAGAGCAACAAACACCATGGAAACAATTGGGTCCCTATTGGACATCCCCAACGATGTTCCAAAATATGAATTCTTGATTGAGCAGCTTCTCATTCCCACATTTTAGGTACCAGAATCAGAACTCGTGTGCAAAATCGTTGGTCCTGGTGATCCTCGATACCATTACATCTACACATATCTTCGCATAGGAGTCATACCCGCTGACCTACAATCAAACCTAAAACAAACCTTTATTAAAAAGGCATCCATATTTGTCATCCTAGGTGATACCTTATACTGTAGAAGCATAGAAGGTACCCTACTATGTTGCTTAAATGTTGAGGAGGCATTAACCGCTCTAATCGAAGTACACAATGGTATCTGTGGTTCACACTCGAGTGGAATGACCATAGCCAAGAAATTACTGAGGATGGGGTATTATTGGCCCACAATGGAAAGAGAAGCACATGATCATGCTAGAAAGTGTTTACAATGTCAATAGCATGGGGACCTCATCCATGCTCCAGCTCAAGAGCTTCATCCTATCTTCACACCATGGCCCTTTTTGCAGTGGGGACTCAATCTCATTGGAAAAATCACACCCACCTCATCCAATGGCCACAAATTCATCATAACCACAACTGATTACTTCACAAAGTGGGTGGAGGCCATACCCATGATGTATATAACTGGGAAGCAGATTTCTAAGTTCATCCTGAACTATCACATAGGTCACTATAGTGTCCCACAAGCCATTATCTCAAATAATGGGACACCATTCAAGAATTAGGAGGTTCATGACTTGTGTGAGAAATTCAAAATCCAACATCGCTTCTCCACCCCGTACTATCCCCAAGGCAATGGCCAAGTAGAAGCTATGAACAAAACCATTCTAAAAATCCTCAAGAAAATAGTCAATGATGCAGGTCATGATTGGAATTTGCAGCTTAATCCTGCCCTTTGGGCCTACCAAACTAGCATCCACACACCCACTGGCGCCACCCCCTTCTCCTTGGTCTATAGATTAGAAGTCATACTCCCCATCAAGATCGAGCTTCCATCCCTCAGAATATCACTACAAAACCTCATCACTAATGAATAATATCAGGTATCGAGATTAAATGAGTTGGAGCTACTGGATGAGAGATAGATAGATGCTTTAAATCACTTGCAAGTCTATCAAAATAGACTCAAAAGGAGCTACAATAAGAGAATCAGAAGTAGGACATTCCAAGTCAGAGAACTGGTCATAAAAGAAGATCAGAAGAATGTCCCAAACCCAAGAAGCAAAGACAAGTTCAAACCTAATTGGTTGGGACCATTCGTCATCACAACAAGTTACAAATCAGGGGCATATTAGTTATCAACACCCAAAGGGGAACCTCTGCAGGAGCCCATGAATAGCTCCCATCTCAAAAAACTTGATGCCTAAATCTCTCAAGGCACAGAAGCAAAAATCCAAAAAATCAAAAAAAGTCCTAAAAAAATGATTACCTTGGTGAAAACCTGGCAAACAGGCATCTTGGTGACAACAAAAAAATAAAAATAAATTAGAAAAAGGATAAAAAATAGTAAAGAGAAAAATCGTCCTCTAGTGAAAACCACTTCGGTGGCACTTTGGGCAAGTACTTTGGTGGAAACCTAGCAAACATGCACCTTGTGTAAATAAGCACTTTCCATCCACCAGGATATGTATGGCTTGTTCAACATCATCCATCATATTCAGATCACCATCCATCACTCATCCACTTGCATCTGCACCATAGCTTGGTCATGTGTTCGTATCATGATCCCTCCTAGTACTACTCGGCCCATCCTCAAGGTCAGTTTGTCCCACCTTTATCGAAGTAGTCTATTACATCACGCTGGGGGCATGTTCTTATTGGATCAAATTCATGTATGATATTAAAATCCTGAAAATCTAAAAACATCCAAAACATCAAAAAATCCAAAAACATATCAAAATCCAAAAATAGGGCAAAAAGTCAATTAAAAAGTCAAAAATAGGTCGTCTTGTCGAACTATGTCATCTCTGAGCTTGAACATAGGCAAGGTTGATCTTTGATCATCCCCCACGACACTTAGGTCAGTCCTTTAGGAGTCTGTCATAATAAACTAACATCTCATCATATCATCATCTGTAAATCAGTCAAGTCATTGGTTGAACTATGTGGTCTCTGCGTGTATAACGTAGTCAAGGCTAATCTGCTGATCAACCCTCGAGAGCCCTAGGATAGGTCTTTAGGTTAGTCTCTTGGTCAAAATCTCATAAAATCCCAAAAACATTGAAAAATCAAAAATCAAAACATTTGAAAACCTCAAAAAATACCAAAAACAACCTCAAAACATTTCAAAACATCAAAAACATCCAAATATTTGAAAAAATCCATCCACCTCATCTCGCTTGCACCCGCAACAAACACCACTCATAATAAACTGATTGTCATCATCAACCTTTGCTGAAACAATTAGAAGCAAGTCTAGCAAATTAAAAGTAAAACTCCAAATGTCAAGTCTTAAGTCTAAGTCATGTGTAAGCAAGTTGGTCATCTCTTCGTATCGGTAACACATCATCTGAATTGGTCCCATATCAATCATCCCTTAGATAAATGAAATGACATGTTTCCATCCACTAACATGTCCTAGGATGAATCCTTCCTACAATAGGCATTATCTTTTCGCAATAAGTTTCAGCTATCATCCTTAGAAAACACATCCTCTTTCCGTTAGCGGTATTGAAGAGCATCAAATTTGTTTGTTTACTTTGTTTTTATCTTTTGACTTGTCTTATTTGCGCTCATTCCAAGGACGTCTCGATGATATCCCAAAATAGAGGATTTAGAGAAATAGGAATGGGGCAATGATCATTATCTTTTGTCTGTTGTGCTTGTTGGATGTTCTTGTAATATAACCTTGGTGAATACTTTCTTTGTTAGGTATGTATGGAAGAGGTCTAGGGCAACTTGTTGACTATTGCTTGGATAGGTTTACCTTTTCGTGTTTTGGTATGAGATGCCTGAAACTTTTGAAGTGCATCCTAGCAAGGTTTCCGTATGTCAGGTGTGAACAAGAATACTCCTATCTATTTATTGAGTCAAAGTCCATCACACTAGGTACCATGCCATCCTGGTCCTTTATACCTTGATGCATTGTAACACGTGTGTTATCAAACATAAGAAAATTTGGCCCTTTGAAAATCCCAATTCCTCAACAAGTAATCATCATCATCATCATTTTCATTTGCATCATCTTGTGTCTCATTGAAATGACTTCTTCTTTTCTTACTAACCGCACTAACAAGGTACTATGACAGTTGATCATCATCACCATCATCATCATCGATCCAGCATCCATAAATTATTAGCATATTGCTTAAACATATCATATAGGAAACATACGCATCACATGTTAATCATCATATAAACAAGTTATCATAAACATTCTTCATAGATAGGTGCATCTATGTCATTGCATTTCACCTATTACATTACATCTCATGACATTTTATCAATCATTGCATAAACATTCATTTGCATTTCATAACCATTACCATCTAAATCATCACATAAGCATCTACAAAAGCATTTCATAATCATTTTTTGCACAATCAATAGGTATATAATCATTAAATTCATTATGAATACATACTTGCATAACATTAATGGCATCATCTCATCACATTACATTCATTACACATCCCCATATCACTTTGTATCACATACGTTACATCATCATTTAATACGTTCAGGATCATAACATGTGCATCATCATAAAACTATCACATTTGCATTGCATCATTTCATATCATGACCATCACATTCATATTACATCCATCCATAAATCATCTCATATATAAGAATATTCCACACATAATTGCATATACCATAGATCATATCATTTTACATATTAAAATCTATATCACATATCACATTGGCATAAAATAAATCATCATATAGATAACATCATTGCACATCAGATCATAGGTTAGCATAATATAGATCTATTAGTCATAACCATTGCATAAACATCATTAGAAATAAATGCATCCATAACATATAGAAGTAGAACCATCTATGCATAAATAAAAATTACGCATTTCATCACATCAAAATTGGCCCATATATATCATCAATAATGTCAACTGTCATAGTACAAAGAATAAATCAGATCACTATATATATATGTTAATCGGTACAAAAGGCCCCGTCGGGGCTATCAAAAATGAGCCCATAAGGCACAAAAAAGTATGATATCATCTCAATCAAGCTCGATCCCTGTGGATGCTTCCCTCACCCCTATCACCATGACCCTCTGGTGGTCTATAGCTGGCCTGCTCTAAATACTCTGCCACCCACTTTGCTCTGGGCATGGTATCATGATAGGCTCATTGGTAGCACTCTGCCTCTCAAATAGCATCCTTGTAGGATAGAACTGACACTATACCCTGAGAGGAGGTGGCTGTCATACTCTCTATCTATTGTCTGCAGCCTAACTCAGTGGCTGCCTGTAGCACGGCAGCCTATTTTTGCTGCACGGCCTGATCCCTCTCAACCCTAAGCTACTCTCTCTCATCCCTTGTCTGATCTCTCTCAGCTATCGTGACTTGAACCTAGTCCTGCAGCTATGAAATCAACGCATCTCAAGCATCTGCTTGTCCCTGTGGCTACACATGTTGCTGCACCTGAGGCTAATCCTCATCTCATTGTGGCTCCTGCTGCTGATCCTACATATGTACATCTTTGTGACCTGGCAGGACTGGGGGCACACCTGGTGGATCCTGTCGAATCTCAACCCTCAGTCCTCGCCCTCGTCCTCTCCCTCTGCCTCTAACTCTGCACACATCTAGATCCTCACCTAGAATGGTCAACCATAGTGGAGGTTGGAACTAGTCCCTGTAGGCCTGAGTGGTGCCTGGATCTGCCAAACCCTGATCATAAGCCCATGGTCAGGCTACCAATTGCCTGAAGCTATCAACTGCCTCTGAGGTAGGAATACCATGTCCCCACGACACCTGTGTCATGCTACGAGCAAAGATGGCTACATAGTCATCATCCGGTTGATCCTACGGCTCTTTGAACTGATGTTGTACGCACCCAGGCAGGTACCTCTCGATCATTATATGCTCCCACTCCTGCATGTATCGGTCCTAGTGGAAATAAAAGAGTTGATCGGCATCATTGGCCCATCCAAGCTGACCAAGGTATGGATGCCAAGTGAAAACTAGCATCTTGTTTAGGACCGCCTCCAATAGGGGATCCCATGCTCACCAATGTGTGTAAAGGACACACCGCCTATATATCGTGCCATGAGGGCATCATTTTCCCCCATCGAAACTAGAACAACGTGCAGACGTAGCATAAAAATGTACTCCCATGCCCAGACATGAATTAAAGTCACCCCAGCCCCCAGCGCTTGGCCATCCATGTAAACATACTCGTGCAAGTCTCTATAGAGTGAGGCAAGAAGTACAGGCCCCCATGCGAAATGAACCATCCTGTCTTGGACCATCTGCTCCCAGCAATACCCCTAGCTGGGACTGAAGTATCACCCTCATCTGTCTAGGGAAATGAGACCTGAAATGATAGCTACAATCGCCTAATGGTAGGGAGGAGCTATGACCCTGTATCTCTCTAGCTCAATTTTCCCCTTATAGTAGATGATGTCCCATGTAGCGAGGAATTTGACGCAGGACTCACATCCCTTGTCCATATCAAAGATCACCCAGCGATCGTGAATAGGCAATCGTAATATCTGCCAAACGTCCTCCAAAGTGATAGTAGCCTCGCCAGTGGGGAGATGAAATCACGATGTCTCGCTATGCCATCTCTCGGCTAGCACTAACAACATCCCTAGGTGGGTGCGCACGGGTGCTGCATACGCATTGTGCCACAATCCCACAACTCCCAGTTGATCTTGGTCCCTATTTCTCAGGTCTCGTAAGACGCTAGCCAAATCTTGTGATTGGTGCTCCCGAGAGTAGAGCTCCCTCACCACATCTTGCGTCAAGGAAGGTTGACGTGTTAAATTTTTTTCAAAAATTTCTAGTCGAGCACTCCAGAAACTTCCCCAGCGGTGTAGTTTGATTTTACTCAAACTCCGACACTCGAGCCCAAAACGAGTTATATGGCGCCACCACAGTGTACTTTCCCTTCCAGCGTCGCAGTTTGCATGAAAAGGGCGAGGTCGCGGCACACTTTACCAAACTGACTCATCGAGCCTGAGCCCAGCATCGAAGTTTTTAAACTCTGAATTGCACTGTTGCAGCACAAAATAGAACCATGCAAAGCAATTTGAATGTCGAGCGGTGCTATATAGCGCCACTGGAGGTGAGTCGTTCCTTTAAAGCATTAATTAAAGCAGTAAATGAAAAGACGAAGCTTGGGTAAGGGTCACATACTAGTGCCCCAATGCCAGGTGGCCATAGGTATGTCCGAACTCGATCAGTGATGTGCATGGGAAGCTATCATTGTGTCATATCGCCGAAGAGTCAGAGCTCAAATCTCAAGGTTGCTAGCGGAGGTGTGTGAAAATGACTTGAAAGTGACCCCTCGAGCCCCTTTTAAGCCTAAAAATTAGGGTTTTTTTCACCCCGTTTGGCTATCCTACTAGGGTTTTGGACCCCCAAACCTGTTTTCGTCTAGTTGAGGCTTGTTTTTCATCATTTTATTGCATTCAGACATGTTTTTAGCCTCTCGGAGCCCTTTCAGACCTATTGGGTACTTTGTCACCTTTTTTTGTGAGATCACCCAAAACATTAAAATTTTCATCCGATCTCTCGAGGGGGCATTATAATATCATGTTTTCTCTCACCATGCAGTAGTGGGGCAAGTTTTTAAATATCAATAATTTTTGGCTTTGATCGAGATCATTTATTCTTTGAACCAACGCAATGAGTGCATTGCTTCAAAGAGGGGCAAAATGTAGACACGTAAAATATACTGGTTGACATCGTGCATCTGATCCTGACTTACTAACATTATTTCTTCTTGAATCATCCCTTGGTCTAACCATTTAATCAAATTCCCCTATCTGATTAAATTCATCAATATTCCTCTCTTAATTAAATAAATCATTTTATCTAATCAAGTCATCTTTTTTGTTAATTAAATCAATACATATGATCTAATTATCCCTATTTAATTAAATAGTCAGTTTTATTTGATTAAATCTCTAAAGTCTGTTCATTAAATTAAATAAATTGAAACCTTATTTTATTTAATCTAACACCATCTCTTTTAATTAAATAAATCAAAATCCTTATTTAATTATTGTCTTATCATATTCCTCTCTTATTTGATTTAAATAAATCCATAAATCTAAGTCAAATAAGTCACATCATCAAATCTCCTATTAAATTAATTAACCCTTGATTAATTTAATCTCATCTCATGTCACATCCTCTAGATAATGCAAGTTGCACATGAAAATAGATTTAATTCATTTATTAAATCTCTATTTTCCTCACAAGGCATCTTTTGGAATATTCTCTCAATTTGAATTCAAAAATTCCAAGTCAACATGTACATCCAACAAGGCAATAAATTCATCTTACATGTCCTTTGCCTTGAGCCAAGTGGCATTTATTGCATTTTCCCTTCCCTCTTGCATGTCATTTCAACAAATTTGAAATTCAAAATTATGCATTTATTGGCACAAACCCCAAATCTTGCACATCCTCCATCCATTCATAGCTTGACAAGTGGCACCATATCATTGGATGAATGTTAGTCCCACATTGCTCAAATTTGGACATTCATCCATCTTGGAATCCTATAAATGAAGAGCTCATATCCTCATTTCATCATCCACAAACATTGCAAAGTTATTATGCTAAATATTTAGCCATTTACATCCATCATTGAATTCTTAGCTAGGATTTTTGCAGATTTGACTTGGAGTTCTCATCTTTAATCAACAAAGTGGATCAATATCATCAACACAATCAAGCTTGCAATCTTAGGAATTGGGAAAAGGCCAATTTTCACATCAAATTGGCACCAATTCCCCCATGGGATCATTAGTTTGCAAATCTAATTAGGATTTAATCTTTTTTTTATCATATTCATTGTGTTCTTTGTTGTTTTCTTTCCTATTTTGAATGTTGTAAATGGATTTCATGGGGAATCCTTGTTTAACTTGTTTACTCATGTTGTTTTATAGGTACTAGGATAAGGGTTCACACACCTACTAGGACCATAATTTCTTCCAGCACATCAAAATCAACTAGTAGCCCCAATCATTTTTTTTCAAAATTAAGTGTCACAGGCAAGCAACACCGAGAAAGACTGAATCAAGGAGCTAACTAAGATGATCAAGAAAATTTCCACAAAGATGAAAAACATAAGAAATTAGAATAATCAATTGTAGGCCTCCCAATGCATCCTCCAAGATAATCTTAATTGAGATAACAAAGATAACATAGATAGTAGGGATAACCACGAAGCAAGCACCTCCTTGGGACAAAATTATGAAAGGGGGTAGAATTCAAATCAGAACTTCGAGAGGAGACCTTCCCAAAGGAAAAACTAAATGTGAAACATGAGGACCAACAATGGGGGTGTTCTCACTCCTCTTGATCAACCTACCAGTAATGACAAGATGACTAGTGGAGTGTATCTTGTCGAGGCTGCCCTATTTGGATGGTGCTAAATTCATAAGACAAGCAGACATTTTGAGTTAGATTGTCCTGAATTCTAGACATTCATTGATATTTTTCAAGTGGAGGTCTAGAACATTGTTGATAGTACATGCTATAGGGATATTTTCCCATCTGAGCCCTATGACTCTTCTTGTCTCATAGTCAACCAAGCTCCATTCCTGCAAAGTGACTGCAATGAGCCTAAGATCGAGGCTTCCCCCACCAAGAATGAAGAAGTACAAGAGGTAAGTAATGAAAAAACCTTGTCTCAACTTTTCAATTTAGTAGACAATGGTCTGGTAGATGAGGAAGAATCATATGTAGATGATGATCATATGTTCCACCAAAGAATGACCCCCTACTACCTTAAGAATAGACAGGCGGGTGGACCTTTCATGACTTCAACTCCACCAAATAATTTTAGTACCCCGCCTGACCCCAATGCCAATAATAATCCTAGTCTTCTCCATGTTCCCACTCAATACTTCAACAAGGATAGGCAACAAAACTAGCCACAAGATCAGTCACAAAATCAGCCTCAAAGCCAACCCCAAAACTAGTCAAGCCAAACAAAAACCTAGCCTGCTAGCTCTGCCATAGGCCCAACATTCAAAACTAAAATTGAGAAAATGGGTGAGTATGTTGCAGAAGAGCTCAAGAAGGTAAAAATTAACTTATCTACCTTTGAATTACTCAAGTCCCTACTGTAAGACATGCCTTCTTTAGAGTTATTAATGGGACCCCATCATCTAAGGAAACACAAGAAATACCAGCCAAGAGAGTTTCTTTCAAAGATCCACCAAATGAACCTATTATTCAGAAAATTCATGGAAAGAAGGCTAATACACCTCAAGGTCAACTGATGGGTAAACAATCTGCTAAAGAATCAAATCAGAACAATAGGCAGAGCTCCAAGGATCAACTCTCTAGGCATACCAAGGATAGGACTAGCAATAAGAACAAAGGTCAATTGGCTTAGGTAGACACCACTATGGGCTTCTTCCAAGGAAATTTGGAAACACCACCCTTCCTCACCACCATCTAGATATTTGGAAAGAATTTGCATAATTGTCTAATTGAATCTGAAGCATCCACCAACATTATGCCCCTAGTTGTACACAAATCACTGGGGACTACCCCCACACCTTCAAGAAAAAAGATGACTTAGCTAGACAAGACGAAGATTAACATTGTGGGGGAAATGAATCAGATTCCCATGCAGATTGCTATAGACGCAAGGGTGCAACAGGTTAATGACATCTAGGTTGCGGATATTCCTGACTCATATGGAATCATCTTGGGATGTGAATTCACCCATGCACTAAATGGGTATGTTGTGACAAATTTTTCTCACCTGTGGCTAAAATGGAAGGGGCTACCGAATCAGATCTATATCGATCAGGAGCCACACATGAAACTCATGATTATAAAATACAACTAGAATGAGGTGTTGTTTCCTAAGACATAATTGGGAAATTACTGTCCCTTTTCTTATCAAGAAGAGGCAAAGATTCAAGAAGAAGGGATGGTTTCTAAGGTCTTCCTAGTGCAATGCATCCCTCCAGTTGATTTAGCCTATAGACCTTAGAGCATAGAAATGCTAGAAGAAGTTGATGATGAGGAATCCCCTGAAGATGGCACTTTAGGATTGTTGGATGGATTTTAGGACTTTATGGGGAAGTGCATACAAAACTAGCTTAGCTTGGGTGCAAGAATGAATTTCCAAGAGCTCCTATTACCCAATTGGTGTAGAGTTCATAATGTTACCCACTTCAAGTTTGAGTGTTGCCTATGCCAAACAATAGTAGAGCATGTCAAGGGATTAACCACCTCTTAAAAGAAAATGTCAAAGGAGATGCCAACAGAACAACTTTCCATCAATTGCATTGAACCAACACATCTCCCAAAGGTTGTGGAGGAAACCACCAAGCCAAAAGGAAATGAAAGCCTAGTTGGATCAGGCGTCAAGGAACTTTCCAAGTTTTGGGAACTTTGCTTTGATGGATCTAAGTCTAAGCAAGGAGTTGGTGCTAGATTCAAACTCATCAGCCCAATAGGTAAGACCTTTCTTACTACCTATAGATTGTAGTTTTACTGTACCAATAATGTAGCCAAGTATGAAGCTTTAGTGCATGGTCTTCTTATGGCATTAAAGAAAAATGCCAAGATGCTACAAGTTTTTGGTGATTTTGAGTTGATAATCAAGGAAGTTAGAAAATTGTAATCCTATCATGACAGGAGACTAGGCAACTATAGACATAGAGTCTAGGATCTTCTACAAGGTTTAGATGCTTTTAATATTCAAATAATTCCATGCTCTCATAATCACATAGTTGATGATTTGGCTCAAGCAGCTATCACATTGCAGTTGCTTTCCCTTTCGGGTCTCAAACAATTCACAGTTGAGTTGACATCCACTCAATCTATCGTAGATAATGTCACTCACTTTCAAGTATTTAATGACGAAAACCATATCCTTGAATTCATCACAAGCTCTGATGTGTTTTCCAAGAAAATAATAGATGAAGTTGATCCAAAAGAAGCTGAATTAGATATAGAAGGGGTTATTAACCTCAAGAACAACATGATTCCTAGAGGTATTGTTCAACTAGAAATTATATTTGATTTGGATCATATCAGAGACCAACACTAGCAAGCAAAGAGGGAATCCATTAACAATCAATGCGATGTCCACAACCTTGGAACAACCGAGGAAATCCAAAATGCTTTTATTGGCAAAGTTTGTATTGTAGAGGAAAAGGAAGGGGTTGTGGATGCTCTTCAAAAATATCATGATGTGGTGGCATGGAGCTATGAAGATATGAAAACCTATGAAACCACCATCATCACACATACCATCCCTCTTAATCCCAATGTATGACCCTTTTGTCAATGGTAACACCCTATCAATTCCTTGCTAGAACCCATCATTTACAAAAAAGGTGCAAAAATTACTTTCAGTAAGGATTATCTTTCCAGTCAGGCACTCTACATGGGTGTCCAACTTGGTTCCAGTCAGGAAAAACAATGGAAACATCAGATTGTGTGTGGACTTCTGCAATCTGAATAGAACCTCAGAAAAGGACAATTATCCAGTGCCATCTTTTGATGAGGTATTGTAGATCATCAATGGTTTGCAAATGATGTCCTTTCTTGATGGGTATTTTGGGTATAATCAAGTGATGGTGTAGTATGAAGATCTCCATAAGACAGCATTCACCGCTAAGTGGGGAACCTTTTCCTATAGAATAATTCCCTTTGGGATCATAAACACGAGCGCCACTTTTCAACGTTCCATGGACATTGCATTCAAAGATCTGATTGTGAAGTGCATAATCATCTATATGGATGATTTGACCATGTTTTCAAAGAAACAAAGCAATCATGTCTCTAATTTATGTGAGGTCTTTACATCTTACAAAATAAATAATTTTAGGCATTACATCTTACACAATAAGGTGTTTTCCATAGTTCCTAACCTAGCAGTAAAGACATTTCTTATGCAAAATGAGATAGGAAAATGAAGAGAAAAGTGGGTTACACTACTACAGGAATAATATATGGAGATTCAACCCATGAAGTTAGTCAGAGGACAAGTACTCATCCAAATTATAGCTGAAGCAACAGTTGATGCAAGGCCTGAACTTACTATGCAACAATACCAGGTTGAAGACATTTCCCCAAGGGAGTGGTATGATGACATAATCTACTATTTTCTAAATCACAAGTGCCCACCCCACTTGCAAGGAGTTCAAAAGCGTTCCCTCTAATTGAAGAGAAATAGCTACATTCTGTAAGATTCTATTTTATATAAGAAGAATCATGAAGGTATCTACTTGAAATGCCTTGGCAAAGAAGAAGCAGATCAAGTCTTGAAGGAGTTTCATAACAAGTTCGACACTAGTCATGGATATGGACCTTCAACCGCACATAAAATATTAAGAGTAATATACTATTGGCCAACAGTCTTCAAGGATGCTCATAATCATGTTCGCATGTGCCACATCTGTTAGACTACTGCCACTAGGGAAAAGAACGCTCCTATCCCACTACAACCCATTCTAGAGGTGAGACCATTTGCGCAGTGGGGTCTTGACTTCATTGGTCTGGTAAGCCCACCATTATCTGCAAGACAAAGGTACATTCTAACCTCTTCTGATTATTGCACTAGATGGACATAAGAAATTGCATGTAGGAAATGCAAAACAAAGGTAGTTACAAATTTTCTTGAGAGATTTATTTTAAATCGCTTTAGCTCTCCTTACGCATTGGTGTGTGATAATGGCCCTGCATTCTCCTCCTTAAAATTTTCTAGTTGGGCCTTTGATTATGGCATAGCCCTCAAATTTTCATCCAACTACTATCCCTAGGGTAATGGCCTAGCAAAATCCACAAACAAGAACCTAATTACCATGATTAAGAAACTGCTCTATAGGAATCCCAAGGATTGGCATACCCAGCTCCGTTTTTCCCTTTGGGTAGATCGTACCCACCATAAGGTTTCCCTTAGCAATTCCCTATTCCATCTTGTTTATGGCCTACAACCAATATTTCCAATCCACTTGAAAATCCCTAGCCTCCAGTTTATCAATGACTTTTACGAAGGGGGAGATCATAAAGATTCTCGTTTAGCTGAGTTGTTGCACTTAGAAGAAGTGTGTAACCATGCAATAGAAATTTTTTCCAAACATCAAAGTGTAGTTAAGAGATGGTTTGACCATCGAGCCAAAATCAAGGCCTTTAGAATTGTAGTTTTATTCCTATGTTCGGACAAGGCCCACGAAAAGAAAGGGGAACATAACAAATTCAACAAGATTTGGCTTCGCCCCTTTCAAATAGCTAAAATCTTGGGAGACAATGCTTTTCATTTAAAGACCCTAACTAGTGAGGACATCCCATTTCCTATCAATGGGTAGCATTTAAAACATTACTTCCATGTTTGAGCTCTTTTAGAGTTATTCCTATAGATACTTGTATATAGGTTAGGGTAGGTTGCTTTTCATTTCCTAGTGTTATATGGCTAAGTATTCATCCTCAACTATTGGTCCTTGATGGCTACCTAGGAATGATTTCCTCATTTGAACTCTAGTTTAGAACTTGACCCTTGGTTGAATCTTTTTACGTTCATCTCAGGACCTCCACTAAAACACACATTAATTACTTCCAAAGGGTTGTGCCTTAGCTATTATGATGACTCCACAAGTGAAAGATCTTAGATCCACTCTAGTGACCACTGTGGTTCCAAAACCCATCAGAGGCTTTAGTGATTACACGGTTTATGAAAAGATAACATGTAAAAGGAACATCAAAAGAAACCAAAAAGAAATAAAATTTAGAAATCAAGCAACCATATGGGTGTACGAATAACTCTACTAGGCTATGGGCACCCGGATGGTAGTAGAGAAATATTCATGGGACCACAGTGAAAACTCTGCTAGGGCTAGGCATGCCTCACTAGCAGTGGGGCAATGCCCAAGTTACTTTTGGTGTTGGACAATTTATGTAGCTTGCTCATTCTAATTAACCACTATCCTAGTTCACTTTTGGAAGTCGGCCCCTGGTTTGTGAAACCAAAGATTCTAGGTTTTGAATGAATACTTGTCCTCCAAAATGCTGGAGAGCATTCTCTAGAAGAGTTGCCCTTTATTGGGCCCTCAACACACATTCCCCATTCAGAATGAGGACCCTCTCTTTCCTTTTCCTTGTTGGGTCATTTTTTGTTGCCGCCTCATTTTGGGTGCCCCCATTTTGGTGTTCAAATTGGTCAGTGAGCCTCAAAGTGTCATCTCAAGTCGATTGTGTTTCAGCCCCCCCCTCAAATTTTCTAAGTCAAATTCCTTTATGTGGATCCCTTGGTAGTTTGCTTCTACTATCATCCTTTGGTCCCTCCAGGTCCTCCCCCTCGGGTTTCCCTATGGTATTTTCCATGTCTAAATGGCCGAAAGGCCTCATCCTTCTACAGTCCAGGACTTGTCACCTTCATTCACTTTGGGCCACCATGCTGGGTCACTCCTCCCAGTGTTCCCTAGTTCCTTTGCCTTTCCCAAAGGTCCATCCTCCGGCGGAGTTCCACTCATCAAACCCCAAGATCTTCTTCGCCAGTAGTTTTCCACTAAATGTTCAAACGATCATCTGACGACGGCTTTTCAACAACCGGACTTTGGCCTCCCATGGCCATTTTCAAATTGAAGCCCACCAACTTTTGGACCATCATATGAACATTAATGGTTGGAATTTAATGCCATATTTTCTATAAATAGGCCAATTCCACCTATTATTTTCACATGTCAGTCTATCTAGAGAAAATTAGAGTGATCCAAAGACTATCTCTGCATGTCACCTCTGAGCCCAAGGCTACCTATTGCCAGTCCCTTGTATTCATTGGTTGATTTACCAACTTAATTCATTGGGTTATACAAGTTAGTTTACTTTCTGTGCCCCATCTCATGTTTTTCTTGATTTCAGATAAAATGAATGGGTAAAAAGAATGGAAAATATACACATTAGGTAGAAGAAAAGGAGGCACCCAAAACCCATATAATGAAATCCAAAGAAACCTCATAAGATGCCCATACATCATTGGTGTAGGAGCACCCAAGGCCTTCAAGAAGATCTTCATAGGTCAGAAGTTTGCAATGGTCAGGAGGACCTATCCATTATATCAAGACATCAACTATGACCTTTTGAAGCCTATAATGGCATTTGGAGAGGATAAATGCAATAAGAGAGTCAACTTTCCTGAGGGTCCTGATAAGGACCCTAGGACCAAAATGCAATATAAAGGGAAAATAATGTTCTAGGGGATTGATTAGTAATTTAATGCTTTAATTAGGTCAAATAAGATTGGATATTGAAGATCCAATGGTTTTTAGATAATACAATTTAATAAATTGCAAATTGGAAATTCAAAATTTTCAAAATCCACTTTAGGCGGGAAAATGAGTTTTAGGTGTTTTAGAGGTAATTGTGCATTGTAAACAATAAATAACTTTTGGATCAATTGGGTAATGGTTCTATAACCCCAAAATAATCATTTGTACGGAGGTTGGGCGTTTGGATAAGTGACTGTACGGACTGTTTTCTGGAAATAGTGAAAAACACAGTTTTCTTGCATTTTATGGTGTTCTTTTGATGAATACTTGATTTGTATTGAAGTTATGTCTAGTAGGATGCTTTAGGAGTTTGTGTTTACATATTTTAACACCATTGAAGGCTCTGAAAGCAGTAATAATTAATTTCTTTGCATTTTATATTGACTGTCCTAAAAAAGAACACAAAAATTACACTAGTTTGAGGGTTTTTCATGGATAAATGATCCATTTCATGGGATTTTATGACTGTATCTTGTGAAATGGATCATATTTAACATGTACCATACTGGACTATCAAAATAATGTGCAAGATAGATGAATACTATGGTGTACACCAAGATTTGACTATGGAAAGTGCTTGAAGTTGGAGGCTAGGGTATAGCAGCAGAATATCTGCCTTAATGAGGGGCATATTTTTGAGTTCGGATAGACTAAATATGTTTTCCTAATGGTGTAGAGTCAATGAGCAATTTTTGGAAGTGATTGGAAGGTTAGTTTTCAAGAGGCCCTAGTTTTAGAGCAATTTGGTGAGGGTTTTGTGTTTGAGCGTGTTAGGGGTGTCATAGAAGCCTAAAAACTTTGAATCCTTGGTTTTGAGTCATTTTAAGGGACTGTTGAAAGTTTCATGGTCAGGTGTTAAGTTTAAAGAGGGGTTGCTTTGTAAAAGTGGGCTAATTAGGCCTAAATTGGAGGAAACAACAGATTTTTTATTGGTGTGCTCCAAAACAAGTGCCATCAAGAATCTAGTATGTTATGTATCATCACAGACCACATCTGGTTCAATCATTAGGTTGGAGTTTCCTTTTGAAAGTTTGAGTGAAAAGTCCAAAATCCTTCGCTAGAGGCCTAGTTGGGCTAGTAGCCTAGTTAAGGTGAAAAATTGGTTTTGTGTCTAAGTCAAAGGGTTGGGCTTTGAAATCATTCAAAACAAGTTTTCTTAAGTCTCTTAAGGGTGTTCCTAGGGTTTGGGTCCATAAGGAAGGCAAATAAGTCATGAATGCAAAGTTGAGGCCTTATCTCCATGTTGGTGCCTAGTTGAAAGGTTGAGAGTGAAACATTGTTAGTCTTGTAACTTGGTGTTTCTTTCAAAGTCCCTGACCCTCTGCATCAGAGTGGTATCAAAGAAGTGAGTAGGTCCTTTAGGGATTGAAGAAATAGAAATGGAACCAAAAAACCAATTGGCAAGAGATTTGGAAGAGTTGAAGGAGATCTTGGAAAGGGAGAGAAGAGAAATAAGGGAACAAGAAGCAGTAAGAGAGCAGGCCAGAGGAAGAGAAGAAAGGCAATGGAGAAGGGAGAGAGAGACCATGCAAGGAAGGATAAATAACCTTGAGAGGGGTAGGAGAAGAGAAGACCAAGAAGACCAAGAAAACAATGATGAAGATGAAGAGCATGGGAGGGTAAATCAAGAACAAGCAGCATATGAGATAGAAGACCCTGAGGAAAGGAGGTTACTCATATTGTTGAAGGTAGTACAAGGTCATGGAGGAAAGAGTCGCATAGATTTTCCTATCTATCAAGGGAAGATGGATAGTGAAGAGGTGTTGGGATGGCTTGATGCCTTAGAAAACTACTTTGAGTTTGAGGAGATGGATGAAGAGAGGAAGGTTAAGTTTTCCAAAACCAAGTTGAGAGGTATAGCATTGACATGGTGGACTAGTTTTTAGAATGATAGGATGGATAGAGGATTGGCAAAAGTTTCTACATGGGCAAGGATGAAGAGTTTGGTCAAAGAGCAGTTCCTACGATCTGATTATACCATTCATGTAAAAAGGATGAGATATAATTTAAAGCAAAAGGACTTGGATGTTATGTCCTATACTGAGCAATTTCACAAGCTTAGTATCAGAGGAGGTTATGAAGAAGAGGATGAGAAAATAGCCAGGTACATCAATGGCTTGCGGTACAATCTACAAGATGAGATTGGTTTGCAATTTCCAAGGACATTGGGAGAATGTTTTCAGTTGGCCATTAGAGCAAAAGAAAAGGTGAAGAGAGAGCAAGAAAGATCAAGCAATGGTGGAAGAGGAGGTAGTTCAAATAGGGGAAGAGGTAATAGAGAACAAGGACAAGGCAGCAATGACAAAGGCAAAGATGTATTTTCTAATCAAAGAGGAGGATGCACTCCTAGAGGAGGAGGCAGATTTGGACAAGGTAGAGGACCATTCACAGGTAGATGTTTCAATTGCAATGAACCAGGGCATCCTTCCTTCAAGTGTCCTAAATGGGAACAAGCTGATAGGGGCAGAGAAAGGAGAGCTAACTTGGTACAAGAAGAAGAAGACAAGGAGGAATCCAAAACATTTATGGCAGACCCTGTGATTGATGGTGAGTTTCTTATGATCAAGCAAGGAGAAAGACTTCATCAAGAGAGAAAAGTAACTATTTTCAAAACAAATTGTCTCAGTCATGGTAAGATCTACAAATTGCTCATAGATTCAGGGTCACATAGCAATTTAGTTTCACTTGATATGATAACCAAATTGGGAATTGAAACTTTTGATCATCCTACTCCCTACAAGGCCACTTGGGTAACTCAAGGACAACATGTAGAGATTTGTAAGAGGGCTTACGTAGATTTCTCAATTGGATCATATCATGATAGGGTGCTTTGTGATGTCATTCCAATGACTTATGGTCATATCATCTTGGGGAGACCAGGGCAGTATGCTAGAAGGACATTGCATGATGGATTCCATAATACATATTTGGTGCATAAAGGAGATGTTAGATATAAATTAGTTCCTTTTCCTTTGGAGTAGTCAAATGAAAGTTTAATGATTTATTTTGAGAAATATTTGCAGGTGAATAAGCAGGGTAAGATAGGTAAGACAGGGGAAGATACTGGTTGGAAGAGGAATGATGAGTTGCAGCATATATATGAAGAGTACAGTCCTAAAAATCAGAATATTTGGGACTTGGATAGTATTACGATTGGGAGTATTGAATGCCCTATTGTTGAGGGTAACAGGAGTGGTGTTCTTTCACAAGGAAATGAGTGGAATAAAGGCAGAAACAGGGTACAAGGACAGGCTGTTATCAAGCAGCAAAAAGGACAAACAAAACAGATTTTTGACACTAACATGATGAATGACATGAGTGAAAATTGGAAGGAGCGGAAGATAGTGACTTTGGGAGATTACATGCCCTGTCATGTGAAGATGAAAACATACAGGAACAAGGAGTATTATGGCAACAACAAGTTGGATGCTTCTTGGGGCAAGAACTCTTTCTTTCTTGGGGAGAATGGTGCAGGAGCACCCAAGGCCTTCAAGGAGATCTTCATAGGTCAGAAGTTTGCAAGGGTCAGGAGGACCTATCCATTATATCAAGACATCAACTATGACCTTTTTAAGCCTATAATGGCATTTGGAGAGGATAAATGCAATAAGAGAGTCAACTTTCCTGAGGGTCCTAATAAGGACCCTAGGACCAAAATGCAATATAAAGGGAAAATCATGTTCTAGGGGTTTGATTAGTAATTTAATGCTTTAATTAGGTCAAATAAGATTTGATATTGAAGATCCAATGGTTTTTAGATAATAAAATTTAATAAATTGCAAATTGGAAATTCAAATTTTTCAAAATCCATTTTAGGCGGGAAAATGAGTTTTAGGTGTTTTAGAGGTAATTATGCATTGTAATCAATCAAGAATGGTTGGATCAGTTGGGGAATGGTTCTATAACCCCAAAATAATCATTTTTATAGAGGTTGGGTGTTTGGAGAAGTGACTGTATGGAATATTTTCTGGAAATAGTGAAAAACACAGTTTTCTTGCATTTTATGGTGTTCTTTTGATGAATACTTGATTTGTATTGAATTTTATGTCTAGTAGGATGCTTTAGGAGTTTTTGTTTACATATTTTAACACCATTGAAGGCTCTGAGAGCAGTAATAATTAATTTCTTTGCATTTTATATTGACTGTCCTAAAAAAGAACACAAAAATTACACTAGTTTGAGGGTTTTTTCATGGATAAATGATCCATTTCATGGGAGTTTATGATTGTATCTTGTGAAATGGATCATATTTAACATGTAACATACTATACTAACAAAATAATGTGCAGGAGAGATGAATACTATGGTGTACACCAAGATTTGACTATAGAAAGTGCTTGAAGTTGGAGGCTAGGGTATAGGAGCAGAAGATATGCCTTAATGAGGGGTATATTTTTGAGTTGGAATAGACTAAATATGTTGTCCTAATGGTGTAGAGTCACTGAGAAAGTTCTAGAAGTGATTGGAAGGTTAGTTTTCAAGAGGCCCTAGGTTTAGAGTAATTTGGTGAGGGTTTTGTGTTTGAGCATGTTAGGGGTGTCATAGAAGCCTAAAAACTTTTAATCCTTGGTTTTGAGTCATTTTAAGGTACTTTTGAAAGTTTCATGGTCAGGGGTTAAGTTTAAAGAGGGGTTGCTTTGTAAAAGTGGGCTAATTAGGCCTAAATTGGAGGAAACAACAGATTTTTGATTGGTGTGCTCCAAAACAAGTGCCATCAAGAATCTAGTATGTTATGTATCATCACAAACCACATCTAGTTCAATCATTATTTTAGAGGTTCCTTTGGAAAGTTTTAGTGCAAAGTCAAAAATCCTTCACTAGAGGCCTAGTTGGGCTAGTAGCCTAGTTAAGGTGAAAATTTGGTTTTGTTTCTAGGTCAAAGGGTTGGGCTTTGGAATCATTCAAAAAAAGTTTTCTTAAGTCTCTTAAGGGTGTTCCTAGGGTTTGGGTCCATAAGGAAGGTAAATAAGTCATGAATGCAAAGTTCAGGCCTTATCTCCATGTTGGTGCCTAGTTGAAAGGTTGAGAGTGAAACATTGTTAGTCTTGTAACTTGGTGTTTCTTTCATAGTTCCTGACCCTCTACATCAATCATGCATGGAAACTCACCTTCCCAGCACCATTATTCAGACAGGGAATTCGTAACCCTCGGACCCGCTGACTCAAGATCTCGTCTTCTCAATACAAAATGAAACAAACTGTTGAGTGACATGCCTACCTTTCAGAACTATCCCTATGGGACTCCTTCCCCAAAATGTTGCTCAGTACCCACCAATCTCAAACATCTTTTCAGCCACAACCCTCCAACACCTGAGCCCTATCTTGTTGCTCTCCTTAAACTCGCTAAAAGATCCTATGGTACTGGATCCTATTAGACCCCGCCTAGAAGATTTCCATTAGTGGAACGCCATCTGCATATCATCATTTTAAACAACATCTCGATCCCCACTTTTTAGCCCTTGGACCTTGACTCCAACCCTGATCAGTTGACTCTATGATGGTTGTACCAAGCCCTTCAGGTCCCAGTTCGCAAACCTTCATCTATGGACCATTGTGATAGCATCGTCATTCTTCACAACTTTCTGTTGGCTCCTTCCCATCCTCCCAACCCCGATCATCCCAAAGCTACATGAATGAAGCAGTGAAACTTAAGTGCCCAGTCCATTATGGGTCCCCTTCACTGGACTTCCGTTGTCGAGACTCTGTCTTGCCTTGCCCTTCACAAAAGAGAAAACCACCTCCATCCTTCTAGCCTCTGGGATCCAATCCCTTATTTACCAATGAACTCCATTAGGCAAAAAAATGAAGAAAATGTAGAGGCCAAGCCCTTAGCTAGGTCTAACCCTTTGGGTTTCCCCTGCCAGACTTTAATGCACTTCCTATCATTTCAAATGACGATCTCCTCACAACGTTTCACCTTGTTTGACCCGAAACACTTAAACGGTCGAGGAGTTGTGTTGGCCGTCTTCCATGTTCACGGATCTCGCTCAACATAACTCTACCCCTAGAATGTCACCTCACTATGGCTATTCTATATGGAAAACTCTAGATGGCCATCCCTCCTCTTGACTCTAAATGCCTGCAGGATGGTCCCAATGCCTCCTAATCTAAAAAAAAACTTTGACCCATGTGCCAAAACAAATTGTTCTGCATGGTGGATTCCACAATTTGACCAAATCCTTGGGTGGGTGAAACCTTGCAGCTACCTTACCCTATTTTCTCTTCAAAACAACCATCCTAACAAGGAAGTCTAGCCTTTAGGGCCCAAACCATCCAAATTCCCTCCATTAAACTGATAACGACAAACTGGATTAAATGTTAGATTTATTAAATGTTGTATTATCCAATCTAACTCCATTTGTAGGGATTTGGCTAACATTTCATGCTTCATGCTTGATTTTTCTCACCTCTCCTTTGTTTGTAGAATATATATGGAACAGGGTTCAGGACCCTCAAGGGAAATTATGGAGAAAGATAAAGGGAAGAAAACAGACAAAGCTCCTCACAAAAAGGAAGACAAAGACCAAATGAAATACCAATTCCAAGGGGAACCATTGCAATCTAAGGTCGCCACAACATGGAAATAGGTCACAGACACCAACATACGACATGTGAACATTAATGAATTCATGCAAATGGTTAGGATCAGCCCCAAGATGGAGAATGCAAGATTAATCAGAGGTAGTGGAATAGCCAAGGCTACAAGCTTCCCCCCCAGTCTTGTCACCCCTGAACTAGTAATGGATTATAGAGAGGCATACCAACCAGAGACCCAAACAATAGTGGACAAGGATGGGAATGTATTAATTGATATGTCTGCCAAGGCAATAACAAATACATTTCATATCTCTACCTTTGGGGAGATGGAACTTCCAACTATAAAATACTGCAAGGAAGTGTGGGACGAAGATCCCTTAAAATGTAAGAAGCTCATAAGTCAGTATTGGGTAAAGGAGAAGAGGGGCAGTGTTGCAAAATTTCCCTAGGAACTTTTTCATTGCGATTTTTATGAAGATTATCATGATCTGGTGACCCTACGAAGTAGAGTAATGGGTCTTCCTACTACTGCTTACTTCCAAGAGTGGATGGTCTACTTCATTGAAGATATTCTCCATGGAGAGGATACCACATTCTACTAGGCAAGGATAATTAGTGATTTCTACATGACATCCTACCTAGTCTACTCATTGGCCAAACAAAGGGAATACAATGGCTTGTTCAGAGCTCTAGATGAAGAACCTAGCAATGATCTCAAGGTCTATGATAGGTACCCCTAGTTGCAATTAAGAAACTTTAAGAAAGATTACTATAGGGTTAATGATGCTTTCATAGGTTATATCATCAGGTTACTTCAAGGTGACTTCCAGAGGCGAGTCTCCCGAATTTCCAATGCTTTCTTGAAGTAATATTCCTTTCTATTCATTTAATACTTGAATTTTACATACATTCACACATAAGGCTTCTCAGAAGGACTGAACAAGCTAACCCAATATCCAAATGACTAGATAATATTGTTGGAGCTCTCACGATAGCTGTGGAATGTGCACACCATCTTGAGCAACAAAAAATTGGCAGGAATCTCTTATCTCCTATCCTTTGGCCAAGGGATGTACGAGCTCCATACCTCACATTGTTCCCACAACTTAGAGGAGTTGGAAAAGTACCATCTGAGACTCCATACTACCCAGCCACAGATGGATCCAAATGGCCATATCAAGAAAATGCTTGGACCTAAATATTCCCATTTGCATAGCGTTGAGGATTTATGGGCTAATTGTAAAGATGATAATGAGGTGTGGATGAGGCACTATATACAGATGACCATATACTTTGTACAGAGGGTAAACCTATTCACAATGCCTGACCAAGTGGAAGAAGATGAGAGCATAGTAATAGACAGCTAATATGATGTAGTTTCCAATCTATTGGTCCCATTAATTGACTGGGATGAGCAAGAGGCCAATGACCTCGATATCTTGACCAAGCCCATTGAGGTTCAAATGAAAGAATGGATTGATGGGAAAGTTTCCTAACTGAATTAGCAAGGGGTTGCTCTGACCTATAAGGGGATTGAAAGTGAGCCAAGTGGAATAGACGATAGGGTAGCTACTGCCTCAATGGGAGAAACTTTGACATCCCCTCCACTCACTCAATCAAGGAAGAGAAAAGAAACTGATGAGAATCCATCTAATCCAAAGGTGTATGCAAGAAATGCATTGAAAGGTGAGCCTTCCAAGAAACATAAGAAATTGGGTTGTGTCACTAAGATGTTGATTATTCAAGAAGATCCACTCCATGAAGGAGAAGAAATGGAGACCGAGCAACCAAACTATCTACTAACTATCTCCTCTATTGCCACTCCTCCACCCACTTCTCAGGCCATGGGGGCTACTTCCCCACCTGCAGTGGACATCTCAGTTCACCTTACCTTTTCTTCGATGACTAGAACAGTCGTGATGATTCACTCTTCCTTTGCTACCACCTCTTTTCTTTCTTCTACTTCCATTTCTTTGACCACATCTCTTTCACTAGCAACAACAACAATACCCATGCCAACACTCTCACTTCTAGATGCATTTTTGTGACACATGTAGAATGTCCCATCTGAGATCTCTAAGGTATTCATGAATCCAACCATCCAAGCTACCCTAGCATAGGTTCTTTCTAGTGTTCCTCCCTCAAAGCCTCCAGTTGAACTGCCATAAATGAAATCCACAATGCAAATATCTAAGGATTTGGAAAGGAAAGAAAAGGAAGCCACAAAGGCATTGGAGGAGGAAGTGGATGAGTACCACAAAAATCCAGAGCACTAGCATATACAAATTGATAAGGTAGTCTATGAGGGAGAGGAAACAAAATCTTCTAAGAGTGACAGAGAAGAAGATGTTGGCAATAAATATATTATAGAAACCTTCGATGTCGATCTTGAGGAAGAGCTGGCCCGACAACTAAAGGATGTTGGAGAAGAAATGGAGAAAACACCTCTCGAAGAAGGAGGGAAGGAAGATGATAAAATGGAAGAAAGAACTGAACTTCCAATAGGTGAACAAGAAGAAATCCCTAGGCATGGTGAAGAGGTACCCCTTTCAGAAGGGCAGAAAGAATAAGAAAAGGAGAAACATTATGTTCCACTTTGGAAAGGAAAGAAAAGGAAGCCACAAAGGCATTGGAGGAGGAAGTGGATGAGTACCACAAAAATCCAGAGCACTAGCATCTACAAATTGATAAGGTAGTCTGTGAGGGAGAGGAAACAAAATCCTCTAAGAGTGACAGAGAAGAAGATGTTGGCAATAAATATATTATAGAAACCTTCGATGCCGATCTTGAGGAAGAGCTGGCCCGACAACTAAAGGATGTTGGAGAAGAAATGGAGAAACCACCTCTCGAAGAAGGAGGGAAGGAAGATGATAAAATGGAAGAAAGCACTAAACTTCCAATAGGTGAAGAAGAAGAAATCCCTAGGCATGGTGAAGAGGTACCCCTTTCAGAAGGGCAGAAGGAATAAGAAAAGGAGAAACATTAAGATGTTCCACCTCCATGTGAGGAAGAAAAGGATAAAGAAGAAGGAAATCCTGAAAAAGAGGCTAAAATTCATAATAGTCCAGAAGCTGAGCAGCTTGAAGAACATGGGCATGAAGAAGAGAAGGATAATGAAGGGTAATACAACCCTAAGGAATGCCTGCCCACCAAATCTCCCATCAAATGCACGATGTTCGTCTAAGACTCTGATGAAGAAGAAGAAGACACGAGGATGGAGAAAGAAGCTCCCAAGGATAAGGAAATGAAATTAGAAGGGATGAAGACGAAGGTAACCAGGAAGCACCCAAGGAGAATTCCCAAATGCTTGAGTGGATAGAAAAGCATTTAGAGAAGAAAACTCCTACTCCAAGGGATCCAAGAGCTAGGTTAGAGGCCATCTTGGCTTGAGCCCAAATCAGCACTAAGAAGGAGAGGAAGCCTAAAGTTAGATCAAAGGTGACAATGGATTCCTTTGGATCTAGAACTGTGTAGGTAGCCATGCCAGTGGTGGAAAAAGAGGGGATAAGTTACAGCATCTAGACCATCAACTTGGGGACAACCACCAGGGAGTAGAAAGTAGACCATCTTTAGGAGTCCATTGCTATTGTGGTGCACTTGATACAATAGGATAAGGTTTCCAAGGAAAAACTTAAGGCACAGTTGGTTAATCTAACAACTTATATTTAGCAATGGTCATCCACAGAAGAGCTTCCTACAATATCCTCGGCCCCACCACAACCGTTGTCTAAGGAACAAGTAGATAAGCTTGAGAAAAGGAAGAACTTAGCTAAGACCATGGAAGACTGGTTCCAAAAGGTTTTATATATTGGAAACATGGGCATTGGTCATACTATTAGGACAACTAATAAGTTCTTGGAGGTAAAAAAGTCTCTTGAGGGCACAAGGAAGTTTTGTACTGACTTCCCAAGAATGTACAGGTCTACTTACCCCAAAATTGTGGCCATCCTCAAACTACAAAATAAAACTTGGGAAAAGGAGCTTGTATTCAAGGAGGAGGATCATTGGCTGGTGGATATGTAGAAGTTGGAATTCAAGCACTAAAAGGAAATATTGGAGCATGTACTTTATAAGGTGGATCCAGATATTGATTGGTCCAAGGATGTTAGGACATATTTCATTCAATATTTCAAAATAATGACAAGATACGATACAGTTGTCCAAATGGATCTAGAAAAGATAAAGCTTCATTTCCATAAGAGGATGGAGGATGGAATGTTGGGCGAAATCACCATAGATTTCATGAGTTTTTCTACCTAATCCTTCACCCAATCTAAGAAATTTAGAGACCACACTACCAAGTATGATGAAGACTATGACAAGCTCACTAACCAGTTGACATAATGGAGTTATCAGTGCTACAATCCAAAATTATGTAAGTTGATAAGCTCCAGCCACTGACCTTGAAGTTTATGGAGTATGCCGCTTTAAATAAGCAAGAAGGGAACCCTATTATTGATGATGAACTCCTTATAGAATAGCTACAACAAAGGAAATTAGAAAAAAGGAAAAATGGTATAGTGCTGCCACTAGAAGAAAAAATAGGGAAGGGACAAAGATGTATTTTAAAATTGTAATATATTTGGGGGTAGGTGAAACCCTAGTTTGTAGTGAATCTTGGCCACACAATGAAAATCTATCTTTTCCATTCATTCTAGTTTTTGGACACTATAAATAGGGGGTCTCCTCTCATTTTCAAGAGAGATTTGAGTTGTTGTAATGACATGCTACAGAAAATTTAATAGAAATACATTGATATTGGTGGATTTCTAAGTTTCTTTGCATGTTTCATGATTCATCTCCCATAGTTAGCTGATTTAGTTAGATTTACTTTGTTTTTCTTCATGATTTTAGATTGTTTTTATAGATTTAGTAATGTTGTTCAATGGTTGTGTAGATTTTTGTTGTGTTGATGCCTTTCTTGTTCATACTTTTTGTTGTTTGGTACTGGTAGATAGTTGTGCAAAGTTAGTCTAGACTCAAATTAAAAGTTGCTCCAAAATTTTATCTTTTGGTCATGCATATTTATGGTGAATGAATGGTAGAACATTTGCAGTCCTTAGAAGCTCGCACAAGTTTCATGATACTGTGAGTCTTTTGGTTAAGTTAAATTATATTTTAAAAAAAATTTGCATAGTAGAACCCTCCATGATCACTGTTCATAGTTAGTTTCAGATCAAGGAACCTCTTCTCTTCCTTACCTTTTTCCTTTTTTTTAAGAAGTGACCTATGTTCAGGTTCATTGCACATTGTAAAGCCAAATCTAATGATAAAATGGAGTTCAAGATTGTTGTTTGAACTTGCAACAATTACACTCTAACTTCCCATCTTAGGAACTCCATTTCAAGACTTATCTTGCATCCAGCTACGTAAGTCCACCCTATGATTACCAAAAAAATCACATCAAACATCAACTGAGAGATTCCATGTATGTCATGACTTAACACCCAAGAGACCTTGGGGTGGTGGTTGGAAACTTGATTGTGAATTTATACCTTTTAAGAGAGGTGGTGCTCTTATGCACTTCCTATGTTGAGAAAGTGCTAAAACACCCATCAACAACTCCTCAGGTATATTGCATCTATGAGGGGAATTGAGATAGACCCTGCCAAAGTCAAAGCGATCCTTGAGATGGAAGCTGTTGGATCTCAAAAATGCGAGTTACAAACCCAAGGAGGATGTCAGGATCTATGATTAGACTTGTAATGTTTTTGAACCAATGAACAAGGTAGCATATGTGGATGATAACTCCCTGCACTTCAAGATCTACTAACCTAGGTGAGTATACCTTTATAATGAAGCAAATTGAAAGAATGTATGATTTGGTTGAATATTTGACTAATCTATCCATGATGGAAAATGGTGTAGGATAGATGAAAGCTTACTGAATAATCTACTTTTAATGTGACAACTATTAATTTATGATGTGAAATTAAATAAGTAATGTATGAATGGGATGGACCAGTGCTCTATTGGGTATGTAGATTCAATGCAAAGCTATAACTGGTGGAAGATTTTGGTTTTAATTTTGATTGTTTGGAACTTTAATTTGTCTGTACTTTGTACAAATGTGCAAAAATGTGACTAACAAGATCTTCTTCTTACTAATCCAATTGACCCTACCAAGTTACCATGATCTCTTAAAAATATTTTTAATCCCTCTTTGAAGGAACCAATCAATAGAATCACACAACATCAACAAATGTGTATTGACAAGTTTAACGTTAACTTGAATAGTAGGATATCATCAATTTGGAGACAAAATGACAATCATATCAACTACCTAACTCTTCTTTATTGATCCAATTGTTACACCAAAGTTACTATAGTCAAATATGAGGATTTAATTCTTTAACAAAAACTAATTAACTTGACCACACAACAACAAGTGTGTTTTGATGGAATTGAAACATCAACTTGGATATACAACTCCAAATAACATAGAAGTAGCAATATGGAGACAGTTAAGTAATTGCTTCAAATCAAAAAACAATAGATACAAATATTGCACCACATAGAATTAAAGATCTTTCATTGATTTCAGCCAAAATTTATGTATGCATCAAGGTCCATTCAGTATGACTTATATGACTAACCATTTGAACATGCTTCTACTATCTCTCCTACTTCCTCTCTATTCACTTATATCCTCCTATTACTATATATCCAACATATATATCAATACTTTAAAGAGGACATACCCCTTCATAAATGTCTTTTGAATTTAAAAACAATTAACATAATTAACTAGGCTTGAGTTAGCCATAAATGGACTTTTGGAAAGTGATCCAAATAATCCTGTCTTGCATGAGTGTCAACATCTTCTGATGCATTCTTGGCTGCTATCTCCATGATCACCATCTTTTCCATTTGCTCACATGCCTCATCCAATGTTGAGTCCTTGCTTGTGGCTGCTTCTAGTATTTTATGTAACATCAACTTGCATTCTTCAATCCATTCGGTCCTATCTTTTAACTTTCCATCACTTCTAAACAACACCGATATCCCTTCCTTTGTAGCATTAGCAAATCCCTTTGCATCTCCCTAAAGTTCCTCATAGTAACCCTTGTGATTTCTCATGATCTCATTGGAAATAGTGACAACTTCATTGTTAGAAGTATCTCTCTTTTGTATTTCCTAAACTCAGTCACTGATCCTTTTTTGCTCTTGATTTGTAGAATAACTCTTTGAATGAGTTCCCTAGATCTTTCTCATCCAAACCATTAAATTGACATGTCTCTTCTTGAATACTACATAAAGTGTATCAAATTTGGCTTGAGCATATATATCTGATTCTTCTATTTTTTCCTTTGTCTGGGAGTTTTCTCCTTGAGTCAATAACCTTGTACCCTTGACTATATCCTTTAGAAAATCATTTTCCTTAAGAATTTTCTCATTAATCATTTTGTACATATCCCTTTCTCTAATAAACATTTTAATTTTTTCTTTATTCAATTTGGCAACATTGATGCCAATGTCAACAGTTGCAATTGGGTCAACTTCTCCAACCTTTAATGTCATCACATGGCCAAATGCCTTTTCTATGTCAATTATCATTGATTTCCTGTGTGGAGGATACAAAGCCCAAATCATGAGAGAATTTTCATCAGGGTTGTACTTTGACCCTATGTACACTTTTGTAACTCCTTCTGGGCTTAACTTGTGTGTTACACCATTATTGTGTAAAAACCTATCAAAGACAAGAGTTGAATTCAAGTCCAAACCAAGGAATATCATAACACTAGATTCTTCTAACAACCTCCTTCCATTTTCTGGAGTCATATCTTTCTTTTCATTCTCTACATATGATTTCAAGGTCTTTAGTAGTTGTGCCTCATTGCTAGGAGTAATATCTACAATAGATTCCCTAATTGTTTACCCCCTACAAAAATGACCTAAATTCAGAAGCCTTGATAAATTCATCATAAAAAATAAAAGACCTATAGGATAATTTCCTTGCATCTACATTAGGAACTTCCTCAACCTCTTTCTCTCTATTTGGAGGTTGATATTCTTCTATTCTTAGTTTTGAAATCTTGTTCATTTGACCATGAGGTTCTTTTTCACCATTTTCCTCTTTCTCTCTATTTGGAGGTTGATATTCTGCCTCTTCAATTTCCCTTATCTGCTGCTCCATTTTCCTATTATATTCATCAATGGCTAGTTTTTCCTCCTCTTCCATATTTTTTATTATGTCATCATGTGGGTAAGGTATATAAGCATATCCACCCAAGTTTACCTTCTTTCTAGAAAAATCAATGTAACCTTCAGGGTCAAACCCTTTTCTTAGTGTTGCTTTCTTCAAATTGAACTAAGATAATTTATTTACAATAAAATCATATCCCTTCTTAGACAAGACAGTGAAATCTCAAAAACATAGTGTACTTGGCATACATGATTTCTTCTCAAAAGAACTTAAATTCATAACACTAGAGTAATCTAGTTGTCTAACAATTTCCAAGTATGCAATTCTATTTGGTACTATTTGTGGGAGAAGGAAAGGTGTGCCTTCAAATCCATACATCCTGATCATTGTAGCATCAGCATAATAGTACCAATCACCCCAATTGTGACCAACTGTTGTTGATCCATTGAAATATTTTGGTCTCAAAAATCTCTTAATTTCATTAGTTAAAGAATGATCACATAGATGATTGAAAAATTTGTATAGTATTTTGAAAAAATGATCCTCAAAATGCACATAACAAGAACTCACAAACCTACTATCCCATATGGCATTCCACAACTGCACTAGCAGTGGCTAACCTTCCTCGTTATATTTTCTTATTCTCAATTCTTCCAACCACAAACCTAACTCTTGCCCATAGTACAATGCCATATGCATGAAAATGGAGTAGTGTCTAAAATACATTATAGGAGCACCATTCCTGATGGTTTTTAATGTTGAATCGATCTCCTTGCAAATATGTGAGGCATAATCAAAAGTCCTTGGATTGTGACATTGTATATTTGCATCAATTAACATCAGCCTTATAGACATGAACTCAAGGACCTTGGTTCCCATTACCTGCCCTACTGAGAAGTAAGTATATTTCATGTATGGCTCAAATAGATCAACACGGAAAGGATTTCCATCCCCATCTTCAAGTGGTACTAAATTCCCATCATTTCTAGGCCTATGCAGTGGAAATCTCCAGCCTTTGTACGTAGTGCCCATCCTCCAGTACTCTTTCTTTAAATCCTCATGTGTTATGGGCTCATCATAGGTATTATCTAAGTTGAACACTTCACAAATAACATTTTTTGACAAATGTATAAAGGGTTTTCTTTGCAGGTCGCATATGGCTTCAAATCAGGATTATATTGTTTTTCCAAGAGTTTTATAAGGTCATTATTTATGAATACATTTGGGATGACAAGCTTTCCTAAATTGAAATTTCATGGATTGCATACAGGTTCAAACCTATTTCTTTGATCATAATGGAAAATAAATATTTCATATCCCCTAATTAGGGTCCATACATCAGCCACATGTGCACATTTATCTTCTAACCTCTCAACATCAACCCTTAATTGTGTGGACCTTCTGGCCTTTGGTCCTGAACCAGGAAATTGGTCAGTGAGGTCTTGATTTAGTTTCCCCTCCTTTGTTTTAGGTTCCTCACCAATTTCAATTCTCTATTTTTTACCCTTCAGCTGACTACTTTCACCTTGTTTTTTTCTACCCTTTGTCTTCTTAGAGCTTGACCTTTCCATCTTTCAATATAACATAATTGAATTAGAATTTCAACTACAAAGGGACTTGTAAATCTCTGTCCGCACTAAAATCTTGGCTTCTATTTGACCCTCCATCCTTCTCCCTGTGAATTCTAAAAATCCCTTTTGATTATTCTTCTTTTAATCAAAAGATATGTACATAATGTACATTCATGCGACCATTAATGTTAATCTCTATGAGTGAATGCAATAGGTTTTTTGAATTTTGAAATGTTAGAAATACAATATCATATTGGTGAGACCCCTTTGGTTCTTGGCCGATCTGCGTGTCATCTTGGCCCCACCCTTGTTTTATATATTCTCATTTAATCACCAAGACATAACCAAATGTCTTTTTGATGAGGAGTGACCTTTGATTTATTCTCCTTGGTCAGGAAGACCAAATGATCTTTCTACTGATGTTACTTAAATGAACCTTTTCTTGTTCTCCAACATGTACTACTTTAGGAGATCATTGTGAAGTTACCCCAATCTAAAATTGTTCTAGGTCATTAGAAGCTATTTTCCATCATCGGTCAGTGTCACTCCAAAGAATATTGATCCCTTTGTATTATCATTAGCATTACAAATACCATCAATGACAAAATGAAACATTTCTCTGATGTCATTTGGTCTCTCTGATATATCTATCTACCACTTCTTTCTTTTGAATGGGTCGGTGAGACTCTCCCTAAATCTCCTTTGTTGGTATAATATGTGAGGTTGGAAAGAATAGAAAAACTCACTCTGATTGTGCATGTCTCTCCAATAAGCTCCATCTACTGCTTCACTTTGTTTGGATTGATCAACAAGACTCCTCCCAAAATTTTCATTATCATTGTAACCAATATGGTCAGCAAGATCTGTGTGATTCATTCTGATTACAAAATTCTTCCCAATAGTTTTTCCTTTGTCCCATCAGCGAAAGAAAATTTGTCTCATTGATGTAGTTTCCATCGGTATGAGTTAAGGGCTTGACCTTACTTGGAAACTTTACTTCGACTACTCTATTCATGTTGATGACTTTCATCAGTAAGACAATAAGCATTGTCTTATGAATTATGCATTCTCCATGGCCTCTCATCGGTGTAGCTCAATTCACTTCTTTCTGATATGTAGAAGATGCTAAAGATGAGAACCTATGATCTATTGATCGAAAAGACTTTCCTTGATATTGCTGATATAGATCAGTAGTTTGAAACTCCTACTCAATGATGTCTATAGGAATGCTCATGTATCAAAGGTTGAATTGGTGGGATTTTTTTTCCTCCTAAAATGAGTTACCATTTAACCTCTTACAGGTGTGATTCAGATATTGGACATCTAAACTAAATATTCATTCAATCATCATGAAGATGCATTTAACTTGTCAACCTAGGGATGTGGACTTGAAATGGTCCAACACAGTATGTGCACTAGGAACTCAAAGTAGCCATTTTCATTCTATAGCTAAGAAAGAAAAAATGCTAAAAGTAAATTTCTTGGAAAGGAGTAACATAAATTCTAATCATCAATCAAAAACCATACTAAGCTGAAATGCATAACAGGGATGAAAATATCAACAAACAAATAGGACAGTACTTTGTCTGCTTTGGCTATAGGAATAGTCACATAATGGAATTCTAGTGGCTACAGGAATAGTCAGTGCTAGATTCTTATCTAATTATTGAATGAAAATTAATACTAAACTAAAGGATGAATTACTCACCAAGTGGGACCCCTTGGATAAGTATCCTCTAAAACTAATGAGAACTCAAATGCTCAAACTCATAACTTTATTTCATTCACTATAAATCATCAGTACAAAAGAGTAGTATATATGAAAAACTCAAGAATGCAAGTGCAATATCAAATCATGCAACCTTCAGAGAAGGAGCATATGATCCTTATATATACTATGAACTAAACAAGGTGGTAAATGCCATGAATTGGGAGGATGCCTATTTAGGGAAAACAAAGAAAGTGGAGTGGCAACAATTATGCATGCATGAAATTCAGTCAGACATGTAGGTCCAAATGTAGATTTAGCACAACAGTAATGTCCACATTACTCAACAACATTAAAGTCCACTACAGGGTAGTTACATTTATTTTGCATGGGGAATATCCTTCTGTCTACCTCCTTTGACCTTTGAATGATTCCCTAGCTGGATGTTATGGTGCATGCCTAGTTGGTGATGTCTTCCTCAATTTAGCATCCTTAAATTAAATCTGCATGGTAATGTCAGTACACACAATAATTGCATATCTATAACCACCTCAAAGAAAATTCATTAACCACATGCAAAATTAACATGGATAGTCTGTATAACATGCCATCATCATTAAAGGTTTGCAGAAATAAGATTAAGCCCAATGTTAATAGTTATGTGGAAATATCATAAAAATTATCAACACTTAATCATCAAGATCCATGATATCTTTAGCAAATAAATCATAAGTTCTACCAAAAACTAGACCATAAACTAGGCTCATCACTCCCCCGAACCTAAGGTCTTGTTGGTCCTCCAATAGGGGAAGGGTTGTTTTTCTACTTGGTTAATGCTCTAAAATTTGCAACTAACAACTGTCCCACATCAAAGTTTGATGTACGTGAATCGGGATCCCAATATAATCCTCCCAATCTATCCAATCTACTCCATCTTTGTTTCTCTGCAACAATATCATATTGGTAGAACCTAAAGTTCGATATAGGCCACATTAGGATGGGTGGCTGAAAAGTCAGGGGAAGCTAGAATTTCCCTTTTGTCCTTCCAATGTGAATATATCTGTCAATTCTTTTAAGATTTGTTGCATAGTTCTGGGTGGAATGAGGCTCAACCTACTTGAGATCATCAGTTAAGTTGTTCCATCTTTGTGAGAGGTATCTCTTCATGGTTTCCTCGCTTAATTTTTCCTTTTCCTCATATTCACTATAAATTGCTTCTATCCAAGGCATAATCCTATTACCATAGCTAGGTCCAAGAAGCATTTTGTGCCATTCCCTAGAAATATCCCCTGGATTCCTTGATTCAGCCCTAATGCATAGGGGAATGTTGGATTCCATTTGCTTATAAGCCCCATATTGTTGTCCCCAACTATTCTCATTTTGCACCCAAGATATAAATGCCCTTAATTGGACATCCCCAACACACAACTGTAGATTCCAATCATGGTTTTAAGTCACAACAAGTTATGCAAATAAAACTCACACAACAAATTCTTCATTTCAAGGGAAGCAATCTGATAAGCATTGAAAAAATTAGTAGGGGTCTCAATAGAAGGGTTCAAACCTAAGACAATTCTTGTCAGACTAAAAGAAAGATATTTCTCCTTAAAATGTAGAGTATAGACCCTTGGAGGGGTCGTACATTCCAAAAATTTTGGTACCAAGGCTTCCATATTATCCACCCTCTTCTTTAAGGTGGAAATTTCTGCAATCTTTGTCTTCAATTTCCTCATCTCTCTTTTGAATTTCCTTCTTTAATCTGCATTTTTTTACCTTCCATTCCTCTTCTCTTCTTTGTATCTCTTTCCATAAATGCATGGAAACCTTATGCATTTAAAAATCAAGGGGGTTATGTATTCCTACCAACATCTTCTCTGGCACTAATGCTAACTACAAAGATTGAGGTTGTCCCATCAATTTTGGCTGTAGGGGTAGTGAGTGTTCTCTCAATTTAGGTTGTTGTTGCAAGAACTCCTACTCTTTCTCTTGTTCTAGCTTTTGATGTAGAATTTCATGTTACAAGACTTGATTTTCCTCATACTCTTGGTTTCCCATTTCTCCTACAATGTTAGCAAGATCGGTCAGTGTTATGTTATCGTCTTAAATATATCTTCTTACTCAAAATTCTCCTGCCAAATTGGAGCTTCTACATCCTCTTGTGATACTTCTTTAGACTTATGGATTTCCTATGGAGGCATACCAAAGGCTAGCCTAGCTGGTCTTGCTTTCCTAGGAGGGCTCTCATGTTTTTCTTTGGCTATAGGATGAACAGTGTCAGCCTTTGTCTTCTTAGAGCTTGGCACCTCTTTTTCTGCTGACTGCCTTTTGGATTTTCCTTTTCTCATTTTTGCCTCTCTTTTGTGCCCTAGTTTTCATTAAAATTCCAAGTGGAACATCATCATTAGAGTCAGGGGAAGAACTTTCTTTGTATGAGTGCTCTGTCCTAGAAGAGCTAGTTTCTATAGTTTCTTCTGGTATAGGAGGGTTTACACTAGGGCTTGTGCCAGATGTTGAAGCACCAAGAGTGGCTTCAGTCATGCTCAATCTTTTGCTAGACCTACGAGGTTGAGGTTAAACCCTAGGTTGCAAATGCTCAGGTAAAATTTGACCAATTTTTATGAATTCTTCCTAGGTCATTCTAGATACATCATGCAAAGACTTCTCAACTAAAAATTTAATCAAACAATGGTGGGAAAAAATTGTCCCTACCTTTCTGAGTCTCGGCCACCATGATTGAGAGAAGGTTGTATAGCACATTCGGCACATTCATCCTCCTTTCGTGCCTCATATGATTTAAAAGCTTAAAGTGCATAGAGTGCAAATTCAACTGGTGACCTTTACAAGTGAGTTATTTTATGACATAGATAGCTATCGGCTTCCATGGCTTGGGAAAATAAATTCTCTTCGCTCCTTATTTATCTATGCTCAATGGAGGGTCATTTAGCTCTATAAATTCGTCCCTAGCTGACTTGGTGTCTCTAGAAGTAGGGTAATTTTCACCATTAGCAGGTAACCCTGTAACTTCTGCAATTCTTTCTTCAATTTCTAACAATTCTAGCACTTTTACCATGGATTTCCCTTCAAACAATGTCTAGGTGAATCCTAGTGCAATATCTTCATCAAAATCATCTAGTTTCAGGAAGTAGTCTATCCACCTGTAGTTTCTAAAATTGACCATGCATTGTGCATCTTGCAGTAATACATCATGCACTGTGGGTTCATTTTGAATTAACCCACCTCCCATTTTTTGCAATCAAACAAGCACTCTATGGTTTCCTTCCTACAATTCCATCTAAAAATAAAATTCACCTTCCTACAACACTTGCTAACTTTCCAATGCCAATGTCGACTAAATTTTTCCTTTTTTTGATCTTTTTTTTTCAACACAACTTGAGATATGACAATGTCAACAATGGAAAGGAAGGAGTAATAAAGGAAAGTTGTGATGGAGAGAAATGGAAATAGTTGGTGTCACTTCACACATGCAAGCTGTCCTCTCACTTAGATTTCAAATCGGCTTAATTTAAATTTTGTTGACATAGACCAGCATGGACTGACATGTAGGAAAAATATTCACATCATTTTCCTCCCCCCAATCAAAATTTGGGCATGTGTCCTCACATGTGGAATAATGATTTGACAGGGTAGGGAATATTACCATGCCATGGTGAACATCCATACTAATGTACAATGATTAAATGAAATGATCTTAAAGACAATTAAGATATAGCAATTAATGTACACATACCTAAATGTGTGGGATCTATTGCAAATATTGTGAATAAAGTACCATTCACCTTTTTAGGAAAGAAGTTGAGAAATTAATGAAGATGAGGTGGGATGAGACAGAGTGGAATGAAGTGATGTGATAGAAGAGATAGAAAGGTGGAAATGGATGGGCAGATGGGCATATGGGCAAAGAAATGGACTCCCATGGAAGTGGAACTCTTTATTATGACAAGTACGTACCTTAATTAGCTAGAAGGAGGGACACTAGGTCCACTTCCTTCAGCTGCAGGAAACCCAGGTGATGCATGCTGAGTGAATTGTTGTAGGAACTCCTCCTTAGAAGCTGGCTTGTGATACAATTTGAGGCAATGACCATTGACAAGCAACTTAAATCTGACTGAGTCAATAGTAATGAGTTGTACAACACTATTAGGGAATACTTTAGCAGCCTCATATGGTCCTAGCCACCTTGTCTACAATTTTACTGCATTGTCTTGATACTTTGAGTCATAGAGAAGGGCCCAATCTCTTGGTTTGAATTTCTTGTCCTTGATGAATTTTTCATGCCACTTGATTCTTTGATTCTGCACCACCTCTACATGATGAAGGGCTTCTCTTTGTATCTCATCCAAAGCATTCAGAAGCATGATTCTTTCTATCTATTCCTCAGAGATATCCATTCCTAAGTTTACTGTAGTCCTAAGAGTCTTATGTTCAAATTCAATGGGTATCATGGCTATTTTTCCATACAACTCAAATGGAGTGAAGCCTATAGTTGTTTTCTAGGTAGTTTTATAGGCCCAAACAACTTCTAGTAATATGTTTTCCCAATCCTTTCTGTGGATAGCTGCTATCTTGGTTAGAATAGCTTCAATTTCTCTGTTGGTTACCTCAACTTGGCCATTGGCTTGGGGGTGATAGGGAGTAGACTTCTAGTGTCTTATGTTGTACTCATTGAGTAGTGCTGCAACAAGGGTTGATGTGAATTGAGTCCCTTGATCAGTTACTATCTTTCTTGGAACTCCATATCTTGTGAAAAACTTCTCATAAAGAAATTCCATAACTTTGTTATCTCTTGCATGTTTCATGGCCTTAATTTCTACCCATTTAGTTACATAATTAGTGCATACAAGAATATAGGACTTACCATTTGATGGAGGGTTAATGGGTCTTACAAAATCCAATCCCCACTTGTCAAAGGGAGTGATTACTACCTAAGGGAAAAGTGACATCTCATCAAATCTAGTTGGTCTACCCATTCTTTGGCATCTGTCACATTTTCTTGTATACCTCCCTACATCCTTGTGGAGTGTTGGCCAGTAATATCTCATGTTCAAAATCTTCATTATTGTCCTCTTGGCTAAAAAATGTCCTCCACGTGGTTCATTGTGACATGCATGCAAAATGTCATTTCTCATCTTCTCTCACACATCTCCTCATGAAATGGTCTAGTCCAGTATAAATAGACATCCAACAATCCATGCAAAAGGAAAATATTTTATAATGAGCGCCCTTCTCTCTTTTGGAGAGAAGTGAGGAGAAACTCTACCTGTGACTAGATAATTAGTTATTTCGGCATACCAGGGTGTTTGTATACTAATAGAGAATAGATGCTCATAAGGAAAATATTTATCTATGGCTTGATTATCTGTTGATGTAGTCAGCTTTGAAAGAAAATCTGGAAGAACATTAGCCTTCCCTAGCTTATCCACAATGGTTATGTCAAACTCCTGCATCAATAATAACCACCTTGCTAGTCTACTTGTGATAAAAGGTTTATTCATGAGATACCTAATGGCTGCATGATCAGTATGCACAAAGATTTGGTAACCTGTTATGTAATGTCTGAATTTTTTCATGGCATAAATCACTGCCAACATTTTTTTCTATGTCACTATATAGTTGAATTCAGCTCCTTGCAAATTTTTGCTAACAAAATGAATGGAATTTTCAATAGCTCCTTCTTTCGACTACTCTTAGGGCATAATCTGATGCATTTGTATGGATATGGAAAGGAGGCTCCCAATTAGGTCCTTTGAGTATAGGAGCATGAGTCAAGGCTACCTTCAAATTAAAAAAAATCTTGTCATAATCTTTAGTCCACTGGCACTCAACATCTTTAGTGAGGAGAGTATACAATGGTGTTTCTATTAAGCTAAAATCCTTGATGAAATTCCTATAATAGCCTACATGGCCCAAGAAACTCCTAACATTCTTCTCTTTTCTAGGTGTGGGAAGATTTGTTATTACCTTAACCTTTGTAGGAACTACTTGAATTCTTGTGTGAGATGTAGTGCCCGATAACTACACCTTCCCACATCATCATGAAGCACTTTTCACTATTTAAAGAGAGATTGTGATCTTCACATCTCTGTAGGACTCTCCTAAGATTCTCCAATGCTTCATTGAAATCAGCACCATAGGTAGTGAAATCATCCATATAAATTTCCATGCAATCATGAGAAATGTCTAAAAATATGTTGACTTCCCTCTAAAAAGTTGCAGGTGCATTGCATAAGTCAAATGGGAGTACTGAGTAGGCATAGGTCCCCCATGGATAAGTGAAAGTAGTATTCTCTTGGTCTTCTAGTGCAATTTGGATCTGGTTGTAGCCACTGAATCCATCTAGAAAAGAAAAGTATTGCTTTCCTACAAGTGTGTCCAAAACTTGATCTATGAAGGGTAAGAGAAAATGGCGCTTTTTGGTAGTAGCATTAAGTTCCCTGTAATCAACACAAAATTTCCATTTTTCTCCTTTTTTAGGCACAATCACTAATAGAGACACCCACTATCTATTTGAAATGGGGTAGATAAATCCTGCATCTAGCAACTTTTGTAGTTCTCCTTTTACAATTTCTCTCAATGCAGGGTTAATTCTTGTTTGTGGCTACCTCACTGGGGTGCAATCATCTCTAATATAATTTTTGTGGGTGCAAAGCTTAGGATCTAATCCCTTCATATCATGATAATCCCACACAAATTCATGTTGGTGGGTCCTCAATAATTTTTCCAATAATAATTGTTGTTCTTCACTCAATTTTTTGTTAATATTTAGATACTTTCCTTCTGACACCCATACTTGTGTAATTGACTCTATCATGGCTGCTTCATTAACACATGGTACCTTGAGTTCATATGGAAGAAATGTATGGGAATACCTGTTGCTACAGGAAGTCCGTCTGTAGGAATAGTAGCTATAGGAAGAACATCTGCAGGAATAGTGGCTACAGGAAGAATAGGTAGAAGTGTCTTGACTGGAGTAGTAGAATGAGAAGATGATGCTTCCTCCACTTCATAATAGTTCTGAATAATATTATTTAATACTTCATCTTCATCTTGAAGTTGCATGAAGGAGCTTCTTCCTAACATCATAAGCTATGCCACAAAATTAACTTCCTTGGCCTCTTCACCAACATGTGGCCATACGGGGTTATCTTCATAATGGGATGGCTGAGTAGGAGGATAAAGAACAAATTTTTTGGTGCTCCTCCCATTAGAAATGCTCATGTCTCCTGAACGACATCCAAAATATGCATCCACAGTTGCTAACCATGGCCTTTCAACAATAATGGGATACTTGCCTAGTGTAGCTTTAGGAGAAAGAATCATGAATTTTTTTGGGTACTCCCAGTTGTCTAGAATCACCACAAGATCCTCCACTATACCATCAGGATTAATAGTAGAACTGTTAGCAAGTTGCAAGATATTAGGAGTATATCTCATGCTTGCAATTTTTAGTTGCTACAGGATGTCCTTGGTCATTACATTTATTGCTGCCCCTAGATCAATCAGAGCATTCTTGATTTGGATCCCATTTATAACAACTTCTACCAAATGACTACCTAGGTCATTGTACTTAGGGATAGTCACTTTTCCAAGCATGATTTCAACTAGTTGTCCCACCACATGAATTGCAGTGGGGTCTTTCTTCTTCCTTCCCTACTTCTTGAGGCATGCTTCTTTAATTTCCTTGCCATAGATTGGGACATCCTTTATGGCCTAGAATAGAGGGATCTAGACACATTTATGCTTCAACTAATCCAAGATTTCAAAAATTGTATCCTCCTTTTCTTCCTTCTTCTTGGCAACTTCCAATCTCTAAGGAAATGATGGTTCTTATTTAGTCTAGTCGACGTGGACTGGTTTAGGATTTTTAGGTGCACTTAGCTAAATGGGATCATTCAGAGGTACCTCTTCCTCTTCCATAGGAAGCTAAGTGATAATGGGCTTGGAAGGGGTTAGTAGAGTAGTTCTTAAATGCAAGTGGATTTCACTTACACTCATAACATATGTAGGGAATTTATTTGAATCGACAGAGTATACATGCTACTGTTGTGGTTTGTTATTTGGATCAGGTGTGGGCTAAGCTAGTAGCTGAGTAGGTTTAGGGGCATATGAGCTTGAATTAGTAGGTGGAGGCATTATAGTAGGCTACTAGGGCTGAGAAGGTGGATGCAAGTAACTATTTGGCTAGGTTGGCCATTTTTGTCCCCCTCTCCATTTATTTGTTTGTTGTCAATTTCTTGGAGGTGGTTGTCAATGCCCTTGACGTTGCTACCACTAGGGTGGAGATTTTTGATGATTGGGCTAGGAATTTGTAGGGTTACTCCAAGACTATGGTGGATATCCTTCATAGCTAGATGGATATGGGGGTTTCCATTAGTTTCCAAATGAATAGGATTTAAAAGATGGCCTAGCATAAGAGAGTGGATATGGTGGAATGCCTTGTCTTGGAGCCCAAGGCATCCTTTGTGTAACATAATAGACTTGATCTTCTTCAATCTAGATTGGATTTAACTCAGGTGCAATCTACTTTCCTTCAATATTAGCTATCATCTTGCATCTACAGTCCTTCTTCTTCTATCTGCAATGGGGGCAATACTCTTCCAACATTTCCTCTACCTCATCTTGTTTCTTCTTCACCTGAAGTGTATCTAGCTAAGTAGCTGGATTGTTTATAATGTCTTGCTTGAAATCTACCAGTAAATGAGTAATATCCATTCTTGAAACTCCACTGGTAGATGACTTACCCATGGAAGATTGGTAAGCTCTCCCTTTCTTTGAAGCTTCCCTAGAGTAGTTTTGGCATATTTTCTTGATGTCTTCCCAAGGAACTTGGGTGATATCTCCTCCTACCATCAGGTCCAGGGCATCAATGCAACTCTCATTAATTCCTCTCAAGAAAAGCAACTTCTATGATTTTTCATTGAAGGTATGGTGTGGAGATTTTTGTAAGAAAAATAAAAACCTTGAAATATAATCTTCTAGACTCTCATCCTCCTTTTGCTGCATCCTGAAAATGTCATCTCCTCTCATGTCACTGCCCTTGCAATACTTTTTGTATTTCTCAAGGAATTTTGTCTTCATGTCTTCCCAAGTTTCCACAATATCTCTACCTAGGCTCATGAACCATCTTAATGCAACTTCTTTCAGAGTGGTAGGAAATAGCTTAGGCCTATGGGGATCGATGGTATAATCATAACTCCTGCAGAGTATGTCAAACTCAAACAAAAAGGTATCAGGATCTTCTATGACAAGTCCATAAAACCTAGGGAGTGCTGAAGCAAGGATATTTTTGATGTTGTCAACTTCATTCTGATGGGAAATGGGGAAAGGAAATGTTGGTTGGTTAGGTCTAATTCCATTTGCATCACCCATGTCTACTTGATGTAGTTCCATAGCAAAGGGGTTCTCAAGCTAATTTTGGTCCTCATGGGAGACTTCAAAGTTAGTTCAGGGATTGCATATGCAAAGGGTTGTGGATCTTCTTATTCTTCTCTTGGAAGGTTCTAATATTCAAATAATTGGAATGGATTAAGATTGTTAGGAAGGAATCTCCCATAAGCATCCCTTTTCCTTCCTCTATGCATGTGGTATCAACTCACTATTAGCCAACTCACACAAAGAATTGGTAAAGAATAAGGGGGTTCATTAATTCCTAAATGAGGGATATACTAAGAACAACTTTTAGAAATACTACAACAAGAAAACTATAAATGAATCCCAAGAACTTCGTAGTTTGACACCATCCCCGACAACAGTTCCAAAAATCTCTGCCTCCCACAATGAGTTAACAACTAAGCTCTTATAGCTATGTTTCAAAGATTGGACATCCAAAGTGAATAGCCATTCAATCATCATGAAGGGACATTTAACTTGTCAACTTGAGGACATGAAGTTGAAATGGGCCAGCTGATGAAAAGGTAAGGGGACTCTAAAATAACACAAATTCAATTAAATTTGCAAGACCAAAACTCTAGCACTTCAAGCAAATGATTTTTCTCACAATCTTTCCCTACACTTTGATGAGAGCAGCAAATAAGGTAATTTTGACATAATTTTTAGAAGAGAACTCAAAATCACGATCTAAAAACAGATTTGGATACCCATTAATCCCTTATATAACATATATTAAATTCAAGTGGGGTTACTTTGGAATGTATCCTTCAAAAACTTGCTGCTACGCTGTCCCAAAGGCCTAATTTTGCAAACCTGTCTTGAGTAAAATGACCATAAAACACTCAAAACTCAATAAAATTCGATGAGACAAAAAATATTAGAAAGATAATTAAATTTTCCATCCATTAAAATAAACTATAAGTCATAAAAACTCTGTACATGGCCGTACCAAGTTTTGAAACAACAATTTAATGTTCAGAAATGTAGAAAACAAAGGGGTATTTTATTAATTTCACTTCAAAATATAACAACCACCTCTTCCTCCTTGGATTCGTCCCTCCAAGGCTTAATTTAAACATATTTCATCAATTTCTCAACTGACCCTTGAGTTTCAATAACCAAATAGCTTCTTTTTCCACAATGACCCTTCATATTCCTCATTTTTGCAATTTTGCAAATTGACATTTTTTTACATTTTTGACAACATTTGTAAAAATGAACTCATGAACCACCTAATAACCTATTTACTGACTCAAACATATTCAATATGGTCTAAATTACCTTATTACATACTTCAAACATAAAACTAAATCAAATTTTACAAATTGGCCTTATGGAGGCATAAAATCCATTAGGTTCTCCTGCACCAAACTCCCCATGAAAAAGAAACTCAAGTCCCTTGAGTGAGGACTTGCAATAAAAAAAGTATCCACATCATCACTTGAAATCACAAAAAATTGTGAGTGGTGTGAATCTAGTTCCTTGAAATGTATCTTCATCTTGAATTTTGGTTTATCTTTCATCAAATGTGTCATCACAACAAGAAAATTTTGTACACCACCCTTATTCTTTGCACTAGTTACTTGCTAAAAATATTTCATCATTTTTTGTAACTCATCCTCAAAATTTTCATTGTTTTCTTCCATCCATAATGTTTCTACCCATGTTGTTTGATCATGCTTATGAATTTCAAAAACTAAAAATCCATTATTCTCCTTTGAAAATAGTGAAAAGAATACCATATCTCCATATCTTGTAAAACAAACTTGATTTTGTAGACTAAATTCATGTTTTACCTTAGTATTTTTCACCAAATCCATAACATTTTCTTCCAAACTTTCATTTTCCTTCACATCTTCAAAGTCTTCAATGGCTAAAACCTGCAAGTGTGATTCTTCTTCCATTGTAATGCTTTCTTCCTTATCAACTATCATTGTTTCAACTTGTTTGCTTTGCTCTTTATCTGTTTGCAAAAAAGTCTTCATCTTCTTAGCTTGCTTTCTCTCTTGTATTTTCTTCATCATAATCTTCTCAATAGGCCATGTGACCACTTTCTTGATCTTCAAGTGCCAACTTGTGACTCTTTTAAGCAATTGTTCTATCATTTCCAACTCTTTGATTTTTTGATCAATCTCCTTTTGCCTCATCTCTTCCTCTTTTCTCTTCCTCTCTTTTTCCTCTTTCTTTTTCTTCTTTTTCCTCTCTTCCTCTGCCTGCAAATTTTTTCCCAATATTCTCACCAAATCCATCTTTATAAGCAAGTCTCTCCTTGCTTCTATTCAACTTTTCTCTGTCTTTCCTTGGTAGCAACCAGGTTCTTTTTAACTTGTACACAACCACAAAACCAAAACCACAAACCAACACTAACCCAGACCTTTTGTTGGGCTCTAATACCAATTTTATGCAGAGGTAAGGGGACTCTAAAATAACACAAATTCAATTAAATTTGCAAGACCAAAACTCTAGCACTTCAAGCAAATGATTTTTCTCACAATCTTTCACTACACTTTGATGAGAGCAGCAAATAAGGTAATTTTGACATAATTTTTAGAAGAGAACTCAAAATCATGATATAAAAACTTATTTGGATACCCATTAATCCCTTATATAACATATATTAAATTCAAATGGGGTTACTTTGGAATGTATCCCTAAAAAATTTGCTGCTACGCTGTCCCAAAGGCCTAATTCTGCAAACCTGTCTTGAGTAAAATGACCATAAAACACTCAAAACTCAATAAAATTTGATGAGACAAAAACTATTAGAAAGCTAATTCAATTTTCCATCCATTAAAATAAACTATAAGTCATAAAATCTCTGTACATGGCCGTACCAAGTTCTGAAACAGAAATTTAATGTTCAGAAATGTAGAAAACAAAGAGGTATTTTATTAATTTCACTTCAAAATGTAACAACCACCTCTTCCTCCTTGGATTCGACTCTCCAAGGCTTAATTTAAACATATTTCATCAATTTCCCAACTGACCCTTTAGTTTCAATAACCAAATAACTTCTTTTCCCACAATGACCCTTCATATTCCTCATTTTTGCAATTTTGCAAATTGACAATTTTTTACATTTTTGACAACATTTGTAAAAATGAACTCATGAACCGCCTAATAACATATTTACTGACTCAAACATATTCAATATGGTCTAAATGACCTTATTACATACTTCAAACATAAAACTAAATCAAATTTTACAAATTGACCTTATGGAGGCATAAAATCCATTAGGTGCTCCTGCACCACTAGCATAGTATATGCATTAGGAACTGAAAGTAGCCATTTTCATTCTACAACTAAAAAAGACACAATGTTGAAAGTAAATTTCTTGGAAAGGAGTAACATAAATGCTAACCATTAATCAACAACCATACTAAGCTGAAATGTATAATAGGGATGAATTTATGGGCAAACAAACAAGACACTACTCTATCTGCTTTGGCTACAGGAATAGTCATAGAATAGAATTCTAGTGGCTGCAGGAATAGTCGGTGCCACATTCTTAACTAATTACTTAATGTAAAGTAATACTAAACTAATATTAAACTAAAGGATGGATTACTCAACAAGTGTCCCCCATTGGATAAGTATCCTCTAAAACTAATGATAACTCAAATGCTCAAACTCAAAACTTTATTTCATTCAATGTAACTCATGAGTACAAAAGAGTAGTATATCTAAAAGCTTGAGAATTCAAGTACTATATAAAATCAAACAACCTTCAAAGAAGGAGCATCTGATCCTTATTTATACTATCAACTAAACAAGGTGGTCAACTCCATGAACTAGGAGGAAACCTTTTTAGGGAAAAAGAGAAAGTGGAGTGGTGGTGGTTATGCATGCGTGGAATCTGGTCAAACATGCAGGTCCAAACATTGATTTAGCACAATAGTAATGCTCACACTACTCAATAGCATTAAAGTCCACTACAAAGAAGTTACATTCAGTTTGCATGGGGAATCTCCTGTTGTCTACCTCCTTTGACCTTTGAATGATTCCTTGGTTGGACATTATGGTGCATGTTTAATTGGGAATGTTTTCCTCAATTTAGCATCCTCAAATTAAATTTGCATGGAAATGTTAGTATGCACAATAATTGTATATCTATAACCACCTCAAAGAACATTCATTAACCACATGCAAAATTAATATGGATAGTTCATATAACATTCCATCATCATTAAAGGTTTGCAGAAGTAAGATTAAGCCCAATGCCAATAGTTTTGAGGAAATATCTTAAAAACTATCAACACTTAATCATCAAGGTCCATGATATCTTTAGCAAATAACTCATAAGTTCTACCCAAAACTAGACCATAAACTAGGCTCATCCGGATTATTGTTGAATATGGATGGATCTTGTCACACAAATATTAACAATTTCTATTACTTATGAAATTATGATGTGGGAAATTCTTGGGAAACATGAGTAAAGGCTAGAAAAATATAAGATTTTTACAGTTCCAATAGAAGCACCAAGAACACTGAAGTAGTTAAGGGGTTTGCAAGGAAGACTCCAATCCATTCATTAGTTTATAACATAGTTAGCAGATAAGGCTATCCCATATTCTCATCTACTCCACAAGGTGGTAGCATACAAATGGGACAAGAAATGTGATCAAGTGTTCAATAAAATCAAGGAGTACTTGCTCACACCACCAATCCTTATGCCACCAATTTTGAACAAGCCATTGATCCTAGATATATCAGCAACAACACTAGCTCTTTGGGCTCTCTTAGCTCAACATGATGAAAATGGGAAAGAAAGAGCTATTTACTATATCAATAAAACCATGGTAGGACATGAGCTGAATTACACATTCATCGAGAAGGATTTCCTCATAGTAGTGTTTATTGCACATAAATTCAGGCACTATATGTTGGCCCATCAGATAAAACTCATCACCAAGATAGATCCTCTCAAGTATCTACTTTCTAAAGTGACGCTCATAGGACAAATATCTAAATGTGTCATGATCCTGATAGAACATTGAGTATGTAGAATGAAAAGCCATTAAATGACAAGTAATTGTAGACCAACTAGTAGAGGCACTGATATATTTAGAGAGCCCATTGATATTAGAGTTTCCCAATGAGTCAATCTTTAACCTAAGTGTGAAATATCATTGGAAAGTATATTTTGATGGATCCTACACATAGCATGGGTTAGGAGTAGGAATATTCTTCATCACACCACAATGAGATTGAATACTAAAGTCATATAAGTTTCCTTTTCCTTGCACAAACAACATTGTAGAGTATGAGGCTATTGTCATAGGACTTAGAATTGTAATACAATGGAAAATTATGGCACTTAATATCTATGGGGACTCACAGCTTATCATCAATTAGGTCAATGATGAATACTAAAGAAAACATGACAAGCTGACCCCATATAAGAAATTGGTAGAAAGCCTCAAGAAATTCTTCATCAACATCATGTTTGAGAAAATACCAAGGGAAATGAATAGAGCAGTTGATGTTATGGAAACAATTGGATCACTACTAGATATCCCACACAATTTCCATAAACATGAATTTTTGGTAGAGAAGCTTCTCGTACCAGCATTTGAAGTTTTAGAGTCTAGATTTATGTGTTAAATCATTGGTCCTAGTGATTGTTGGTACCGCGACATATACACCTACTTGAAAATAGGAGTCCTACCTATTGATATCATCCTGAACCTAAAAAGAACATTTATAAAGAAGTCATCCCATTTTTTTATCTTAGGAGACACCCTGTATCGTAGGAGATTTGAAGGAACCCTGTTACGATGCCTTAACCCTGAGGAAGCTTTGACTAATTTAACTGAGGTACATTATGGTTTTTTTGGATTACATTCGAGTGGTATGACCTTGGCTAAGAAACTGCTGAGGACTAGGTATTACTAGCCCACGATCAAGATGGAATCTCACATCTATGCCTGAAAATGTTTACAATGTCAACAACATGGGGACCTCATCCATACACCAGCTCACAAGCTCCAACCAATTATAACACCTTAACCCTTTTCACAATGGGGGATCAATCTCATTAGTAAAATCACACCCACCTCATCCAATGGACAAAATTTCATTATCACCACCACTGAGTACTTCACAAAGTGGGCAGAGGCCATTCCAATGACCTACATCACATGGAAACAGATATCCAAATTCATCCTGCACTAGTATCTACACACCAATAGGTTCAACACCCTTCTCCTTGGTCTATGGATTAGAAGCCATGTGATGTTGAAAATCTTAAAGAAAACGGTCAATAAAGTTGGTCATGACTGACACCTACAGTTGAATCTCGCCTTATGGGCCTACTGAATGAGTATCTACACACTAATAGGTGCAACAACCTTCTCCCTAGTCTATAGACTAGAATCCATACTCCCCATTGAGATTGAGCACCCATCCTTAAGAATATCATTGTAGAATCTCATCACTGATGAAGAATACTGGGTGTCATGGCTGAATGAGTTAGAACTATTGTATGAGTGGCGCATGGATGCCTTAAACCATTTGAAAGTCTATCAAAACCATCTCAATAAGAAGATTAGGAGTCAGACCTTTCAATTTAGATAGCTCATGTTGAAGGAGAATCAAAAGAATGTGACAAATCTAGACAACAAGGGAGAGTTTGAACCCAATTGGTTAGGACCCTTCATCATCATGGAAAATTACAAATCAGGAGCATATCAATTATCAAAACTCGAAGGTGAGCCTCTATAGGAGCCTATCAATAGCTCCCATCTTAAAAAAAATTATGCCTAAACATCCAAGGTGTAAATCCAAAAATACAAAAAATATTAAAAAAATATAAACATCCTAAAACTCTAAAAAAGGATTGAAAACAATAAAGAAAAAAATCATCTAGTGAAAACCACTTTGGTGGCACTTTCGGAAAGTACCTTGGTGAAAACTTGGAAAATAGGTGCCTTGTGTAAATAATCACTTTACATCCACCATTATGTCTTTGGCTTGTTCTACATCATTCATCCATCACATTTGATTGATCCTTCTAACACTCATTTGTGTCTGCATCATAGCTTGATCTTGTGTTTGCATCATGATCCCTCCTAGTACTACTTGGCACATTCCTAAGGTTAGTTTTTCCTACCTATATTAGAGTAGTCTATTGTACCATGTTGGGGGAATGTTCTTACATTGGATCGGATTCATGTATATTATCAAAGTCTTCCTTAAATCCAAAACATTCAAAAAACCAAAAAATCCAAAAATATTCATAAAATCAAAAAACCAAAAACATCCAAAACATGTAAAAAATCCAAAACATGTCGAAAAGTTAGAAAATTCAAAAATAGAGTCATTTGGTCAAACTACAGGCCTCTGAGATTTGAACGTAGGCAAGGCTATCATCGATGTTCCCTCGAGACACTTTAGGTTAGTCCTTTAGGAGTTTGTCACAATAAACTGGCAATCTATTTGTTAATATCTCATCAATAAATGAGTTTGTGACAATTGAGCTACATGATCTTAGCATGTATAACATAGGAAAGAATTATCTTTGATTGGCCCCCAAGGCCCCTAGGATAGGTCTTTAGGTTAATTTCTTGGTCAAAATCTCAAAAAATCCAAGAACATTGGAAATTTTGAAGATCAAAACATTTGTAAAACATCTTGAAAATACTAAAAATAGCCTCAAAACATTTCAAAAAACCAAAAACATTTAGAAAACCTAAAATCATCCATCCCATCTCACCTACACCCACAATAAATATTTGAGTATAATAAATGATCGTCATCTCCCAACCTTTGGTAAAACAATTGGAAACAATTTTGACAAATTCAAAAGTTAAAACTCAAAACGTCTAGGTCTCAAGTCAAGATTAGTAGGTAAACAAGTTGGTAAAATTTTGGTATCAATAGCCCATCATCCAATTAAGTCCCAAAATCATCTGATAATATCATGTCCTAGGATGCATCCTTCCTGCAATGGACATCAACATCAGGCATCACCATAGTTTAGTCTTGGAAAGAGGTATGAAGAAAATTAGCTTGCTTGTTTACTTGATCTTTGTCTTGATGATTTATCTTATTGTGCTCATTCTAATGACCCCTCAATGATGTCTAATAAAAAATATTTAGATAGAAAGGAATGGGAACTTGATCATTATCTTTTTTCTGTTGTGATTTTTGGATATTCTTATACTATAACCTTGGTCATGCTTACTTTTTTTGGTTTGTAAGGCAGGTGTTTTGAATGTCTTGTTGACTATTACTTGGGAAGGTTCTTACTTTCTATGTTTTGGTTCGAGATGTTTGAAATATCTAAACTGCATCCTAATATGGTTTTGTATGATAGGTGTGAACAAGGATACTCCTATCTGATTGTCAAGTCAAAATCCATCACACTAGGTACAATGCCATCTTGGTTCTTTATACCTTGATGCATCATATCTATGTGTGTTATCAAAAATAAGGTAAGTAAGCTCTTTATGTCCCCAATATTTGATAAGAAATCATCATCATTATCATCATGTTTCTACATCATCTTGAAGTTAAGGGTTGATTTCTCTTTCTTCTATCTTTTCCACATACTAATATTAACATGGTATCATGACATTCAAAAATAAAAACGTCTATATATGCATCCATCTTGCATCCAAAAAATGTCAACATACTACATATCATGCATAATAGAAAGCATCTCATAAACCATACATTGCATTTTCATCCATCACAATATAGATTGGTTATTCTAAGCATCTCATAAACCATACATTTGTATAAAACATCCATTGCATAATCATATAAGCATTATCATAATCATCACATGTTGCATCATCCATACATACATCGCACATGGAAAAGATACTGAAAAATAAATGGAACATATCATTGCATTACATAAATAGATTTGCATCCATCACATATAAAGTGCATCCACATAGATCCATCATGCATCAATAATATCAAATCACATCATTAAGCATAAAGCATAATAGTTTAAGCATTACATAACATATGCATCCATCACATAAAATAAAATAAATATCACATCATATAAACATATAGCAAGTCACCTCATATACATACATATATATATATATATATATCAAAAAGCTAAATGTCATGATACATCAAAATTAGATATATAGTATCATCATTGAATATACAAGAGGCTAGTCAAACACTCAGCCAATGAATATATACACATCATAAAACCGATTGTACAAAAAGTGTTTCCAAGTGTACTATCAATATCTTGAGTTGCCCTTGCTCTGTCTATCTATGTGATGGATACTCTAGCTCAGATGGTGAGACCCATATGGTCTCCCTGATGTGCTTGCATGATGGGTCCTAGTAGAAGAAATCTAGCTAAGATGGGTGAAATCTAGCTCCCACTGCTCCTGGGCCATAACTCTGTAATACACTACCTTGTAATACGAGGCCTCTTACATCACTCGACCATACATCATGGTTGGGACCGTGGCCTATCCTTGTATCTACTATGTTGCAGCCTCTAGCTACTACCTCCATCATGTCTCCAATGCTAGGGACATGTTTGAATCCTACCTCATCTAGCACTCCTACACCACCTCCTATCGTTCCTAGTCCCTCTCCTAAGCCAATTTCTAAATCTAGGCTTGAGCCTGTTGAAGCTACCCTGTCAAAACCTAAATTTGCACCTACAGTGCTACTATCTATCTATCCCTAGGATTGGGACCTAATGGTGGTCGTGGGAGTGGCATATGCTAGTGTGGTTGCTGATGTGGCTAGACCAGTGACCTCTGTCCAATGGGTTGCATCAATGGTGGGATTTTTCCATCATGATCTCCACCCCTATCCTATCTATCTTGTGGTTGATCTCCTGGTTGTTGTGGAACCTATCCAATCCTAGGTCCTCTAACCCATCCTCTAGCCATGGCTGGAATAACTAGTAAGGTAAATCAAATAAGGGCATGATCCCGCTAATATGCATCATAAGCTCCAATGGTCCCTACATCCGCAAGACCATCGAAGTATACCCATGACACCATGACGAAATGTCTAAAGTCATTGATTTCTTGCTGAGGTGGGATCCTCTATCCCCATGCTATATCTTTAGTCTACCAAGAAAAAATGGATCTTTGAGTATCATCAAGTTCATCCTACACCTCCCTCAACTAGCGAGCAACCCTATCTAGGAGGTATCGCTTGACCATAGAGTGCTCCCTCCCCTACATATACCAAGACTACTGACAGTAGAAAAAATGATCATCATCATCATGTCATTTGGGAAAGTGGATACAAGGCATCCACCGAAATACTGTCATCTCATCAAGAACTTGCCTCTAGTATGGGATGCTTGTAATACCTGTAAAGTGAAGGGTGGTCATCCCCTTGTATCTATATGCTCCTATATCATTGCAATCAGTTTGGACATCTGCTATCTATGGCCTCAAAATGACAGTGTGCTCATAAGCCCACACATGAAGAAGGGTAATGTTTGCTCCAATGTTGTAGGCCCCACTATATACAACCTAGTTTATATCATGGTATAAAGATGTTAGGATGACTAGCCCCTAGGGGTGGATGGTCATGTCCTTTATCATTCAGGACTAGATGATCCTCCATCCAATGTTGCATCCTCTAGCTCACCGGTTGGGAATAAGAACTCCTCAGATTAGTGCACCAACAAACAAAGTCAAATAAAGGGAAATCCACTCATATCAGTGAAGGTCTATTTGGTTGTTGTCCACCTCATATGAATCGACACCAAATAATTGTAAAATAGTATCACCGTTGGCCTCAACATCGTAAATAATGCACTCACCATGAATAAGGATCCTTAAGATTCACCATAGGTTCTCCAAGGTGATGGTGGCCTTGCCAGTTGAAAAGTGGAACAAAGAGTTCTTGCTCCACCATCTCTCAACCAATGTTGTCATCATCGCAAGATGCATCCACACCTAGGCCATATGAGCAATATGGTCGAATCTGATTGTGCTAAGGAAAATCAAGGCCCAATTCGACAAATTTCTCACTCTACGCAAGAATTGGCTCTTATGCTCCTTTGAATGGAGCACTGACAAGGCCTCCTACAACCAAAACTTGCATGATGCCAAATTTTTTCTAAATGGATGCCTTTTTAAAAATTAAAAAATATTTCAAAAAGAAAAAGTGAGTTGATATGGAAAAAGTGGCATGACATTAGAAAATGTGACACTTAAATCAAAAGTGACTCTATCCTTTAGAGGTGAGTCAACATTTTCAAGTAAGGCCAAAATATCCTAGGGTCACACAACACAATATTTCAAAAGCGAGTCAGCATTTGTTGCATGACTCGAGAACCATTCAGTGTCGTGCGATGCTCTAGTGCAAACGTGGGTCAACATCTACAAAAGTGACACCCCCCATGAAAAAAGTGATGCCCTAGAGGACCAGTTTTGGTCAACCTAAAAGACCCCTAATAAATGCACTAAAAGCATGTAAAAAAAGAAAAGTTTTGAAAGGTGTACTGGGGGTCCTGCATCTTGAGGCTGCAGGAACTCATGAACCTGATCTGTTCGATGTCTGGGAAGCACATGAGCCACTAACACCTTAGAGAAAAATCACCAAAATCTCTAAGGGTCAAGTGAGCAAATGATTTGAAAATGAAACTCTTAACCCCTTTTATGCAAAACTTTTAGGGTTTTTTGGGTATTTTTTTAGGGTTTTTGAACCCATTTAATCCATTTTTTCCTAAACAAAGCCTGTTTTGATCCGTTTTCATCGTCATGAGCATAAATTTGCATCCTGTGGGTTGTTTTCCACTCTTGAATTGTTATTGAATATCTTTCGTGAGCTCAAGAATTTTTTTCAATTTTTGACCTATCTCTCGAGGGGGCAGTGTGGCAGTGTAATTCCTTCCATTGGGGAAGCAATGGGCCATCCAAAAAAATCAAGAACTTTTTAAATTTTGATCATGGCAATGTTATTCTTTGAACCAACGCAGTAGGTAGTTTTCTTCAAAGAGGGGAAAAATGTGGACACCAAAAACATCCTAATTAATACTATGCATCTAATTCTGATCAACTAACACTATTTGTTCCTAAATCATCTCAAATTGATCAATTAATTGAATAATCAACATTATTTAATTAAAATCCACAAATTCAACTATTAATCAAATAATTAAATTTATTGATTAATTCATCCTTCTTCTAACTAATTATTCATCATATTTAATTAAATCAAATCATTTAATTAAATCATCTCTTAATCCTCTCATTTGATTAAAAATCAACCAAATCAAATGTCACATCTCCTAAATCACTCCAATTAATTAATTCTAGATTAATTAATCCTAAATCAACTTTCTAATTATCATTAATAAAATCCTTCACCTTTTATCTCAAGAGTTAAATCAACCATGATCAACTAACCAGGTTGCACATAAAATCAATTTCTTTTAATCATCTAATTCCTCAATTATCCTCACAAAGGCATATTCTAAGGAATATTCCTCTCAACCACCTCTTATTCAATTACCCTCAAAAGGATTTCAAAAACCTTTCACATCTGCAGTAACTTCTCTTACAACCTTTTAAATCCTCTTGTACATTCTCTCAAATCTCATTCAATTCCTCTTACACCAATTTCAAATTCTCAATCAACAACATTTACTTCTCTTCTATCCTCCTCCACTCACACATTTCCCAAAATGTGCTCCAATTTCCTCCAATAGAATTATGACACTTGGCACATTCTCATTGCCTCTCAATTTATCCCACATTAACCAATTTCCTCCATTCTTCAACCCTTGGCTACTATAAATAGAGGAATCCTTTTCATAATATGGATCTACAACTTAATGCATTTCCATTATAGTTATTTGAGTCCATAGATTTTTATCATTTTCAAGAATTGTAGCTAGATTATAGTCAATTTCACTCTTGGATCATCAAAAAATCATCAAGCTTATCAAAGGGATTGGGAAAGGGCTTCTTTCCAGATCAAAGGAGCACCACTCCCCCTATGGGATGTAGGATTAGCTAGTTCAAATTGAGTTACATGTTATCTTTCATTAGTTTCTTGTTATTTTCATGTTTTCTTTTGAATTTAGCTAAAGAATCCCATAGGGAACATTATATTTTCTTTTCTAACATGTTTGACTCTTGGTTTTTTTATCTCTTATTAGTTTGTGCAAGTTTGGTGTTCACAGTCACCAATGGGGTGACTGTAGGTTGTTTTCTTGTCTCTTTATCTTGTAGCTCAATGTGTTGAACAAAAGTGATTTTTTCTAGCCACCTTGGCCCTTATTTCAGCATGCTTAACCTTTTCAAAGAAAATTTTGTCTTCAAAGTCTCCAAGCATCAATTTTTCTTGCACAAATTTGTATTGTACCTCAGAGTAAGGACTAACGTAGAAAGGATTTTCTTTTAACATCTTCTCCTCAATTGCACAATTTTTCTTCCATATAATTTTTCTTTTTGAAACTTCCTCATTAGAAGATAGGTTTATGATCACATCCTCTTAAGAGAGGAATTGATGATGTCTCCTTGATAATCCTCTAGCTCTTCTCTTAGCAGTAATAAACCCTTTAGGGTCACAAAACATTCAAATATCTTGCTTCATTCTAAGATTTTTTAATACAGAGCCAAACCTATGAATGACTTCCTTTGAAGTGCAAGTGAAATAGGAAAAACCATAGTAAGGTTTTACCAGGGACACTTATTGATGATGTTTTCTGCACAACAACAGCTCAGACAGAATATAATATCCCATCTCTCTTGAAAGGTAAATCTCTATCAGCAAGCCTCAAGAGATAACCCCAAGGTCTCTAATGTCAAGTATTGACAATGCATAAACAAATCAGTGATAAATGTGAAAATGTTGGTAATCACAATGGGACCTTACTACAAGAAAATATTGAATCTTTAATTTATCAGATCTAGCAATATGATGATACTTCAATCCTAAATCTAACCCAAACGATAAAAGAAATAAAAAAGATAAGGGTTTTAAAGAGATTTATAAATTAAAACTACCCCTAAGATTAACAATGCAAATGACAAACACTTGAAATGGACCAATCCCTCATAAACTGATTTCTACTCAACCTAGATGGATCTGCAATCTTATAGAAATAGTGCAATCTTCTAAGGCATTAAAGAATTTCAGATCATGAACATTCATTCAAAACAACCCTATTGCAATCAAAATGAATAAACCCTCACAATTGAACTAAGCATAATGAATATAAAAGTCCAGGCTAACTTTGCAAAGCAACTAACAATCAGTTGGTTGTGAAAAGTATGGACCAAAGATTGTTGCAACACTTCAAGTATTAAATCATAAAAACTATCAATTTATCTAACATTAAACCTAATGCATTTATCAAATAACTTAAGCAATTCCAAAGATAGAATCACAAGAACCATTCAAGATAAATCAACACAAGAGAATTCACCAAAAGCACAATGTCTCCAATTGTATTGAATCACCCAAAGTAGCAACAATTTCAGTATTATGTTACAACACTTACTCAAAATGAACTAACTTCTAACTCTAGCTTTGCTGCTTAATTCGCTCTAGCATCAAAACTATCTATCTATCTATATAGCCCTTACAAATGAGGAAAAATTCCATATTAATAGAAACCCCCAAGGCATGTCGGCCTAATTAGAATTTACAATAATAATAAATGGCCACAAAAAAAGTCAGCCAAGAGGAATTCAAAATAAAATAGAATATGCACTGAATGCATGAACTCCATCCAGGTCACCCCGGGATCTCCAATAGAATTCGGTCCAATGCATACAAAATAATAGGGAAGCACAAATTTTGATGTAGCCTTGCATTAACTACTTTCCCTTTTGCCTTTATTTTGATCCACCCTATCATGCACCATCACAAGCACCTTGTCCAAGTCGGCTACAGGTGGCAAAGGTAAAACCTTAATTCTTCTTTCGATGGATTTAATATTTTCTATTGATTTCTCCACCGACTTATCCCACTCAACCCTATTGGTTTGATATTTTTCAATGACGGAAATATAAGTGGCCACTTCATCCAACGAATGTTCAGTAACTAGATCCTCACTAACTGGAGAATATACATCTCGCCACCATTTCTTCAACTGCTCAAAGCTCAAATGCTTTGGTGCGAACTTCCTTCTCCCTATCATCACCTCAAAGAATGAGATGCATCTATCATGGATATTAGTTAGGGAATCCTCAATTTTCCTCCTCTACTTATATATCTTCTTCAAAACCTTCTATCTTATTTGCAAGGCTTCAAACCATTCCCAAGGTTCTGCAACTCTGAAGGAAGGGAGAATTTCATCACTCACCAGCTTATCCTTAGTGTATTCCATGATGGTCTTGGTCTTCTACAATAGGAGATCTACATTCTCTTTATCTTGATCTAGTACATCTTTCAACCAATATATTTCCCTCATTACATCTCCTCTGGTTGAAAGGATGTCTTTGATAGAATCATCTCCTTTAGTTTGCACCCCTTGTAACCAGTTTACTGTGGAAAGAGTGGTGGCCTTCATTCTTTCCAGCTTAGATATAGTTTCTTGGGGTAGGAAACTTGTAGTAGAAGATGAGGAACTAATGGATTGCAGGGGTTTCATCAAATCTTCCAAATATTTCTTAAGTCTTTCATTCTCTTTCTTGAACTTCTATTTAGTTTGTGCTTCTTTCCTCAATCTTCCCAAGATCACAGCACTTGAGCCTTCATATTCTTCAATAGCCTATTCCATGGAAGTGGGTCCTAGGTTGATAGTTTACATGTTGTAATCACTCCCAGTAACCTCATCTCTATTCTTTTTTGTGGCCGGAGTAGCAATGTGGACCACTCTGTTGTTTGCTTCATCCCTTTTGATCTTGGAGATGACCCTGGCCTTCTTCTTTCCTTTAACTTTTCCTATTTTTTCCAGTAGCTCATCCCAATTGGGATGGGTATCATCCACAACAATTTTCTTTCTCTTTATTTCTCGATCAAGCCAACCTGGAACAATAGACTCTGATTTTATTTCACTCTATCCCACTTCTTCCTATTGATCCTTTGGTGTATCTTCCTACTTCTTAGGAAACTCTTCATCTTTATCATGTTCTTCTCTGCCATACTCCTCTTCTTCATGCACTGGTGATGGAGTCTTAACAGGTGCTTCCTCTCTCTAAGGAGGTCCATCTTCACCTCTATTAGGAGAATCCTCATAAGTTACCAAGGGAGTCTATAGAATTTTCTCCATTTTTGCAGCTACACTATGAAGCTCACCTTCCTGAAATTCTTCTCTCCCTTCACTTGACAGGTGCTCCACATCTGCTGGTTGCTTTGATGCACCATGTGGCTCATGGGGTGGAGAAGCCTCTTTATGTTGTTCTGCAGCAAAGGTGGCTGGAGGAATATCCTTCCTTGGCACATTGTCCTTGGGAGAAGGGGTTCTTGATCTCCTTGTGTATACCTGTGTCTTCTCTCAAAAACTTTCTACATTTACCATTGTTGAAGGATCAGTTTCACCTTTCTCCTTGGAAGGTCCACCCTTCTTTCTTGAACCCCTTGTTTTTTTCCTCTTTTTAGGTGTTGGGGCACTATCCTTTTCTTCTCCTTCATTGGGTTCTTCCTCTATAGATTTTTTTGTCTTTGAAGTAGTAGTCCTCTTCTTTTCTTTTGGTTTCCTCTATTTCTCCTACTCTTGTACTTGGGAACCTTTGATCTTAATCCTAAAGGGAGAATCCAGCTTGGTCTTGCCCTTAGGATCTTCCTCAGCCGACTCCTCAGAATTAGAATGGTATTTTAGATCTCCCATTAGATTATAGGTACATGGCACACCTTCACTTTCAAGCTCCCACACCTTGTGTTTGAGCCAAAACTTGGTGTATTTCGTCATAGGGGTCATGATTTGTTCTAATTCAATTTTTTCTTCTTCCAACCAATCTACTTCTCCAATTGGCCTATCCTTAATTGGCTCATAGTCATGACTTTGGATTAAGTCTCCATCATCTTCCACCTATTTAGGAACCATTTTCACACTATACATTCAGACCACATGAACTAGGAGTCTAGATAATTTCTTCTTTCTTACCTCAAACTCATCCTTGCTATTGGCCGAGTAGTCCTCTATGTCATCTCTATGGTGATATTCCCTACTAGCTTTCTTTTGTGCTTCACCAGTGATATCAAAACCTAACCTTTTGGAATGGTAAGACAACCCAAGAGTGCTCATTTCCTCCTCAAAATCATAGGCTGAATTAATTGAAGGGCATACCTCGCTAGTACCTATCTTTAGAGGAAAGTCTCCACCAAACCCTGTTTTATGCTTATCTTTCTTTACAATGGCGTCAAAGTCACACATTTTCCTTGTAACCTCCACAAGAATAACATGGTCTATGGGGTACCTTGGAAACCTGTATGGATCCCTCTGACAACCATTAATTCTTATGTATGAGAAGGTGGGAAACTATATGAACCAAGCCCCATACCTTTTGATTAGCTCTTTAGCATCATCTAATATTGTTACATGCTCTGCACCTTGGAGCAATCTAGTGATGTGCATGGTGAATGCATTATTCACCCTCCTGTAACTCGAGCTTCCTAAGTGAAATTAAGAATAAAATTCATAAATTAAATCCTGTCCAAATACTCCTCTTGTGATCAATCCATTATAGGGATGGAATCTTGCAAGTGCATACACTAAATAGGAAGTCATGGTGAATGTCTTAGTCTATAGCACATTACACATTTGTTCATGAATCACCTTACTTATAACACCTACCCAATGATAATTAATATTTTCCCGCTCCATCCTCACAATGACATGGAACATCCAATTCTTGAACATACATGCACTCTTCAGGCCTACCACCCAGCTAAGCAATGTGATGGCATCATAGACTTATTGTTTAAACTTTTCCCTATGCAACTGCTTAGGCAGTTTTGAGAAATGAGACTTTGGCTTCTCAAGCCAAGAATTGATAACCTATTGTGACTTAACAGTCTCCTCCTCATAGTACCTCTTAGCTGCCTCCATATTGAATGCTACTACATGTGATCTTTCTAGCATATCAAAAGTCTACGCAATAGAGATAGGGTTAAGATTAGCCAATACCCTCCCTTGGGGACTGACTATCCTTTGTCAATCCCTGTCATAGTGTCGAGCACATTCCAATACCAACTCATAACACTGGACTATGGGGGGAAATCCTACTACACGAGATAATCCTGATTCCATTAATCTCCTGGCCAACACTAAAAGATCCTTTTGTGCCATCCTCGTCTTAAACTCCTCATAGTCCCATTAACCTACATTTGTGTCTGAAACTTCAGACTAGGATGAGGCTATCTTACTTTCTGGGATCCTACTCTTTATGTCCAAGTTAACTCTTTCTGCTTCTAAGATAGAGCATCCTTCCATATCACCCTTAGCCATTCCAACCACTGCCTTGCTAGCTTCAACCTGCATCCATCGAGTACCAACATGAAAATCCATATGTTGATAACATATTCATCAAAATGTTAGGTCAAAATCATAATAAAACCATCAAAACAACTATAAATCACCAAACTAAGAAGTTCGGGATTGCAAGCTAACCGGGGAAAACCAGTCTGGGAGGAATTTTAGAAAATTCCAGACCAGGCGAATTTTCCTGAAGAAGGCACAAAAATTAACAATAGATCATTAAAATGAAGAAAGGATGCATACAACATTGTAATCTATCAATTTAAAGCATGGAATGTTAAGAATTCATCATTACATTCATCCAATTCATTCAATCTCTAAGTTCCACAAAGCTTTCCAGAGAATTCATAAAATCTGGCCAGATTGAAATTCCATGAAAATAACAATACCATATGAACTTTGGGGAAACAAAGGGATGAAGGAGAAATTGGGAAAATTTGGGATTGACAGAAATCCACGAAGAAGGGAAGATTCCAAATTTTCAACATATTCTGGGAAAACAAAGGGGACAAGGAAACTCAGGGAAATCCACCAGTGCAGGAAAATCCTAAAACTAAAGGAAAACCCAAATATCGACGTTCTCACATTATCTCACTCAAATTGATTGAACAATCACAAATTTGAGGAATTTGGGCCTGCAACACGTGTGACCTTAACCTCCTATTTATTTTCATTGAACTTAAAAGCTCCTCTTAAAGAAAATCGAAAGGGGATGGCGATGCCCTAGGTATGAAACCCTAAAGATCCACCATTGACGCACATACAAGCTCGAGATTTAGGTTACTCAACTACTAGGTTTCAAAGTATAATCATGTCCCACAAACAAGCAAGATGAAAGTGAAAATCAAGCATGAAACTCACTTGGGGAACCATCAATCTAATCAACATCATGCAACCCTAGCTTTGGAATACCCAAAGAAATAGAAATTCGAACTCCGAGCATATCCAGAATGCCAAAGGACCACTCACATTCATCAATCAAAAGATAGGCAATGTGTACATACCATTTGATGAAATGGAAATAGATTATAGAAATGACATACAACAACCCCAAATGACCGAGCAAGCTTTGACAACGCTGACGCCTAGAAAACAACTACCAAATCCCACAATTCAGAGGTTCATCATGCCAAATTCAGCCAAGCACCACAAGATTGAACACCCCAACTCAATAGAATGCAACTGATAAGGCATAATGGCAAGACAATCCCCAAAAATTGATTAAATACATCCCTCACAATTCGTACGAGTGATCATAAATGCAGTTGACAAGACAAGCTAAAGAAATTCAGAAACCCGACAACAAAATGATATTTTGAAAAAATCTGGTCCAGGTGGAATTCTGCGAAGTCCCAGATTTCCTAAATTGTAGTGTTAATCTCTTCACTAGACTTTGAGTGAAATCTGGGAAAATCTGGATGGAGTGAAAAATCCTGAAATGAAGTAAAAACCTGAACTTTGTTCAAAACTTAAGATTTTCAAAGTGCTTCCTAGAAGGGGGGCATTTGCATGAATAAGATAAGCATTCAAGTACATGCAAAGGTAACCAAAACCTCAACATAACAAGGGCCCAAAACCAAAAGTGAAAACAAAAGAGGGTCCCTACTTTTAGTGGGGCATGTGTGCAAAAACTGAACAACAATTCCTTCCTTGATTTTCTAAAATGTGCCTTATCCATGGCATCAAGCTGCCACATTATCTCCATGAAGGCTTGTTGATCTAACATATATATTGGTAGCTTGTGGGGTGGCACCAAGGATCCATAAATTTTAATTGTAGTATAGTCAAATTAGAGGTACCAATCCCCCTAATTGAATTTATGTGGAGTGCCCTCCTCATACTCTAGAGGCCTCAATATTTCTTTCACACCTTTTGAGATTCTGTAAATGGGCTTTAGGCCCAACTTCTCTAGCAATAAAAACTTGAAAACATAGCATAGTCAAATTGAGGACAATGCACATCCTAGATGTGGGTCCACATTTGCATAGGCAACTCATTATCCATGTTATCCCTTTCTCTCAATTTCATGAAGTTTCTAAATACCATTATGCCTTTCCATAGTAGCAAATGCATCAACAAAGAATAGTGTTTGCATGAAAATGGAGGGGTTGCATCTTTCAACTTAATAAAATCCTCATGCAAGTGTTCAACAATATAGGAAGCATAATCCCAAACCCTATTTTGATGCTTATTCTAAATATCAATTGCTAAAGTCATCAAAGAAGCATCCATTTTTATGTCAAAATTCTTGTGTTGGACCTGACACAATGCATAGTTTGTAATTTTGAAATAGTCCTAAAAATAATCACAATCAAATGGTTCTAACTCCACAGGACTAAAATGTACACCATTTTTTCAGATCACATCTCCTATGCCTTGGCAAAACATTCTTTTTATTTTTGCTCATATTCATTATATACTACATGGAACTTAATAGATTCAGAAGCAAATGGATTCAAGTTTAAAACTTCCATTATTTGACTCCCTGAAATTTCCAACATAGGAAGAAATCTTGAAACCTTTTGATTGTCTTGTTAGTTGGATCATAACACCTATCCAATTCAAGCATCAGGTCCACCTCCACAAACACATTGGGGTACAACAATTTTCCAATTTCACAAGTCCATAACTAATAGGTGGAATGACTAGAAAACCTCCTCTTGAAAGCATATATAAACAAATCCCAACCACTCTGTGGTACCACTGTTGGTATGTGGCGACTGATCATGCTATACTATATAGCCCATGGTATACTATACACCCTGGCCCCCCGTCCTCGCCGGGGTCCGGGGCTGGGCGGGGGTTCGGGGGCGGCAGCCCCGAGAAAAATTTTCTTCCTACTTTTTTCGCATGATCACCGAAAAAGGGAAAAATCAATGAAAAGAAAAATCCGATTTTGTAGAACCCCTAAAACTGGAAGCTTCTAAGCTTGGTAAAAAGTGGGTTCGGATGGGTATTTTAGTATGATGAAAAACACGATTATTCGCGAGATTGTAATAGGGTTTTACTGGATAATAAAAGTATTGGATGGCTGCGGTTTGGTGGATGTAGCCCAGATTGGGTGAACCACGTTAAATTCTGTGTTATGATTTATTCTGTGCATGTTTTTAGTTTCTCTATTTTTTTTTTTATTAAATTTGCATTTAATTGTTAGATCTTCCATCTCTAACCCTAACAAGTGGTAT